>CM042756.1:2045985-2063485 GCA_022496165.2 Catalaphyllia jardinei
CCCAAAGGGCTTTTCAGCGTCAATTACAAAAGAAACATATAGAAATTATGAAATAACAATTTAAAATAATTAAAGTATCATTCCTTACTCTTAAATTTATCTAAAAGTGCCCCTCTGAGCTTATTCCTAAAACTATTTACATCAATGCATAACTTAAAATTATTATTTAAATTGTTCCAAATGTTCACTGCCCTATAGTGGAAAGTTTTCTGCCCAGTAGCAGACCTAAATAAAGGGATATTTAGCATCTGCGAATTTCTGGTCTTCCGGCTACTAATAGTACTACGTCTAGTTAATTTATCACTAAGGTACGCAGGGGCTAGTTCCGACATACATTTGAAAGCTAACACAGCATCTCTAAAATATAATTGGTTTCTGACGGGTAGCCAATTTAACGATTTAAGTATAGCTGTAACATGATCGTACTTGCGCTTGTTAGCAACAATACGCGCAGCAAAATTTTGTACTAGTTGTAATTTTTTTCACATTTTTCTTAGCGGTATTAGACCAAACAGAAGAACAATAAAATAACCTACCAAATACCAATGCATTAATTACAAGTTTGAGTGTCCTTTGATCGAAAACGTGTTTAACTCTATTTATTTGACAAAGACGAGATACGCAGGAAGACACTGTTTTTGAAATATGTTCGTCATAGGATAATTGAGAATCCACATAAACTCCAAGATCACGCACAGAGTCACATGGAGTCAGCTCCTTGCCAAGAAGCGATAACTTGAAATCGTCTAAGCGAGACAGCATCTGCTTTGTTCCGAAGACGATCAGTTTAGTCTTATCAGGGTTAATTAGAAGTGAGTTGTTTAAACACCAATTCGTATCGAGGTTAAGTCTTGTTGCAGGACCGTGATCGATATGTCCTTATCTTTAACATTAAAGGACAGGTACATTTTTGTGTCGTCTACATAAGAGTCTACTTCACATTTCTTTAATGATTGAGGAAGATCATTAACATATACAGTAAAAAGCAGGGGTCCTAAAATGGATCCTTGTGGTACTCCAGTCGTGACGGGTAGAAAGTCAGACAGACTTGAATTAATACGTACTGTTTGATATCTGGATGAAAGATAGCTCTGGAACCACAGAATCGCCTGACTGGATAAACCTATATGCCGTAGTTTCTTTATTAGTAGATCATGGTTGAGACTATCGAAAGCTTTGCTCATGTCTAAAAAGACAGAGGCAGTAAGTTCCTTATTATCCATAGCGTTTAGAACAAAGACATTCGAGTGGATGATTGATGTTTCAGTAGAATGATGTTTCTTATTACCACTTTGTGTAGTTGCCAGACGATCCTTGAAAGTCAGATAAGAGTCCACTTGTTTATGTACTACTCGTTCACATTTCTCGTTTTTCCTATTTATCAGAGAATGTTTCACGTGCTTTGCTAGATATCGAAACACTAACGATAAAAAAAGAAAAATTACTTGGACTGTATCAAACAACCTCGGCTTCGCCTCGGGAAACATTAAAGGTCTCGAGGAAACAAAAGTCACTGTTTTCCAGGGGGTCAGTCATTAAGTGTTCATTGTGCATCGCTCTCGCCCAGCCCGGTTTTGAAAACGCCTGACGATGACGTATGCGCAGCGGTTTTGTCTGGCCTTGTCCAACCCCTGCAAGGTCACCTGAATAACGTCGAGCCATGGACCCAATTCACGGTTGAAAGGGAAACAAACCATGAAAGAGCCTTTTTCAACCGGTATCGGTTTGTCGATAAAACAACGGTCAACTTGCAAGTAAGGTCTATCGCAAGCCCATCCACACGGAGAGGTATCTCGCGTTCCAGTTGTATCATCCAATCGCACATAAAAGGCTGTTGTGAGGTCTTTGACCAACCGCGATAATATCATTCTGACCAACAGCGGCTTTCGATCTAAAGAGTTAAAAAAGTGACTTCCATAATGTTGGCGAATTTCTACCCGAAAAGGTATATAATCTATTCCAGCAGACCTAAACGGCCACTTAACGGAATAACAGAATTTGCATCTTGGAAAAGAAAAACTGACACTGGAAGTTAGTTTGTTCGCTAGTCAGTTAGTTAGTGAGTTTTTATCATGAGGGCTTATTATTCTTAGTTTTTATTTTGATTTCTACAGTTTAGTTATTTGATTGGTAAGTTTATTTTACTTTCTGATGAGATATTTTAAATGCATTGTAAAGCGCTATTGGATAGTAATAGAAATAGCGCTACATTAATAAATTATTATTAAATTATTATTATTATTATTATTATTATTATTATTATTATTAAAATAACTGGCCAGAGTTCACTCCCAGGTCAGTAATAGTGAAACCATACTTGAAAAATATCGCTTGTAAAGGCAAGCTATCTTTAACCGTTTTGAGAGGGAACCTACTTGCCTGTAAACAGAGCCTTAGAAAGCTTCAGATCCCGTTTCAGTAGCGTCCACCTACTGACTCTCGTGAGGCTAAGTGAAGTGATTTTGTAGCAAACGGCATATCAAATAAGGCATAATTGGCTGTAAGCTACTGGGAATGGTTGAACCGTGATAAAATCTTATCATGTCGTCTAGCTTTGCGCCTGTTGTCCTGTTTTGAAAGTGTCAGCCAGATTTCCTGGCCCAAAACGTTTTAATAAAAGGGAGATTCCACCTGGCGGAAAATTTACGAAGTGCTCACTGTTCGCCATTTGTAATTTCTGAAGTGCTCGCTTCTCGCATGAGAAAATTGATCACTGCTCGCGCTCGGAAAAAAAGAAATGCACTGCTCGCATGCTCGGAAATGCTTGCAAAGACCATTTGAGACCCCTGATAATAATTTTTAAAAACAGTTGTTTCAAACTAGATTGAAAACTATTTTTCATGTTTATTGGTTAATATCATTTGATCGGCTAGTTTTTATTGTTTGACCCAGTAGTTTTGTCTTTTCTTTTAAGAAAATTAATCGAACCCCGCCAGGATTCGAACCTGGAATCCCCTAATCCGAAGTCAGATGCCTTATCCATTGGGCCACGGGGACACACACAGTATATTTATCATATCTTTGCAGTTATTCATATGCTTTTATCAGAGAAAAAGCAAAAAAAAAAAGAAATACTTTTATTCAAAATTAGAATAAAGAAAACAATTTTGTATTTTTTGTTAATGACTATTTGATCACCCTCTTTTTTCAGTGTGTATTTGGTAAATTAAGTATCTCTTTTGATCATTAAGGGAGTTAGAATTGCCACAAAGGAGACTAATCATCTCCAGAGAGCAGTGACAACCTTTAAGAACTATTGTTGCAAACTAGATAAAAAAAAAAAACAAAAAACAAAACAACAAAAAAAACAGCTTTCATATGTATTGCTTAACAATCATTTGATCGGCTAATTTTTCTTTTTAACATATCTACTTCGATTATTTGACGGAGTATTTGTCTTTTCTACTAAAAACAAAATCAACCCCGCCAGGATTCGAACCTGACATTCCCTGATTCGTAGTCAGATGCCTTATCCATTTGGGCCACGGGAGACACACATCATATAATTATCTTATTTATATCTAATCGTAGCAATAATTTGTATATGCCTATGACCACTGAAAAAGCAAAAGTGCTCATTTCTAAGAGCAGTTGTTATAAACTAGAATAAAGAAAACTATTTTTATTTTGGTTAATGATCCTTTGATCACCCTTTACTTTCAGTGTGTATTTGTTAAATTAAATATCTACTTTGATTATTTAAGGGAGTACAAATTGCCAAAAAGAAGAATAATCATCTCCTGAGAGCAATGACAAATTTTAAGAACAGGTGTTCCAAACTAGATTTAAAGAACATTTTTCATATACAGTCAACTCTCTCGTAAGCGGACACCCTCGGGAATTGAAAAACGTGTCCGTTAGTAGAGCT
Source organism: Catalaphyllia jardinei (assembly GCA_022496165.2). Classification (NCBI taxonomy): domain Eukaryota; kingdom Metazoa; phylum Cnidaria; class Anthozoa; order Scleractinia; family Caryophylliidae; genus Catalaphyllia; species Catalaphyllia jardinei. Next base: position 2,049,854 of record CM042756.1, read on the forward strand.
GTCCGCTTACGAGAATTATTCCCGTAAGCGGACACCAAAGAAAAATAGGGTGGATGTCCGCTTACGGGAGAGTTAATTAGCGGGTGTTAATTGTGTTTTATTGCGTAGACAAAAATAGCAACTGAAGATATAAAGCGAAACTCTTTATTGATGTCAAATGTTAAAACTCGAAAAAATATATATACAGTATTTCTTCTACATTTAACAAACGGACGTGAATGCGGTTGCTGTAGTAAGGCCTAATTTAGAAGATTGCAGTCTTGAAACCACAGCCAAGGAACACGCTAACACAGTGTCTGGATTCGATGAGATGCTTGGTCACATTCCTTTGAGGATGGCTGAATTTGTCACCAAGTTTTTAAAGCGCGGAACAAACAAAGGGAAAGCCATCATAACGGGTAAACCTGTCAACAGAGGAGCTGGGTACGGCATGGAAATTCCTTGAAAATACGTTTTTTATGGTGATGTTGAAACATCTTTACCGTGGCTCAAGTCCAAGCTTGATTATCTGGGATGCAGTGTTTGGTACTGAGTCAACAAGACGTTTACACCCTGCATAAACCTGCTAGAAGACACTATAAGAGAAGTCGAGTGATTGTTCCCGGCATAGATGCACAATTTCAAGCAGATCTGGTCGATGTGCAAAATTTAAGCCGATTCAACAAAGGTTACAAATACCTACTGACGTGTATAGACATCTTTAGCAAGTATGCCTGGGTCGTGCCTTTAAAGACAAAGCAAGGACAAGAACTAGTGAAGGCCTTTCAGACGATTTTATCTTCTGGTCGTAAACCAAACAAGCTTCAAACGGACCAGGGCACAGAATTTCTTAATCGCGTGTTTCAGAAATTCCTACGTGAAAAAAACATCGACTTTTTTACAGTCAAGTCTGGCCTCAAAGCGTCGGTAGTAGAGAGATTCAACCGTACCTTTAAGAACAAAATGTACAAGTACTTCACAGCTAAAAACACTCTTACTTACATCGATGCGTTACCTAAGTTGGTAAAATCCTACAATAACACTTACCATCGGAGCATTAAAATGAAACCGAGTCAGGTGACTAAATCCAATGAAGCTAAGGTGTGGGCACGCTGTATGGCAACGACGTTGACAAGCGTGTGCGATATAAATTTCAAGCGAATGTTTGAAAAGTCTTACCTTCCCAATTACATGGAAGAAATGTTTACGATCTACAAACGATTTGCGCGCCAAGTGCCTGTTTACAAATTGAAAGATGATGCTGGAGAGATCCTAGACGGAACATTCTACGAAGCGGAATTACACAAAGTAATCAAAGAGGATGATGTTTATCGTGCTGAAAAAGTTTTGCGTAAACGAAAACGGAAAGGAGTAGTGGAATATTTTGTGAAATGGAAAGGATACCCAGACAAGTTTAATAGCTGGTTTGGTGAAAAGGATATTTTGAAATTGTAATATAAAGGCTTTGTGTATGATGAATAAAAGAATGTGAAATAAAAATAATGATTGTCGTGTGGTTTCTTATAAATTAAAAACACCTACAGTAAAACTCTCATTTTATCACAAGATACGATGGAGGTAACACAGTTCTACTTGCATCTTCCAAGCAATGCCAGCCTCGATAAATTTCCAACAAATACTTTAACAGAGTACAGGGTTTGTTTACCTCAGACAATTAGCTTGACTGGGGACTGGGAAGTAGCGCTAACAGAAATCCATTATCCTCACAGCTGGAATAATGTGCAAGGAAATTTTGAGAATCGATTTTATCTCCGTAATCAAGAATTAGACGGAATGTGGGAGTCTTTGATAGTTCCTCCGGGATATTACTCCTCGGCCGCTGATCTTATAACCAAGATCAACGAAGTGATCAACGTGAATGGTCGATTTAAAGACAAACTGCAACTATCCTTCGATACTCTGAACCGAAAAGTGACCTTACAATTACAAAATAAGGTCGAAGTGTATTTTTCCGACATCGGGCAAACGCTGGGATTTTCTCCGAATAAGGTTATCTCCAGAACATCGACTGCTGAACGAGCAGTAGACTTGGAACATGGATTTCACGATCTTTATGTCTACTGTGATATGATACAATCACAATATGTCGGAGACGCACTTGTTCCCCTCCTTCGAATCGTACCCGTGGAAGGGAAGGATGGAGAGAGTCATTTATTTGCCCGCAATACTTACCTGTCAGCAGAAAGCAATTTGAAAGTATCGAAGTCAATATAAAGCGGGACACAGGAGAATCAGTGCCATTCGAGTTTGGGAGAGTGTTGCTTACACTTCATTTTCGTCAGAGCAGATCTGCAAACTTTTAAACGCGATGAAGAAACTTTATACTCCAAATCACAAATTGTACGAAGAATACTATTTAAACCAAGCCAAGCAAAAAGGAGGTAATTTACCGGCTTTTCACGGTGCTCGATTTCAGCGAGGATATGGCTTAGGTTCCATATTTAAAGGTCTTTTCCGTTGGGCGATGCCTCATTTACAGCAAGGCGCTAAAGTGCTTGGCAAAAGAGCTCTTCAAACGGGTATTCAAGTTGCACAAGATGTGTTAGCTGGAGAAAATGTTAAAACAGCAACAAAAAAGCGTGCTAAACAAGCTCTGGGCCTACCTTCCCAAAATTCCTCACAGTCAGGTGCTGGTAAAAAAGCTATAAAAAGGAAAGCAGAACCAACAAAAATCAGTTCGCCTCCAGGCAAGAGAGTGAAAGCATCTCCGCAGCAAAAGAAGAAACCCGAAGAGAAGTTTTCCTTCTTAAAGTAAAATGGCCTTTGTTCATCACGAATCTCAAGAATGCACGAAATCGGAACTAGATCTCTTTACAATTCCAGCTACTCAAACATCCATCACCAAGGGGCAATGGATTGAGTATCACCCCCTCAGTAACATTACCGATAGCGGTCCTATAGAATTTAACGTTTCTGGCTCTGGAGAGGAATATCTAGACTTGGCAAGAACCCTGCTGTTTCTTAAAGCCAAGATCACCAAAGCAAATGGTACTGCTTTAGACCTGAACGAGCAAGTGGGACCCGTGAACCGTTTTCTACACGCCCTGTTTTCACAAGTGGATGTTTCTTTGAATGAGAGGCTTATTTCAACATCGACTAATACTTACCCATATCGTGCGATGATTGAAACATTGCTGAACTATGGAGAAGATGCAAAATCGAGTCAATTAACAATGGCTATGTTTTACAAGGACACTCCCGGGAAGATGGATGCCGTGAATCCTGTGGCTGACGATGATGATGCTAATATGGGTTTAAAAGCTCGTTATGCATTTACAAAACAAAGTCGCACGGTGGATATGATAGGTCCTATCCACAGCGATATTTTCTTCCAAGACCGTTTGGTTTTAAACGGAGTTAATCTAAGGCTAAAGTTCAATAGAGCCAAAAATTCTTTCTGCCTAGTTTCATCAGCCGGCAGAGCTAATCACAAGGTGGTTATTACAGAAGCAATTCTATACATTCGAAAAGTTAAAGTGACCCCTTCTATTGCTTTGGGGCACGCGGCTGCATTAAAACAAGCGACTACCAAGTACCCTATACGCCGGGTCGATTGCAAAGTTCTCTCCATCCCTGGAGGGTTCAGTAGATTTACGCCGGATAACCTTTTCCTCGGTCATATCCCAAAGCGTATAGTACTGGGATTAGTGGATACAGTAGCTTATAACGGGACATATGCCTCCAACCCGTTTAACTTCAAACACCATAACCTAACCCAAGTAGGAGTGTACGTGGACGGGGAACAGATACCGAGAAAACCCCTGTTTCTTAAATTTGACGATGCTGGGGGTCAAAATTTTATAGCTGGATTTCAAAGTCTTTTTTCCGGCACTGGAAAGCTTTCCCAGGATATGGGAAATCAGATAAATAGAAGTGATTACGGCTCTGGCTACACAGCGTTCTGTTTTGACTTGTCCCCAGACCACTGCTCGGGTGATCATTTTGAGCTTATAAAGCAAGGTAACCTGCGGGTAGAACTTCATTTTGCTCAGCCACTCGCCAATACAGTCAACCTTATCATCTACGCGGAATGTCAAAACGTGATCGAGATTGACGCGAGTCGGAACGTTTTATACGACTACACAAACTAACATGGACACCATTCAGCTGACGGTTATCTTGAGAAAGGATAGATATACGCGCGGTGTGTTTCAAGGAGTGTACCCCTCAGACAAGCTACTTACAAGTGTTTCGTCTCACCCAGCCTTGTTCATTGCCAATGTGGATACTAGTGACAAGCCTGGAACTCACTGGGTTGCGTTTTATTTCACCAAAGAAAGAGAGGGAGAATTTTTCGACTCTTACGGACTACCTCCAAGCAATTATACTGGAACATTTTCTTCGTTTTTGAACAATAATTCTAATGGCTGGAAGTTTAACTCAAAGACTTTGCAAAGCATTGATTCAAAAGTCTGTGGACATTACTGTCTGTATTTTGCCTTATTTCGCTCTCGCCAAGTTAGCATGAGTACCATTGTAAATCGATTTTCTAGTAATAAAAGTCGAAATGATTTTCTTGTAAAACGTTTTATTGAAAAACGCTTTCCTTTTAGTCTCCCGAAATATTGCACTGATGTAAAGAAACAAAGATCAATAGCAAAACACGATAAACACACCATGTAATTTAGTTTAAACGTCTTTTATTGGGTGATTAAAACTACACTAATAAAAAAGGTCTGTTGTGATTATTTATAAACGTAACCAACGAACAGCTTGAGGGCGTGGACTCTCAACTCTTCGCCTCTGTTTTTTAACAGGGGCTGAGCTTGTAGTGGGTGGTGTAGGTAACCAACGTGTGGGGCTCTCAGGTGTCTCTTCTCTCACTCTTGTCTTAAAATCTCGAATAGCAGTTTGCCTCTGGGGGTTGCGCACAATATTTTCTGGCACATTCATTCGGGCCAGACCCCTCGCAAACACCGACCATCCAACGGGTTCAAATCCTTTACGGTGACGCAGTATATCATTCACCAAATCCACCATATGAGAGCCGGAAATGGGTTTGTTTTCGTACACTAATTCTCCTTTATCATTCCAGTGTAACACATCTCGATTTTCCTTGATTTTGTCTAATAGTTGTCTCGCTCCGGTCTTGTAAAGTTTGGGAACACTTTTTATCACCTCTTGCTCGACTGCTGAAGTCGGAATAGTTTCTGCCTCCGCAGTGGATTCTTTACTAGTTTCTCCACTGCTCTCGTCTGGTTTGGGTGTTTCCACAGGTTTGGGAGTTGTTAATTTTACGTGGAGGGGTTGCCCTTTTCGCTGATCATAATAAGTCAGATAACGCTGCAACACTTGATTATAAAGTGATGCCTTTGCTTCATCGTCCAGTTGCTTGCTAGATAGAATATCATTCATCTCACTATCCAAATTTTTAAGAGTTTGTGTCACGGGTGGTGTTAATATTTGTTGACGTTGTTGTAGCCGTTCTAGTGTATTTTCTGGTACTAGAATCATGCGCCTGGTATGATTCATTTTCAGACAAGAATCGAACTCAGCACACGAAGCACAGGGGGTAATAAAACACTTAAAAAGTTTCCTCCGTGTTGCACTAAGACTTTTTTCTTCTTTTCGATCGGTGTACTTTTCTCGGCGAGAGCAATCAGTGATTTCTTGTGAGCTAGAAGTTTTCTTTTCGCCGGTTTACTGACAGGCACTGTTTCTTTAAGAACGTTTAAAATACACTCACAAATGGTTCTTACTAAAGCGTCGTCAGCGACTTTCAAAATGGCTTTACACTGAGCGGGCGTACACTTTACTAGGAGCTTGAGAAAATCGTGGTTCTTTCTCAGTCGCTGGGCCATACTCAACTGATTTATTTCTCTGTAGTTCACTCCTTTTATACTTTTCTGACATAGGCGCATTGCGTCTCCCCGGGGAAAATGTTGCTACGTAACCGGAAGTCGCTAGGTGTTTCCGGTTTGAGATCGCATAATAAATAACCATAAGGCCGTTTTGTGGCATCTTGAAACGCCTCTTGCATATATTTCACATGGCCGGGAAACATTTGCTTGGCTAAATGATTGACCTGACTGCTATCTCTGGGAGACTTGAACAGTACCAAGTAATGGCAATTTAAGCTCATATCCCTCAACTCTTTGCCGCGGTGAAAAATATTTTGCAAAATAAAGATAACACTCAAATTTCGGTGATGACAGCCTTTAGTAAACAAACTGGTAATTCGTGGATCGTTGCTAAGTTCGTGCATCAAATCATCAATGACCACAAGATTTCTTATAGAAGGGTTAATCATGGATTCTAAACCACTGGGAACTCCTTCCACAAACGAGATGTTGGGAATATTTCTTTGTATCTCGTCGTAAGCGGGCTGGTAAACACCATAACACCAAATGATATTTTCTGGGACACCTTCAATCATGTCTTCGCCGGATTCTAGTAAACGTTTAACAAACTGACTCTTCCCACAACAAGTCGGTCCTGCTACAAGAGCAGGAAAAGGATGTTTCCATCTCGGGTCCATGCTCACAACTGACTGATTGAAAAGCACGCTCGCAGATTTATAGAAAAATGGTTTTGGGTTCAGTCTCTTTGTCATACACACGAATCGCATCGGTGTTTTGTAGTTTTGCAAATTGTAGCCAGTATTTTCGTTCTAACTCTGTTAACTCGTGTACGCGAGTTAAATGATCTGCTAACCGAACTAAATATTTTGAGCCACAGCCGGGAATTGGACAATGTTTACATTTCCTCCGCACCATGTTATCTCTGTGAAAGTTCGATTCCAACTGAACAAAACTATTTGCGATATGACATTTATCGATAATTTAACATACAACGACAACCAGAAACGCCAAAAGCGCCATAAACGCCACATTTTAGCGTTGTGTTTTCCCCGAGCGCGCATGGAACACGCGCGCGTGGCTAAACAGAACACAAGTCATGATTCAATTCTGCCAATGATTTATTTTACAAACTATAATTACATTCGTTTTGAAATGTTAAGTCTTCAAAATATCTACAATTGACACGAGTGAAAGGCTATATACAACTATTTACAAACGAGAAAAAACTATATACAAGAACTCCAAAAACTGAAAACTCTAAATGTTCTAATGGCAAAGTGCTGACCCCATCAGCCAAAACTTTCCGTTTTGGGTAAAAATATGAAAAGGCATCTCGAACTTGAGTATATGTATACATAGTGTTGTTCACTACTCTGAAACCCCGATTCACCCCGCCGCTATTTTGTTTCGTGAGTAATACATTTAAATACTTGTCCTTGTCAATGTCGTTGCATTTCTTATTTACACCCTTACAACTAAATTTATCTTTGGCCCCAAAACAGTAATAGGTTTTTGAGCACAAACCGATAATCCCTTCCCCCTCCCACTCTACTTTAAAAAGACCTGGGGTTCTCTTATCATAGGCCTTGTGTTCCCTGGTGTCGGTTCTTGGGAACCAGTTACATTTATCCTGCTCAAACTCCTCTCTTAATTCAAGTTTCACTAAACTTTCAACGCTGTCCCCAGAAATAGCAATATAGGCACTATCCGTGTCCATTTCACACATTTGGAAATCTGCACGCTCTAATTATTTATCTAAAAAATCGTAATAAAATTGTAACATGCGTAACTTGGCATATTGATAAACGAAAAAACCGACTTGAATCGGTAAATTTAACTTGATGGTTTTTTTACAAGACTCTACTTCGTAAGTATCTTCCGTGATATTTTCTAGTTTACGGAACAGGTGAGTGTTCACTTTACGGCTAGCTTCCGCGTCGCTGCAATACTCCACGTCTCTGTGTTTCAGTTGGTTGGTGATGGTTTTGCCATAGCCTGAATTGTCCACCTGAGAAACCAAAATAAAATTTCTGTAAGTATTCTGCATGCTAAAGCATTCCCCACTCCGAGTTTTCCCTGTATTCAAACAAACTTACCAATTTCATGGTATCGGCGATGATGGCTTTACTGGGATCGGCATCTCCTGCTCTCCTCGCGTCTGACACTGCATCTCCAAACGGTTTGAAGCAGGGTTCAGGGGTGAACTCGATCACTTGGTGTACTTTTGTCACTTCCAATCCATGCTCCAGGTACCATTTAAGGAGAGGTGTGGCCAGCAGGATCTTTTCACCTTTCATGCTCCCGATCAAGCTGCGACGGGGCTGAGCCATGATGTTCTGCTCCTCGGCGTACGCTTTCATGAAGTCTCCAATATCATCGCGACTGATTTCCGCGTTCTTGAAGATCGGGCACATCTCGCTGAATTTCTCTTTCAAGTGATCCGGTACGTGAATATCCACTTCCACGCACCCAAACAAACGCTCATTTCGCACCTCGCTCAATATCCGCTCGGGACTCATAACCTTGACTTGATCCAGCAATCGTCGTACTTCGGTTGCGATGAAACGCTGTAATTCACGATTCGTTTTCTTCATATCACGCCATTCACATTCCCACATCTCTACGACACGGCAGCCTTTACTCTTAATGTACTCAGTGTTGGCTCTCGTCTCTTCCAACAGCTCAGCCATCGGTTTCTTGCGTTTTTCGTTGAATTCTTTTCCGCGGTTAAGTGAACAGTCATGACCGTGCCAATAACATCCGTGGAACTGATACACAGTTTGCGTCTGCGCATGGAAACCGTCCACAGGCAGTTTACGACCGCCGATACGCTTCTCCGTGTTGTTCAATTGGTGCCGAATATGGATTTGTTCCTCGTGAGCTACCCACTCCAGCCACTCGATTGCCATGGGTACAGAACTTTTGGGTTTAAACTCATTTTCTGCCAATCTTCTTGTATAGCTCCCCGTTGGCACATTCTGCATCAGAGCCCAAAGGTACAGCGCATTCGCATCGTAACCCACGATTTTTTCACATAGCTAAGCAACCGGGCCTTTCTCTGCTTCCCTGATCTTTGTTTTGCCTGCTTCATGGTAACGGTGGAAAATGATACTTGGGCCGCCTGTGTTGTTATCCCTGATCAAGTGATAAAGGTCGCTATTGGCTTTATCGCAGAGACTGAAGTAGGTTTGCGGCGAGAGGTACGAGAAGAGGTACTTGAGGGTCAAACCATGCACAGAAACACCGTCTTTAAACATATCGATCTTTCTCTCCTGCCAGAACTGACTCATTTTTTCGACCGCCTCCAGGAAAGGTACCACATCCAAATTATTGTACCAAACAAGAAAATCTTTAAAGGTTGACATTTCCTTGTCTTCCCATACTTGCTGACAGTACTGGTATTCTTCATTGGTGATGTTTTGGTTCTTCAGGCTTGAATAGAAAGCAGCGTGAGGGGGTAGCGATGTTTCTTCTAGCTTGTCCAGCCCATCGACCCACTCGTACGGGAAGTAGCCTTTAGTCTGCTCACACTCGTACGCTTTCAAGAACTGGTCATAGCTGAAGCCAGGTGCAACATAGTTCGAAATGTCGAGGAGCTTCAGAAATTTTGTCTTGAGGCACATGTGGTTGCTGTTTCTCTTGACAGTGAACTTGATGGGGTGATGTTCTATCAGGTATGGGAACAGAAATTCTTTCACAGCGTTCAGATCGTACTTGCCAGAATTAAAGCCTAGTACGGGTAGTTCACTAAGATACGCGTTCAGTTTCTGAGCCAGCTCGTTCAAAACTTTGTTATCACTGGTTCTTACTTCTCCAAACAACAGATCTTCGCAGTCAGCAATTTCTTCTCTCCTCTGTCTTCTCTCTTGTCTCCTTTCGGTATCCAACTGCACGTTTAATCTTCTGTAAAATGACGGATCATTTCCACTCACTTCGTCATCTAAGAAGGCGCGATCTTCCTCGTTCTCAGACTCAATTTCTTCTTCGTCGCCTTCATCATCGCTTGACATCAAATCGATCCCTCTACTTTCATCTTCACTATCTTCTCCGGTTTCTTGTTCGCTTTCGTTTTCTCCACTGCCAGCCTCTACATTTCCTTCTTGCATATCCACTAGTGTTTGCGCTAATCGGTCTTCATTCGTCTCACCACGGTTAAAGACAGCTGTATTATTAAACGCTTCAAACACCCCTGCGAACTGTTCTTGGAGCAAAGACGAACTTTTCGTGCTGATGGACACCAAGTACTGAATAAATTCCTCAATAAATGCGTTTGGGTCACCGTTAGACACAAAACATTTCGGTTCTTGATACTCGGGCACGTTACTACAGACACTCACACTGAGCGGAACATGGACCGACTGCCAGTTCAATTTTTCTGTGTTCTTTAACTCTTCCGCTTTTCCTTTGTTAAAGTAGCACTCGAAGTCGAAGGTGGCGCGATACGGAAAATAACGTGCTTCTTCTGGGACAATAATTCCTTCGTCTTCAAGTTCTTCAAAGATGGTTTTGGGTACATGATACGCGCCGCCAGGGTACTTGAGCTGGACTTTGCCGTCGCACGTCTTCTCGTGTCTTCTCAACTTATTGGCGCCTTTCCAATACTTGCCACATCTTGAACATTGAAACGATTTACTGTAGCGGGCGAGATCTTTTATGTACGAAAAATGCTTCTCGTACAAGTTCACGTAAAGAGTGCTTTCGTAATGGTGGTGAGAGCGTCGGACAAGTGTAGCGGTAATGTCAGGCTTGTCTTCAGTTTCGTCCGGTTCTTCACCGTGGGTCTGTATGGGGGCGAGATTGTACACTTGAATATTCACTTCATATAGTTTCTCTAATTCATCTAGCTCGCTTAACTTGACTCCATGAAACTTCTTTTTCACAAGGCCGGCTTCTCGGTACTGTTGATAATAGTGTTTAGTGTCCCTCTCTAAATTCTTCGTGTGACAGCCGTTGTGGAGGGTCAGACAGCGGAAGAAACACAGATTATCTTGATATGGTTTACCCGTGTTTTTATCGTTTTCCAGCGGGATGATTCCTCTGTTTTTCACCAAGTAATGGGGTAGATTTTTACCACGACCGATCGGATGATCGCGAAGTTTCCACACAAACCAGGTGACATTCGTCACGAGATCCACGACCCATTTACTATTAGGCCTCTGTTGGCGAATCCACTCCAAGAAATCGATGTGGCTGATTTCTTCTATTTCGCGCTCTAAATCGTCTTGATTGGAGACCAGGAACGGCTGCTCCAACACCAGGTTGTTGTTGGCTGAAGGGTGGTGATACTGGAGGGCGCCAGTTTCTGTATTACGCAGGATAAATCCAAAGGCGAAGTTAACCTTGAAAACCGTGGTTTGATCGGTGAAGATGCGGCTCAGCTGTTCGCGGAGAACAGTGGGACTGATCGTGGACAGTCGGTTCTGCCGGCTAAATCTGGTGCGAATCTGTGGCCAATGTTCTCGGTACATCTGAGCAATATCCTCGTCAGAGCTTGAGATAAGATTTGAAGGGATAAGAACGGCATCCGCATTCCCAGCTAGAACCTGCAGTTGCAGTCGACGGTTGAGGAGTGGCTGATGGTTCTGACGCTGTACTTGCTTGGTCTGTCTTCTTAGTTTTTTTGGTAGCTGGTGCGTCTGTGATTTTTTGAGCGGCGGGTCGTTTGCGAGCGGTCTGTGCGGTTGAATGCGCGGTGCGAATATGAGCGTTGTAGGGTGCGAGGTTGTGAAATGTTTCGCCACACGTACCACAAGTGAACGTGCGCTCGACAGCTCGCTTATCGTGCGCTTTCAAATGTTTGTTCAGATTCGATTTAGTTTGAAACCGTTTGTCGCAGCGGGTGCATTCGTAGGGTTTCTCCCCAGTGTGGATGCGCTGATGAGTCTTCAGATTATCTAAACGAGTAAATGCTTTCCCACAGGTCTCACAGCGATGTTCCTTACGATGCTTTTTCGCTGGAGGCTCACCAGAACCCGTTTGAACATTCTACAATTAATTATTATTAGGTAGTCTTAGTGTAAAGCTAAAGTATACGCTCAGTAAATAAGTTCTTATCATAAACAAAAGCGTTTGTTTTGATTTCAAGGCTCCATTCGCCATTTTATATTAACCAGTCTTCGTTCGGTCAGGCCTAATTGATTCATTCATCAAAGATCGTAAAGAGAGTTGAGTGTTTGATCAGTCAACGAAAAAGAAAGAATTATGCCTAGATTGTAATTGAAAACAAATGCTTTTAGAACAAAACGCGTCTCCGTTGCGATAACGTCCAGGAAACCTCTAAAACATTTAAGTAAACTGAAATTGATACGAGAATTGAGCTTTTGATCAGATCTCTTCTGATAACTTCATTGATTCTCTCTACCAACAAAAGCGAACGACTTAATTTTCTCCAAAAGGCTAGTAAGTGCAATAAATCAAATCACTTACGGTTTCCACGTGGTTCCAAATCGGAATGTCTTCACCATTCCACTGAAAAGAAGTACAAGAAGTACTTGAGTTTATTGAACAAAGGACACAACAATAGCAGTCATCTTGCAATGAAAATAATTCCATGATCGTGAAATCAAAACTTACCTCGTGAAATAAATTATCTACAGTCTCTGGTGATAATTCGCAGTTTTGATCATTCTAAAAACGAAAGAAAAAAGTTGCCGTTAACGAAATTACAAAACACGGAGTCCCATTATTGTTTAGAACACCTGAAGCGTTGAAGTCACTAAACAATAAACCATTCACGCGCATGATAGAGCAAAATCACTTACATTTTCTAGTGCCAAGCGTTCTATGTCCTCGATTTCTCGCAGCTCAGTATTCGTGAACTGAAAAAAGCAAGAGATATTTCGATTAAGTTTGCTTATCCCGATTATTCACATGGATGAACGTAACGTCGCTTTTATTTCATTGTGTTGTAAACGGAGTGTTTGATGCAAATTTAAGTCAAAGTAACACGCATAATTACACTTGCTTAACAGTGCGTGTTAAAGCAACAGTTCAGAGTCTGTTATCAATAATCAGTCATACTACAAAACAAACCCAAAATAAACTTACCGAATCGAGAAAGTCAAGTTTATTTTCCACGTTGGTTGGCGAGAGGTCGTTACTGGATGCATGTGATAAAAGAATAAAACTATTATGAAAAGACAGAATTGAATCTTTAACGGTTATTTAAAGCAGTGTTTGAATGATCTAAGAGTTACGCTCTAAAATAGTTATGAGAAGAAAGTTTAGAAAGAAACTAGTAAACAAAAAAGCGTTTCGCTCGCATGTTTGTTTTCTCAGTAGGAAGATTGATAAGGAGAAAGTTTAGCAAACTCACTTACCATTATCGTGGTTTCAGGAATAACCTCTGATGTTGGCAAAAGATCTTCGGTGTGATCGGATGGAATCTGTAAAAGCAAAGAGAAATTGGTTATACAAGACTGTCGGTTAAGAAAAAAAAAAAAAGAGAATGAAAGAACAGATCGAGCAAAATATTTGAACTTACTTCGAGTTCTTGCACAGTCAATTCTGTTAACCTCGCATAAGCCATTACCATCCACTCTTCGGGAATTAAAACAGCTTCCGTCAACATCTCCCAGTCGTGGACAGTTAAACAAGCGCTCAAAGCAGCTTGGAGATCAATAACGTTGGTGAAAAAAGCCATCGTCTCGATAAGCGTTTCGAAAATCGAAAGATTTTTCAAGTTTCCAGTGAGTTCAAGTTGAATGAAGGAATGACGCTTACGTTAAAAATTCGCGCTTTTATTTTGAACAGTTAATAGATTTTTCATGAGCCAATCAATGTTCACTATTAGCGGGCAAGCCCAGGCAACCTTATTGTTTGTATTGTACTA
>CM042756.1:2070985-2073173 GCA_022496165.2 Catalaphyllia jardinei
AGCGAGCACCATTTTCCGCCGAGCAAGCACATGCCAATTTTTCTTATAAGACAGCTGCTGATTGGCTAGACTGCGCCATATAACATGATTTCTGATTGGCTGTTTCTTAATGCGAACGATGGGTCGAACCGTCGAACCAAAATTTCTCGATGGCTTCAAGAATATGAAGGCTGCCTATCGGCAGCAATAATCGGTTTTTGACGGCAACTATGCGATCTTAAATAAGCTGTCCACGTCTTTATATTTTATTGCTTGAATTTCAACCAGTGTAACTGTTTTTATATTTCGCCCTTAAAGACCTTCACTAAAGAATTTGTGAAACTATTTCTAAACCCTAACTGTATTGTGAGGACCAATAACAGTCCCGTCTCGTTATTTTTTCTTTTAAACAGGAGGTACGGATTACACCAAAGCATTTACTCTGGCCTTCGACTTACTGAAGGGCTCATCTCCTGGAAAAGGTCTTTCCAGGAAAAAAGTGATTATTTTTCTAACAGATGGTAAACCAAACGACGCAGCAAGTGATATCATGCAGACAATAAAAACCAAGAAGGCCGAGCTGAACAATGCAGTGGTAATAATGACATATGGCATGCTAAAGGACTTGCAAATCCTACAAGATATTGCTAAACAGGATGGAAGTAATTACGGCGTCTCAAAAGCACTTGACGTCACTGTGAGTACTGTAACAGCAATGCGCGAGAGTCATATTTCTATTCAATGTACCACTGCGCCTTTCAATTATACGGACTCTATGAGATGGAGGCTGGACTTCGCTGCAGGCGCGCGCGCAATCTATACACGCCATAACTAACATGTACGCGTCAGAGACCATTGCAATGTTGCCTGTTTAGATAGATCTTGTAGCACGTTAAGGCAAATGCAAACGGTAAAACTCTCCCCAACTGATTTTGCTTACTTTACTTGTAACCCGTGAAGCAATGGAATGGAAAAATATTTCTTTTTCACAGAGAATACGACCGGATAGAACGCCGGTGATTTCGCACGTTTGGGAGCTCGATTGAGCGCGTGAACAACTTGGCGCATTCGTAAAGTGGGATCAGAAGCCCATTATCCGAAGCCTCCATACGAATTGTATCCTTGAGTCAGCCCTGTCACGTATCTTTTTTGTTTTTAGAACTGTGATACCTGCGGGAGCTCTTTACTTTTCCGCGAAAATAATTGTTTTTGCTGACGTCTGCATTGCAGCCTAAAAGAAAAATGGCGGCCAAAGGGGAAGGTCGATCTCTATTCCTTCACTTTCTATTTTGATCCCTTTTTTAATATAATAACCGAGGGAAACTGGGTATCAGCTAATTGTAAGTTAATAAAGTAATAGACAACTTGAAGATGGCACTCATTCATGTTGAACCGCCTTGTATTTCCTTAGTCTGGTCTGTTAATGTTGGGGATTTGTTGTGCTTTGTTTGGAGGTTTTTCGTTCTTGTTGCTATATAACTTGTTGTAGAATGAGGCATTATGTAGGATTTGGACCTTGCTGGAGGCCAAGGACCGACAAAAGCAAGGAAACCTGTGGATTTTGCGGGTCTTGAAGATTTAGGCGATGCCTGGCGACGTTGATAGCGCGAGCGGTCTTGACGGTGAAAAAGAAGATCATGAAACGTCAAATGTAAATGATATAAAGCGAAGAAAACTCTAGGAGAAGTAGCAGAATAAAGCTAAACAACTCAAGACTCGGATCAACTGGAAAGTTCGCACAAGGAACTTTCAGCTGCCTGTTAGTGTGGACATTTAACATCTGTCTTCGAATTGAAGCCTTGTCCACTCGAAGACTTCGAGCCAGCTACTCAGTTTCCTGATTGTGTGCTTGTGTTGTAGCTTTCGGATAAACAAAACTACGATCACCAAACAGGACCGTTCCATTCTGTTCGCTTAGTCGTCCGTGTTAATGGTGACTGGAGTTTGCAATGCCCAATCTACGAACATATTGTTGTAAAATGGGGTTGCCCTGCATGCCCAACACGACTTCTGAGGTTCGTGACATTTGTACATTTGCCGTTGTCTGTTTGGTAGAATTACCTTTTTTGTTGCTTCACTCCTGTTTATGAGGGGTACTTCATGTTGACTTATAAGGAGGAATTTTAAGTGGAGTTGAGACGTTAGGACGTTCTATTGCTGAGATTTTTAGAGGTCATAGGTCTGCATGAATTCTGTTGTTATCAGTCGC
>CM042756.1:2080417-2085417 GCA_022496165.2 Catalaphyllia jardinei
ATCGTTTTACGACGTTCTTGGACGTTTACAGAGGGTCGCTGTGTTAGATATGGTAGCATTTAAAATTTCGTGATTTCATCTTGTAAATAAACAGCAGGTCAATTACGTTAATTGCGAGATGGATTAAGGGTTGAAGCACGGTAGTTTCCAAATTGAATGGACTAAGTGGTCGGTTGTCTGTATTGAAAGTTTTAGAGCGAGGTGGCCTCATGATTAAAGCGCTCGACTGCAAACATTGTGTTTTATTCTTGGACAAGAGACTTTATTCTCATAGTACCTCTTTCCACCCGGGTGAACAAACGGGTGCCAGCGAATCTAATGAAGGGGGAGGGGGTGGGGAGTAGAAACACTCCTAGTCGTTTCACACTAAGGAAACCAGACACAAGCTCTTGTCATTTAGGCCACTTGGCTCGTATGCAGAGTTAACCTTTTTCATTTTCTAGCGGAGCTGGGCCGCCAAGCGGAGCCCCATAACTAGAGGAACTGGATCACATGCATGCATAGAAATAAAAACCCATGCAACTCTTTTCTTATGTAAACATGGATCGCAGTCGCCTAACGACAACGTCGCGCAACATGGCGGCCTTACTCGGTTTACAGCGTGTATCGTTGATATTGAACATCCATGCTATCATCAAATGACACCTGTCAAAACAAGGTATCCGTTGACCAGTGTCATGTGACCATATTGGTCAGGTTTAGAGCTCATCGAGCTCTTGTGTTTCTTTAAAGTTGACCGCTGCCCAAGCACTGGTTTTCGATTGGATCATGGGCTCATGTCTAATTAAGTCGTAGTCATGGGCTCATGTCTAATTAAGTCGTAGTGATGGGAGCCTGGTTGTTCAGAAGGCGGTTAACCCTAACCCAGGATTAAGAGTTGATCGAAGAATGAATTTTTCTTCTATACAAATGCTGTTCGCTGCTTTTGAGTCATGGGCGGAAGTTTGTGGACAGAAATCAGGCGGAAGTGAAAGTCTCCTCACCAGGGCGCTTCTAGTACGCAGGGTGGTGAAACGAGCAGGTACGAGCAAAAAGGTGTGATGCAGTAGACTGAGGTCTACTTAAACGAGGAGATTCCACTTACTTACATTCAAACTTTGATTTCTTAAGAGGTCTTAAGAAATATTACACGAAACTCTCTTTTATGTGAATCAGCAACTATTTTGTTCTGAAGCAATCGCAAAGGTGATCTTTTTCTGGGATGAAAGTAGGCCTTTAAATTTCGAGCTGTGAATGAGTAAGACATAGTAAGATCTTCTCACACTAGTTGAATAAAGTTTATGCAAGAAAGCTCTCTTCTCTGGTATCGAGTTAGTTTGTGAGTTTCTCAGAAGAATGCTTAATCATAACCAATTTCTGCTCTCCATAGTTTCTCTTTCTTTCTACCTGTTTGACCAGTTTGTAGAAGTTTTAATTTTTACCGGAAAATCTGCGCGTACAATAAGCTAATTTGCTTAGAGGAGCTCGTGCACTTTCATGTCTCAGTCGGTGTCAAAACATGACAAAATATTTTTTTTCGCCATCTTTTGTGCTGAGATATGCTGCAATCAATTTGCTTGTTGAACCGAAGATGGCTCTTCCTGTTTCGATTTAAGTCACATTTTACTCTTAAGATGCAATGCAATAAATTGGAATGAATTTTCTTTAAGGATAAGGCAAAGCATTTCTTTGAAGTAGTGGGATGGGATGGGAGGGTTGTAGTTGTGAAATGTCTCGTATGCTTTGCATACCGTTGTAATACCCTCTAGTCTTGCGGTATGTTTGTATACAAGCTTGTTACATCCATAGATACCAAAATAGTATTTTATAAGACCTTTGTCTTCTCTATAAAGTTTATGAAGTGCGTTGTATCCTTAAGATAAGATTTCTGTGTCTGTGCAATCGGCTGCGGTGCAGTCTACATCGCTGACATCGAGGAAAAAGGGAGCTTTATGCATAAGAGAATCAACTGAGACATGACCCGCCCGTCACCAGACCCGACCAGACCGTCCACTATTGGCTTTGGGATGAGGTAAAGTTTATTGATCGAACATTACAGCAACCTTTTTCGTGAATTTTTTTAACCATTCAGCCATGGGCCTCTCAAGAAAACCAACCAACCCCGACTATCATGAACTACGAGGATGAAGATTCCTTAACCATAGCCAACCATCTTTCTATTCAACCTGACATGTGACCTTCCTTGTGATCTGTTTTTTCGCGAGAAAGTAATGATGGTCCGAGCCACTGTAGATTGCAATTGTCTGACTGAGAGTTTGTAATTAAATGAGTAGTGAGTGATGCATGTCTGTTTCTTTTAAGTGGGATGCTAAAAAGGGAGACAACCAAAGATGTGCTTGCTTTGCTAACTACTCATTTCAGGTATACAGTATACAATGCTTCCATTAATTTTGGGTATACTTGGATGAATTTTGGGTATTTTGGGATATTTTGGCGATTTTTTTTTCGGGTATACTGATATACCTACACCCCCCCCCCCCCCCGACCGACCCTGAGAGATGAACATTGAATAATGAGTATTGTGGGCATCAAGTGTGGAATGGACTGTGTAGACAAAATCGAATGTGTGCGGTGGAAGGAAATGAAGAAGGGATTTCAACGAGGCTGCGGCCTAAAATGTACATAGGGAACATAAACATTGTGACTAAATCTAGGTAAATAACCATGATTGCAGTATAGTACTTTATCTGGTATCTGGTATCTGGGAGTGTCAGGGCATCTCCGACGGTTGACGTGCAATGACACTCCAACTTTCCTTCTACTACTGTCGTCAGGATATTGTTTTATCTCTTGATATGGCCAAATTACTTGAGTTTTCTTTCCTGAATGTCACTCTAAAGCTGTCTTTTTGTTTTAAGCTTGGTGAGAACACTTTAAGTGATTATATTTCCAGCTTTGTCCCAAAATGTAATTTGGGGGCCTAACATGCTTAACAAAGCTAAAAATTTCATTTCTTTTCCACAGCCATTCCCTTTATTGAGCACTTTTTTCGACATTAAAAATGCACTATCTGAAATAAACCAGTCCTGTTTCTAACAGTCCTTTTTTGTATAGGTTATCATACGGTTTCGAGTTCAATTTGGAATTAATTTACACGAATGAGGTTTTCAAAATTGTACGAGCCGCTTATCAGAATCGAGTGATGTTTTCATGTGTATTACTAAGCAGGATACAACAGTGCAGTAACAAATTGCCCATTACAATGAATGAGCTGGCTCTAAGAGCCCTTTGATTGTTCCTGAAATCGTCCGCGCGCGGACCTCAAAATATATCATATTTGTATGCAAACCAGAAAAAGAAAAAGAGGATTCAATGGGAAGAGACAGGGAAGAAAAAACTTTTTCTCTGCGTCCTCGCCTCTCGATCGCATGCTCCAGTAACTTCCAGCGGGCTAGGAAGAGAAAGAGACTGCTTGCAGTCTAATTCTCCATCAAATTTTTCACTACGTGTTTCCAAAATCACCACGTTCTTTTTATTTAGTCGTAACATGTTTCTACGCAAGTGGTTAAATATCGTTTAGAGTCGCTGAAACGGTTGAAAAAAAAAAACTGGTACGGTATGTATGCAGTATGGTAGACCTCTTCCTCTCAGGACCTAAGTGTTTTGAGGGCTCCAGATGACGGGTATATAACGTAGAGTTTAAAAAGACAAAACCCGCTGTGCAATTATGGACGTCGATCAACCAGTTGATCACTCGTTGATCGCTAAGAGAGTTTATTTCTTGTGAAAATCACAAATAATTACGCCAGTTTTAGATGAAACCTTGAATGAAAATTTAATTATGAGTATATATAGAGTTGCTTTAGCGAAAGGACACGAAGCTAAATCCGGCGTGAAGGTTTGTATGGTCTCTTAAGTTTGGTATTTCAAATCTGTTCAAATTGATTCACGTTGTAAGTAAATTTGAATGAAAAGTTTGTTCGTTTGCATAATAAATAATTATTTACTTATCCTAGGGTTTTGTACGTGTTCTTTCCCCGTTTGGAGTGACTGCAAAGTTCTATAAGAGCAGATCGTACAGCAGGTAAGTATGTGAATGATCAATACTTCATTTCCTATTACAATGTCAACACATCGCTAAGAAAAGAGGTGATGAGAATAGAGAAGATTATCAATCAGGGTATATTATTGTAATAGTTATGCAATTCTCTCGAGTGGTACACTGAGGAATATCCCGCCAGTTACTTGAATTTTCAAGGTACACACGCGAGCCTTAATAGGCGACGGGAGAGTTCAAAATATGGACATAACCAGGGCCCATCATACCCCTGGTAATATGGAGTGGGTCCATGGACCCCATATTGTTACTGCCCCCAAAACTAGTAATCAAAGATTATGTTTGCGTTCTATGCCTGTGATATAACTTAAATAGCTGTCTCTTGCTGAAATCATTATCTTTGTGAACAGCTGAAAATTTACAGACAAAAAGTCTCCTCCCCACAGAAACTCAAACCTCAGTAAACAGTCACCACAATTGGGTCCTCAAATCGACAGTGATTTTGTCTTTTATTGATTTTATTTGTATATTTTCTGCATTTTTAAATTTTTTTTATTATACTGTTACCAGTAACACTTTTTGTTAACGAGATTATATGTTTCTTCTTGTGGTTTATTTTTTCTAGGTTGTAGAAATATTTATTGTTCACATAGTCCATGAGCCTAAACAAATTTTAGAAGAAGAGGAACGTTTTTTCAAAGAAATTTATCAATCCAAAAATGTCTGTCCAGAATCTGCCAATTTTGAACACTTTTTTGATGGCCTGAATACTCTCAAACAGGAAGAAGCGAACACCTGCGAAGGGCTGTTAAGACTCGAGGAATGTACTAATTCGCTGAAACAATTTATGAACAATAAAACACCTGGCTCTGATGGCTTTACTATTGAATTTTACCGTTTCTTCTGGAATGCTATTGGTCCAATTATGGTTGATAGCTTTAACTATGCCTTTGAAAATGGTGAAATGTCAATCTCACAAAAACGCGGCATTATATCGCTAATA
>CM042756.1:2087917-2095417 GCA_022496165.2 Catalaphyllia jardinei
CGAAGTATAAGCTTGTGGTGCAAATATCAGCACTCACCTGCCAGTTTATCAATGGTTTGTCGTAAACAAATGCAGTGTGACTGGTAACTGATTTGAATATTTTCCTCTGATGAATAAAAATAGTCAGCATTTACCTCATAATTGGAAAATTTACTGCGATGATCACTCTTCACTTTCATCTATATCCGCAGTACAAATATGAATTATTTCATATATACTTCACATCAATTCACTGCACGGGAAGATATGAACTCAATAAATTGACCTCGCTCCCAATGTGTGGCTTCATAGCTCAGTTGGTAGAGCATCGTACCGGTATCGCGGAGGTCACGGGTTCGAATCCCGTTGAAGCCCTGATTTTTTTCAGGCTTCTTCTTTCCAATTGCTTAAATTGGAAAATTTACTGCGATGATCACTCTTCACTTTCATTTACCTTGCTGTTCCTTAGTTCTGGCTTACTCTTATAGCAAAGATATCAGTGACGTCACCGATTGTTATTAATATGCCAACCAGAGAACTATTGGCTGGTAAAACAAAGAGTTCTTTTGTTTAACAATTTCAACATTTAAACTACAAAAACAATGTTTGTAAACAAATATCTTCACTACAGATGTTGGCTTTAGAGTACTCTTCCATCAATTCAGTTTTGACCTTTGCTTGATACTGAACTATTTTTTAAAGTCAACAAATATAATCAAAATATAGCCAATCGATCATAGCTTTTTCCATGGTTAACATTCCAACCCAAAGCAAAGGCGAATCAAAGTCGTGTTCGTTAAAAATATATGATTATTATTGACCCAGTTATGTAACAACAGTATTTTTAAGGGTTTAGTAAAAATAGTGGGTTCATGGACCTGGTCCATAGAGGGGGGACCTGGTCCATAGAGGGGTCCATGGACCAGGGTCCATGTTTTGTGATTTCCCTTTGGTAAGTGTGTGTACCAAGAAAATAAACGTGACAAGTGGGATATTCCATGGTATACCATGACAGCTTGCACAACTAGTTTATCCCGTGCCGTACATTTTCAATATGACATACAGTACATGTGTCGTATGATAGGAAGGTTGGATGTATAAATACATACATGTACCTCCTACTTACCGAGTTCCAGGACCGTTCTGTAAGTTACGACTAATTTTTTCCCCCCATCAAATCATGCCTGAGCGCATAGTGTCAAGTGTGCAGGCCATACTTAAAGGGGAACAAAACACAAGGATCTGTACATGTAACTTACAGTATAGACTGAGAAGATGAGGTTCGTAAGATATTTATTATTAATAATTTTATCTCTATTGTGTGTCTGACAGCTTCTGGAACGATTTCTATTCACGTGGAACAGTATCAAGTCACTCTGAAATTGTTTTTATGTTGTTAGCACGCTTTAATACACAATTAAGGGTAAAAAAAATTTCAACTTTTTTCACTTGTGGCCCCAAAAAAGTTACAAACAGTTTGGCAACAAAACCAACTTTAAATTTGAGCGGGCCATACAGGAGAATACGGCCCGCTAAATTTACCATTCACAGCAGGTGTACTAACTGAGAGATTTAATGTCAAATATAGTCAACAGCTATCTGCATTCTGACTGGCTGCATTTCCCATGGCATGAAATAAATGAAATTATGCATACCAAATTCTCAAAACCATTGTGGACAAGTATGGTAATCACCTGAAATAATTATTTTGGTCAAGTTGGTCCTGATTTGCTACAGTACATCAATCAGTCTAATACCCCATTCACACCAACTAAACATGTATAATTAAACCAGGTTTAAAAAATGAAAACTGGTAAAGAAAAACTACAACTCAGGCTTTTATGCAGGATTTAGATGAACTTAAACATGTTTTTTTTAATTTTGTGCTGAATTTGAAGTGAAAAAAACTTCACTAAGCAGCCTTTATAAAGAAAACAATTTAAACCGTGTTTAACTAGACAGCTTTAAACATGTTTAAGCTTTGGTGTGAACGGGGCATAAGACTACTAGATTCTGTTGTTCCCATTTGCATGGGCTTTTCAGGCTGACCATGGAATAATTTGTAGGTTGGTTCCGACTAAACTTGATTACCTCCTTTTTCCCTGCAATTTGTTTGCTCCTTTACTTTTATCAGCCTTCTCCCACATACCTAGTGGGACATTGCGTAGATTGGCACATGCACTTAAAAAGTAAATATGAGTTGCAGTTAGGGTTAGGGTTTCATGCAATGCTTGCTGACATTCCTATCTTATAATTATTTTTCTAACTATGAAAAAATGCTTCATTGTATTCACAGTTCAAGTTCACAAGATCTTAGATACATTGAGCCCAAGACCACTGTTCACACTTTCCATTTTCAAGACAGTCTTCCACGACTGCCAATTCCAAAACTGGAGGACACGTGTCGCAGATATCTTGATGCACAAAAACCACTATTAACTCCTGAGCAGTATGAAGAAACCAAACAACTGGTTGACAAGTTTCAAAAGCGTGAGGGCCCAGGTATGTTTAATGATTTCTTGAATGCTTCAAAAAAAGACAATGTTTTGGCCTTCTAAGAAATACAACATTATGCTGTTCCAGAAAATAGTGGATACTCCCCCAAAAGAAGGGATTGCAATTTCCTGGGGGTAGAGAGGTCTGTCACACTAAAAATGTCAAACATAATTGGAATTTTCTCAGCGTTTCTTGGGGGATGGGGTCTTAGAAAAAAATCCCTTCCATGGGTATGGTATGGATATATTCTGGGACTACACACTTAGTAACCATGCAATGTTATCAGCCATGAGAAATTCTGCTATTTGAGTGTTTTTTTTTTTTTTTACATTTTTACTACTTCCAAACATGGCTCATTTCAAATGAGATGAGCATAATTTTCCTAGAGTGAGTGTTTGTCAGTTGGGAAATAATAACTACACATAATTTAAGCTGAGTATCAGGCCTTTCTAAGCTTCTTCCCTCTCTCCCTTCCCCTTTAGAAAAGCTTAGAAAAGCTTGACACTCAGGTTGCACATGATCTTCTTATTTTTTTTTATCAATACATGTATTTCTCTTAACAGGTCTTAATGCGGAGCTTTTACAGAAAAACAACAATAACAAGCACACTAGTTACATAGCAGGTATGTAAAAATGTCCTCACTGCTTCAAGACATAAAAGCCATCACACATCGCACATCACATAAGAACTACCGGTAGGCAACATGGTAATAGCAACAAACTTCGTCTTAAGTAGTGGAAATATGTATCCTCCCCTGGGAGGTGCTTATTGTCACTGAAGTCCTTGACTTACTTGACTCATTAAACTCTTAATTTACCCCTTTTGTCTTTAAAACTCTGTAACCCTAACCTACATGTAAAGGTTTCAGAGCATTTTCTGTCTCGGCTCCAGAACTTTGGAACAAACTACCCAATGATATACATTCATGCACTAATCTAAGTCTTTTGAAACATAGACTGAAGATCTATGTTTATTATATGAACATTAGTGACATACCAAGCGAGCTTTCGTTCGAAAACTTCATAACATGCGTTGAAGTGATTGAACTCTCAAATATCTTCATATCTGCATGCGAGTTGAACACTCAAAGAGAAATTTCGTATATCCTCTATATCTTTTTAAAAATTATAACTTTAGCTGGAAAGAATAGCAATTTTTAATTTATCGTCAAGTACTCTGGATTTTTATCTCATGGAGCTTTCTTTTCAGTTCTTTTAGAACAGATCTGGATTAGGCTCTATAGAAATATCTATTATGATTACTATTATTCATTTGTCTTTTATTATTCCAATATCTGTTATTATTATTGTATGCATTTCTGTTAAGTTAACTACATTTTCCAGTAGTCATGCACCTCTTCGGAACCTCTAATTTTATTTGATCCCGGAATCATCCACCTCTATTGTTTTCAGGACTAGGGCCATTGTTTCTGTTGTTTATTCTATTGTTTTCTCGGCCAATCCTGTTAGACCTTACGAGAGGTGCGTGGCGCCTCACATTTTCCCTCCTTTTTTCTGATTTTAATAAAATTGCTACTGGTAATAGTTTTGTGCTGTAAAGTTTTACAGAAGAAATTTAATGAGCCTAATAAAATTGTTCATATTTTTACAATTAAAAAAAAAGATTATTGTTATATCACTGTTACTGTTACTGTTATCATTGCATTTACAGTTGCGGTTGCTTTTCTTGTTCTTGTTACCCTTGCCATTGCCATTGTCTTATTGTCATTGTCATTGTTATTGTTATTAACTGGACGTTTCTCCATCCTTCTCTGTCTTGTAACTATTGTTAGCTCTTAAACTATTTAAGTAAGTATATAACTAGAAATTCTGTACACCTATACATTCATGTCATAAGTAAGTACTAACATAGGAAAATACTGTTTTCTTAATAATTATTGCAATATTATATTATAGTTAAGTTTTTCTCATTTGATGTTGGCATTTGTTAGGTCCATGGTATGACATGTACTTATCAGCAAGGGATCCAATAGTTCTGAACTACAATCCATTTTTGATGTTTAAAGATGATCCAGCTGCAGAAAATAATGATCAGGTAGTTGAGTCAATCTGTTGTTGGTAGTTTTAGCATGACTTGCATAATCAAAATATTGAAAATGGAAGACCAGACACGAGAGAGCGGCGGAAATCAAGCCTCCAATGATAGTTGAAGGCATTATTGCACATTATGAAAAAAATACACTTACGGGTTTCTCAACAGAAACATAATATATGTGTTTGTTGTAAAGAGAAATTAAGGGAAAACACAGGTTGTTTTTGGAATGTTACTTCACCTTGACTTTCACACCTCGGTGAAGTCAAGGTTGTTGCTAGAGATGGGGCATAGAGTTAGGCTGTGGTGTGCATTTTCAGTTACGCTAGCACGGTAAATTGAAAATAGCATATAAGTCTTTGTAACCACTGAACATTCTTGGCATTTTGACCTTTTCCATTTTTTGAGGGAATATCTTCCAAGAGAATGCTTGAAATAGCATTTCAGAGCCCCTCAATATCCAAATTTTCTGAGCCTGGGAGTGTGCCCCAGACCTCCCATGAGGCTTGTACTTTTGTCACCTAAATCAGGGTCAGCCTTCTGCTTCATGATACTAGCCCACTACTCCCTAAATTAATGAGCTTTATACTCTGACTTAATAACAAAAGTTGAGTGATACATGGAGTGGCAGTTGGCTAAATTATTTCACATACTGATATCGTAAGTAAATTGCCATGAAACGATTTAGCAGTTTAATTTAACCTGCTTTGTGATATCCTTTGTTTGCAGCTGGTCAGAGCCACTAACATGATAAATTCAGCCATGAGGTTCAAGTTATCATTAGATGAAACACTTCTTGAACCCGATATTTATCATTTAAAGCCACAATTAAGTGATACACCGTGGTTTAAGAATGTTATAAGGTAATGGTTTCTGATTTGCCTGCATACTACTAGCAGTAGTTCTCCATATCATATGATAGATGAATTAAGATGGTGAATTTTAAGCTCGGTAAAGAAATAGGAAAAGTGAACTGATCAACATAACACGGTCGTGGGACAAAGAAAAAATGTTTGTCCCAGCCCTGACAGGAATTGAACCCATGATCTCCCGAAAACCAGGCGGGCGCTCTATCCACTCAGCTACGAGAACTCATGGAGAGCAAGGTCACTTAACTGAGTTCATATGTGACAGGTGTCCTGCATACTGCTATGATCAGCACTGTCGAAAAAATCCACCATCTTTATTCACTTATTGCACTCATGATGACTTTGACAGTGCTAATCCTAGCACTTTGTAGGCGCCTGTCACATATGAACTGTGTAAATCAAAAATCGGAATCGGAAGCGGAGTCGGAAGCTCAACGGAATCGGAGTCAGAAGGATCAGAAGAGTTTCTTTTTCTTCCGATTCCAATCCAATTCGCTTCCAATCCAGTGAGAACAGGGATCAGAATCGGAAGCGGAATTATCAGCCAATCAAAACCTCATTACAAGTCCCTCCCAAACTTAGAGCAAGAAAAAAAAATGACGGCTTTAGAGGAAAAACTGGGAGAGGCTGTGAGACAGTTCCCCGTTCTTTTTGACAAGTCCTGCAGGGACTTCAAAGACAACAGCAAAGAAAGGCTAACATGGGAGGGTATCGATAAACAAATAAAACTTTACACTGGTATGTATTGCAGAAGTGAATATAATTTCATTTGTTTGATGTTTTCGTTAGTCAGGATAATGCTGTTGTATGGCTGCAGTTTTCACGGGTTTTTCCGTTTGGGTATTAATTACCGTAGTATTGTGTCTGCTGAGAGGTTACCTGAAAAAAGAAAACATAGTTACGTTTGGCGAAATGCGGGATGGGAGTTACGCTGAAAGTGAGGCTTGTGATTCCGCTTCCGTCGTACCGATTCACACTAGATCAGAACTTTCTTCGGATTCCGACTACGCTTCCGTCGCTAGTGCAAACCAGCCCTTACCAATCAGTGTGCGCATTTTCTGAGGGCTGTTTTCTAAAGGGAAATGAAAACGCGACAGGATGCCTAACACGGCTAGATCCCTCAAATTTGGTCAGTGCAATCCTTTGACTGTCTAGTATCCTTTTTTGTGATTCATCAATTGGTAGGAAGTTAACTGTCGAGAAAATTGATTACTCTCAAATTCCCATTTAAACAGTGCGGGGGTTTTTTTCACTTGTCTTTTGAAAGACTCATATCTCTGCTTCAATTTGCTTACAACGCAAAACTAATCCACTCATTGCTTTTGCTGATTTCAGGTTTGTTCCCAGGCAGTTTTCATGGTATGGTGCATTTCTAGTAAAAGCTTTCCCTCTGGACATGAGTCAATATTCCAGGCTGTTTAATTCAACAAGGATACCAGAGCTGAAGAAAGACAGGCTTGCTACGTTTGAGAGTGGACGACATATAGTTGTGATGAGAAAAGGCAACTTTTACGTCTTTGATACAATAACAACAGATGGTAAGATATAAGTTGATTCAAACCTTATTTCTCCCCATGGTTTCTCTGTGTTTTCCTTTATAGTCAGTGTTAAGAATTTGGGGGTACTGTACAGCGAGACAAATGTACTCACCACTAGTTGACTGGCTACAAGTAAACCATAGGTGCTTACGATCGAGTGTAAAAAGTACTAAGGGTAACCGGCCATTTCGCTTACAAGTCGTTTTGCCTACACGATCTCCGGCAGTCAATTCGCCTACACTAAACACTAATTACTAAATACTCAATACTTATCTAAAAATTGCTAAATAGGTTTACAACAAGTATAGTAAAATGATTTTCGGAAGTGTTTCACAGGGACGGTGCGGCTTTGCTGAACGCTCTGTCTCAACACTTGAGGATCACTAATAGGAACTCGTCCTGTACCAAAAGAACAGAGAATTAAACTTCTCCTCTA
Organism: Catalaphyllia jardinei; assembly: GCA_022496165.2. Classification (NCBI taxonomy): domain Eukaryota; kingdom Metazoa; phylum Cnidaria; class Anthozoa; order Scleractinia; family Caryophylliidae; genus Catalaphyllia; species Catalaphyllia jardinei. The sequence goes on from CM042756.1 coordinate 2,095,289, forward strand.
TTACCTTGAAATGATATCTGTGTATGCCTGCTTTTTCTAACTTCTACTCATAATGGTTTCTTGTCCTTTTTGAGCTATGTTGCCCTGAGCGAGACCATTATTGTGGGCTTTCTGCGTCCTGAGTATGTT
>CM042756.1:2100417-2109763 GCA_022496165.2 Catalaphyllia jardinei
TACTTTAAACCAGTCACAATTAAAATGAAATAGTACCTTTTTTCTGCTTTCTGTTTTTTTTTTTTCTGCGCTTAGAACCTATTGCATGTTTTCTAGTGCTTTAAAGCCTTTGCATGCTTTCCCGCGCTTAATGAAACACGCTGCATATTTTCCCGCGCTTAACACCAGTTTCAAGCTGTTGGCTAGAATACCGATTGGTTGGTTCCGTTCTCTGCGTTTGTTTTGATTGGCCTGCAGATGTGATAAACATCGACCAAACAAGTAACCATGAACTTACCACCCTTTCCCAACACCAAAACCGTTTTACTTCCGGCGTGATCCGGCAAGAGAGAGGCACATAGGCCCGTTGCCAACACAAGGGTGGAAAATGTGGACCCCATCGTTAGAGGCTAGTGTAAGACTCGTTATTCATTAAGGTAAAATGAAGTCCCTCTTTCTCTGCAGGTCTTTAAAGATACCAGTACTCGGCCCGTTTGTACTTCAGCCAGTGCTCAAAGCTACAGCGCCGAGACGACCGTCAGGAAACTTAATTTACAGTTGAACTCGGAAATAGAGAGAGGGGTCTACGCCGCTAAGGAAAAGTTTGACAGTAAGGTGAAAGGACTCGACATCGCTGAACTTCAAGTTCAAACGTATGGCAAAGATTACATCAAAAGCAAGAAGCTTAGCCCGGATGCAGTTATGCAGCTGGCGTTTCAGGTGAGAAGATTTCCACTTTTGTGGCATTGCCAGACATAAACAGCAGATGTAGCTTTTGAAGGTTTCCTTACAAGCTCGAGGGCCGTACAGCCGCCTTAAAGTCTGTATTGAACAGAACGAAGAGCAGTTATCTTACAGTAGGGTCCCGAGAAAGCTTGGTGAATAATACAGTTATTACATGGCCTGTTGACTGAACCCGGTGTAATGCTTGGACAATAAAAAGTTGGAATTGGTGCGGTTTTTTTAAGTTATTGGGACTATCAGGTTTCTTAATTGTGTAATAAAGAATTTTGATGAAAGTTTTATAGTTTGTATATTTGTTTGTCTACCTATTGTTTCTCGAGCTCGAGACTTGAGCAGTTTACAGTGGAAGAAAACGGTTAAATTTAAGTTCTGTACTGCTTTAGTAAGTAGTAGCACGAAAACAAAATAGATGTTACTTGTTACCCGTACCGTTCTATCGTTAACTTATTTTGTAATGCGGTGCTTTGAGAGGGTATTAGGGGTGGGTAGGGGAATAATAAAGAACAGTTATTAATTGCAAGAAGCTCGAGGGTTCTGGAAATTCATCTTTTCTTTAATATTTGGTAGATGGCTTACTTCCGTCAAAACGGCAAGTTTGTCCCAACCTACGAGTCTTGCAGCACATCTGCTTTTAAACACGGGCGAACAGAGACGATCAGACCAGCGTCCAACGCCACTGTAGCATGCGCAGAATCTTTTCAAAAGTCGCACCGCGCAGGAGTGGAGGAGATGGCGGACAGAATACGGCGAGCAGCTAAATGGCATTCAAAACTGACCAAAGAGGCCGCCATGGGTAAGTGTATCTCAGGAAGTAATAGCACGCTCTTGTTCTTTTACATGTCACGGTCCTTCCTCTCTTCTTTATGTCACTCTATTACTCTTCCTCTACATGTCTTGGCCCTTCCTCTTCTTTACATGTTACCGTCCTTCCTCTCTTCTTTATGTCACTTTCTTACTCTTCTTCTACATGTCTTGGCCCTTCCATTCATCTTCATGTCATGCCCTTCCTCTTCTTTACATGTTACCGTCCTTCCTCTCTTCTTCATGTCGCGCTTTTCAATTTCTTTATGTCGCAGTCTTTTCTCTCTTCTCGTCACGCTCTTGCTCTTTACATGTCACGGCCTCACCTCTCTTCATCATGCCACGCTCATACTCTTATATTAGGCATGTCACGGTCCTCCCTCTTTACTACTTGTCACGCTCAAGCTCTTATTAGACATGTCGCGGTCCTCCCTCTCTTCTTCATGTCACGCTATAGAGTGTGTGCATTGTCACGCAGTAAAAAAAAAATAATTAAAAACCATGCAGTGAATAAAATCAAGAAATTGTTATATTAAAGACGATATATGAAGAAGACAGTTCTCCAAATTTAAGGTGTTTACGTCGTCCCAAAGCTGAGATATTCGTGGAAATGTTCCGCGCAAAATATATTAGAGCTCCTTGGTCCTCTAATATAGCGGCTAGTAAGTAGTGGAATCATCTGGAACTTACTTTGGCTATCTAGTGGACTGATGTTCTGAACCGAGACAAAAAACATTTACACAAGCACTTTTCCTAAATAGCTACAAATCAATAAGTGTACATTTTTCGACAAACGCGATCTTAGCTTTTTGTCACGCATATTGCCATAACTTTGAAATTCAAAATGCGCTGGTTTCCAAACGAAGGATGCTATTGAGCTGGAAGTTGTAAACAGATGTAAATTTAGTACCTCTTATGCCTAATGAGGATAAAAACTTTAGTGGCTCTCCTTACCTTTTTCATTTTCTCTCTACTTTCTCTTTTTGTAGGTCAAGGGTTTGATCGTCATCTCTTCGCGCTGCGTATTATAGCGGAGGCCAGTGGTAAAGTCCCGGATATCTTTCAAGACCCAGCTTATCAACAAATCAATCACATCATTCTGTCGACCAGTACACTGTCAAGTCCTGCACTAATGCTTGGGGGCTTTGGTCCCGTGGTGCGGGACGGGCTCGGAGTGGGATACGGGATTCAAGATGATTGGCTGGGATGTAACGTGACCAGCTACCCGCCTGATACAGATGTACGAGGCTTTTTAGAATGTGTTCGACTCAGTTTAGAAGATATTTATTCCGTTTTAGAAGGAAAAAATTTCAAGCAGTGAACTGCAGGGTGTCAAATCAACAAATTATGAAAACCCCTGTTTGTGCCGTTTAATATTTTGCGATGGATCTGCAGCCCGATTCACGGGTTTAATATTTTGCGATGGATCTTGTTAATAAGACCTGCAGCCCGATTCACGGGTTTAATATTTTGCGATGGATCTTGTTAATAAGACCTGCAGCCCGATTCACGGGTTTAATATTTTGCGATGGATCTTGTTAATAAGACCTGCAGCCCGATTCACGGATAATCGTCCTGCACTGGCTAATAGTTAATTATCGTTGGTGATGTGCGAGAAAGGTCTCTACCTCGGTTGTACCCGTTACGTTACCCAGTTTTTCACTTTCTTTTCAAATCTTGGCATTGAGTAGCGGGCGTATCTTCTTTGTTTAGTCCACTTGACAATGGTCTTCACCATATTTGACTGTTAGAATATTAAAGCTGGAAAACATCCACAAAGTTTTCCCTCTAGTCCATAACATGGAATGATGTTTTCGTAGTACTTGAAATGAGATCAGTATTTTCCAAAAGCCGTCACTTTGGAACCGCTATCAGTGTTCTTCTTTTGTTTTTTGCAAAACGCTAGAACACTATCAAAACTGGCTCAGAACGAATAGCCAATAAAAGTTACTTAAAGAAACTCGAATTTTTTTTCATTAAAAAAAAAAACAACAACAGGAGAAAACATGCCTGTGAAAATGCGGCTTGCCATGGGAACATTCTGTTCCTTTAACAATGTGTCCTACCAAATTGTTCTCAGTTAAAATTTGTGGAGAGTCACCAAATTTGAGGTCCAGTGCCTCGACGTATTCAAAGCTTCAAGCGTTCGAAACTGTTAAGGATGCTAAAGTCCCCCTACTCGGTCCCTCCAATAGAGCTTTACCACATTTAACTTCAGTTGTACCAGAGCGAGGTTGGGGTGGATATTTCCATACAGTTGCTGGTCCAGCCTGACCTCGAAGCGGTGCCATTGTATGTTGGAATGGGGCAAAGGTCTATGTTCAGCATTTTGAACGAGTGTAAAATTCTATACTTTGAGCTGGGCAGTTTGATGGACATAGGAGGACAAAGCGATGACAACACGGAGAGATCAGCAAACAGAAGGTATAAGGACAAGTTAGTTACAGATAGCTGTAGCTAAGAGCAGCGACCACTCTAAACATTCGACATTTTAAATTTTTTATTATTATTATTATTTTAACTTATATCGTAACTATAACAAAATTCTCGAATCTGATTGGCCATCAGCAGCCCTGAGCATTAATTGGACAGTTGCACACGTCATGCACTTGTAATTGGACAGTACGCGTCACCAATCGCGTGCTAGTTGTACTTGAATGGGTTGTCTTGTACAGCTTCTAGCTTAGAAGTCGAATATAATAACCTGTCAAATAGTTCATACTTCTGTTATATTCTTCTCGACTTTTGTTATAGTAACGATTAATTAGTAAAAGGACTTCACGTCGTACAATTCAGAGGTGATCGTGCTCTTAATATCAAACCGGCCGAGCGCGCTTGAAATTACTTGCACAATTACTCCCTGAATTGTACTCCACTCAGTCCTATTACCATTATTATTATACATTGTACTCACTATCAGCATTCTGGCTAAACAGCGCGAGCACTTGAATCACTGGTTTCGAAAGATGCGGCCGCTTGGTACGTTTGTCCTTGCATATTTAGAAGGGCAAATAAAATCTACTTGCATTTCACACATATTTTCCATAAAACAATGTATAATAAAACAATAATTGAATTCGGTTTTTGTGATATCGGAAATAATCAAGGTCGAGGCAAGTGTAATTACACTTGCCTTGACCTTGATTATTCCCGATATCACAAAAACCTCATCCAATTATTACCCAGGCAGTGAGGCCTGGGTTTAAATTTCGGCTTTCTTTTTTTTTTTTTTTTCTTTTTTTTTTTTCCCCTCGTTCAGTCACAAATTGCCGTCTGGTCTCTACAGCGCATGCGTCACTAATGCAGCGTGCGACACATGGACTTTACACAGCAGCTGTCGTGAAAAAGCTACCGAATTTCTAGGGCGATGAAATCACATACAAACGAACACACCGTTCGCGGTAGACTAACACTTAATGTCGTTAAATGTTTTCGGAAAGGGTCGGTCTGCAAGGCTTATGAGAGATCAACAATTTACGAGCGAACGTTTGGAGTGAATTCATCATGAGTCATGTTTAATATGCCAAATTAGCTATCAACCGGGGCTATCGACGCTTCACCTTGATAAAAAGTATCTTCAGAAGCGTCATCGTATTTTTAGACGTGCTCGTGAACCAAGTAGAATCCCAGCACGAACTTATAAGGTCTGAGCAACAAAAGCAGAAAGGTTAGAGAATATGTTTCCGTTGTTTACGAATGTATCTGTTCGAGTACACCTAAGTAAAACGCTCTGAGAAACTTCGTAACGTGTAATAAAGTTAAAATCTCGAACTAAACGATATTCTCTCGTTATTTTCTTGTAACAAAGGTATGTATCTTCTCAAGAATGAAACCCATGTAGCGAATTATTGTAGATAAAAGAAACTAATGTATGAGTTGACCCCAGCAAAACAACTCTTGGATTGTACTGTCACGCAGTCCTGAAGCAATAAAAATATTATTCGAAAACAATTCAGTGGATAAAGTCAAGAAATTGTGATGTTATAGGAGATTAATAAAGATTACACTTCTGTAATTTTTAAATCTGCGTTTTCCCAAACCTGAGATATTCCTCGAATTATTTTGAACAAATTTACAGAGCCCAGAGTGGCTCTATGTCACGCACCGCCATAACTCTGAAATTCAAAACGTCTCTCTCGTTTGAGAAATGAAAAAAAAACAAACAAACAACATCAACGGGAAAGGCTAAAGAAAATTGACTGAAACGTTCATAGTCTGTTACAACGATCTTGACTCATTTTACGTGCTAAAGGACTGTGTACGAGTAATAAGCTATTAATCGATTCCAAGGAATGCAATCGAAGGCAGAATAGCTTGAACACATCGATTCGATTGAATTTCGCACGACTTCAAATGCAGAACATTTAGGCTCATTTGCAATACAGCTAGTGCTTCTCAGTATAACGACTGCCTGGGTACACGCAGCAAGGCGCCTAGTTGGTTATTAATATCTGCTCGAAGCATTACTTACAGCTAGTAAAGGTAGCCTGTGAAACCTTTGTTGAAACACACGGCCTATCCTAACAACAACTACAAATAGAATCTTGGACTGCCAGACTACTATGATTTCAAACTTTACAAATGCAAATGTGATCAAGAAATCTACAATGATCTACAAACGAAGAACACTAAGAGCAGCTAGTCGTCACTTCCAAACAGAAACGCTGGACAATAGCCCTTTTCACGGTTAACTCTGCTCATTTGCATTACAATAAAATCTAGCCTGTATGCGAGGCAATTTCGGGCTATTTTGTAGTTTTAGGTCGGATTAAATTGTAATGCAAATGAGAAAAACTAACCGTGAAAAGTGCCATTGCATATAGTACACACACGGCAATCTGTCACGCAAGTTTTTTTATATGCAAGATACGTTTTATTTCTCGTGGCAACCCGTTGACAGCTATCAATATTACAGGTAATTCATGCAAAGAAATGTCTTTTCTTTATAGCTCTGCTTAGAATCAATCTTTTTTCGCAGAATTCTTTTGAAAATATGGGCAATTTTGGGGTATACTAATACCTTAACGGCATTTTCTTATGAAGAAAATCTATGGGTGTTTGGCCCCGTAATAACGAGGTGACCTACGGCAGGGTTCCACTGTACTACGTTATTTTTGCGGTTTTACCGAACAAATCATTGATGACGCGATATTAAAAAAAACTCGGCTATTTCTTTGTATAGCATTCTAATTTTTCAAGGGAAACAGATTAGTTTGCCAGCAATGTATGTCTGTATGTTATCATCTGTTCGGAATCTGCTACCTAATCGTATTCCAGTGAAAAAATGGTATCAGCCATTCGTCGGATTGAAGAACCCGGTTTTAATAATTCGACACCTCTAGAACTGCTAACTCGTTATGACATATCACGAATGCCGGAACACGGCTAGATAATCACTTTTTGGAAGCTCAGCTTAAATGCCCCTGTCTCGTGCAATTTCAGGTAACATCCGGCCACAATACAAAGTACAGATGTTAATATTGTAACTAAAAAACCTAAGTGCTAAATCAAGTGAAGTTGAGGTTGAAGTTGAAGTTGACAAAATAAAGTATACATCATATACCTTTCGTTTCTTTGCTTTTTTTTTCGTTTTTTGGTCTATTATTGTACTTTTTTCTTTGCTTTTTTTGGTTGATATTTTTTTTCTCTATTATTTTAGTCATATTCACATTTAAGTTTAGTAGCCAGACGAAACAAAACTAGGAATAATGGCTAAACACTTCGATAAAAAATAAAGATAATAATACATGATTCTGACTCTTTTAGTAGCGCCCCAATAGAAAAACATGCCACACTGAGCTATACATCAAATAAAATACCTCCGCACCGCGTTGAATAGCATGAATTTGTGTTATTGTTTGCGTTTCAGTTTTCTCTCCAATAACCGTTGTTCTTTCGTTTAGAAAGATGTATGCGACAAAAAGTCAATGTAAGTAGTTACTTCATTTCCCGTTTCTATGTCAACCCCGACCGCTTTTATTTCTGTTTCAAAGAACAGCCTTAGTTCTATAGAACGATGTGTACCCTTGGATGTGTCAGGGCTTTCTACTGTGATGTAGCCAGGTAGCTTTCTGACGCCCGCGTCTGTGGTGTAACGTACCTCTGGATTGGTAGAAGTGAAAAAATCGAAACGAACTTTGGTCTGATTTTCCAGAACTGGACTGTAGCTGGAGGTTTTCTTACTTTCGCCAATCTTTACTGTTTCGTTTTCTCTCGCTAGTACAGAGAAAATGTCGCTGCACATTGCTTCGCCCTCGACGATTTTTAGTTTTTCCTTCGGGTGGACACCCGGCAAAAATGACTGGTAGCAGTCTGTGCCGAATGTCTCGGAAAGGCATCTCTCCACCACAGTATGTGGTCGCTTTCCAAACATCACAGCGCCCTTCACAACTGCCGTTTGAGCTTCGCGTGGAATGAGGACACTATACCGACTTCCAAATTCGTCTGAGATTCTGGCCTGAAGAAGCGGAGACTCGGAGAAACCACCAACGAGGAACAAAATCTTAATGCCTCTTAATGCGTTTTGCTTCAGGAGCTTTTTTAAATGGCCGATAATTGACTCGATAGCTGGCTTAAAAAGGTGTTTTACACTGTTTGGCCCAAGACATAAGTAGTCTTTCGCGATTTTGATCTCTTCGACATTGTATTGCGAACCTAGATTTCGCCTGAGGACGCGGTTATAATCATTACCGTTCTCATGTCTCAAGAGATTGATAAAGTTAGCTGGAAGTCGGATCCTGGTAACCTCTCCTGTCATCGCACGGTCTGAACGCTTCTTGACTTCAAAATCATTGGTCAGCTCTAACCAGTCTGACGGATGAGAGCGACGAAATTCATCCATGAACACCTTTCCAAATATCTTCTCTAGCATAACTTCAAATTCTTTGTCGACTTTGGTGCCACCATAATCTCCACCAGTGGCGTGGTAGATTTCTTTGATATTATCTCCTTCTGCAATCTCATGTGCTGTAACATCCATTGTTCCACCTGAAATATACAACAATTATTCGTCGATTTAGCGGTAAAAAATCGAGCATACTCAAGACAAGTTTTAGAGCAACTGGGAAAGAATGATCTAAGTTCGAGCGGCGAGAAACCACGTATAATAAAAGGAACTCTGAGAACAAACTAAACGTTCCATTGCCACGCACAAACTATAATAAAAAATAACTTTAATTAGCTATAGTGGTGCCATTCTTTGGAAGTCTTCCTTGTGACGTAAGGGAAGCAGAGTACCTGAGGCAGTTTAAACGCTTACTCAAAAGAGATGTGTAAGGCACGATATTTGTGAAAAGCAGCTTTTTAATTCAATTGTTTTTACCATTAGTAGGAGCCGTAATCCGCGCGCACTTATGATATGGGACAGTTTTGCTATTTTTAGAACAAATTACGCCGCCCTGACGTCATATCTCCGCGCGAATTTGCCTTCATGTCATCATGGATAGTGTCATGCGTTCTCACGTGCATGTTGTCATGTTGGGTGATCAAATGGTGAGAATTTTTTAAAGAAATTTCACGGTTCTCCGGTAAATATGAATAAGCAACCTTTCCTGTGCATGTTTTGTTCTGAGGTAATGAAAAAGGCTACGTTTTAGGGTGGAAAACAAGACTTCAATTCCGCACTGGGAAGGAATAATATCTACAACCGCAGTTCAAATATGAATTACTTCATATACACATTACATCATTTCACTTCTTACGGGAGATATGAACTCACTAAATTGACCTTGCTCCCAATGTGTGGCTTCATAGCTCAGTTGGTAGAGCATCGCACCGGTATCGCGGAGGTTATGGCTTCGAATCCCGTTGAAGCCCTGATTTT
>CM042756.1:2116203-2121203 GCA_022496165.2 Catalaphyllia jardinei
GCCTGATTAACAAAGTACACAGTATTTACAATTTCGTTCCCTGGTTCAGGTTCACTCTTATGGATCTTGCCCTCAGAGTACTGGAACTAAAGCAACAAATGCAATCAAATACAACCCGGGAATTACAGCTGTTTCCACAGTTAACATCCCAAAGCCTAGGCGATTGTATTCGTAAACATATAAAATAAAGAAGCCCCTCGTGAGCCCGAACGAACGTTTAAATAACATATACAATTGAAGATACTACTACTCAGCCTCAAAATTCCACGGCAAAAGTATCCAACGCTGCCTCTGAGATCGAGAGCACATGGAAAGAAAATCCAAAAGTTTACAGGGCCTGCTCAAGTGCTCACATGTTCGTCACATGTATTATCACATGTCTCAGTTATGGTACCAGTTAACTGGCCGTTACCACAGCTAAAAACTATGTCGTGACTCGCCCCTGCAAAAATTAAGCGGGGTGGCCATTTTGGTATCCTTACAGGAATGTGGGTTTTCCAGAATATAACCTTACACAGGGAAACCAACTCTGCAGAGTCACAGCTGAAAATTAGGATTGCGTTCCACTTCGTCGAATGCAATTACGGTAACCCGGGTTACCGGAAAATTGTAATGCGGCCGTTAATTTCGGCTGTTCATGGAACTTAAAGCGGGTTTATGGTTACCACGGAAATTAATTGATGAACAATAGATGTTAACTGCATGGGTTAGGTTAATTCTAAATCACCTTTTTCTGTGCTTTTACCCAGGTTAGCAGCAGTCTGATCAGCGCCGTGCATTGGCTTTGTCGCAAAATGTGCCAATCATCACGATCTGCGTGTGAAATGTTGTCCGGCGCGGCAAATACATCTGTATGAGCCTCTGAATATGGCGTCTGGTTACAACATTTATATTCCCTAAACCGTCGCTGGTCCTTCGGATATACCAAGACTTAAGGATGATTCACTCGAAGGCGATGGAGAACACTCTGACGTCTACGCGAAATTAACATAATGTTTGAAATGCACACACTAGGGGTCCACAGTGCAACCTAGATTTAACGAACCTCTATTTAAAGTGCCACTAACCCCCAATTCTTTTTTTGTATTAATAAATCTGCTAGGTTCCCTGATTTCATCAGCGAAAAAATTATCTCGAATGATAAAATCCTTGCGTTTCTACAGGCGTTTGAACGCGTAATTTCTATGTTCACAACCGCGCAAAGTGAGAGCTGGGTCGGGCTACTAGTGACGTCACTTCAAGAACCGTGCTGAAACACTCAAGAGACTTTTGACTGAGCTTGGAGGGCTTTCAAAACATTTTTGGGTTATTTTTGATTTATATAGTCTCCTTCGCAGCCGTTTTTAGGCGTCGCGAAGGAGACTGATTCATATTGTATCGAAACCGAACAGGATTTTAACGTGAAAGAAATGTATCATCTAGCATTACAATTTGGAGTCTAGCTACGACGACTGCGATATTTCTTTTTTCCATTTCGAAGTGTGGGTCGCCAGTGGAGATTGCCGCGTTGTAATTTTTGCCAGGATCAGGCTCGACAATTTACCGGTCCACTTGGGTTATAACGGTACAAGTAATGGCAGTAGAGTTGACTACCAGCTCTCAAAGAGTTATAAAGATGTCAATGGACACGAAAAGTCAGTAAGTTGCCTTAAGGAACGTGCAGATTTCGGAATGTCAAAACATTTTTAGATTCACACACTAATTCAAGTGAAAATGCGATGCAGTCGTAGTACACTTCTGCCTACTGCGCCAGATCAATGATTGAAAATAGTTTTACAGTGCGTTTACTGAGACCGGGGCCACCCAGACAATGGAAAACAATCAGAAGGCAGAACTGAAACAATAGATTCCAACATTTTCAAATTCAGCCAATCAAATGTCCAGTACAAAACAATGAAATCTCAACTTGTTCGGTGACCGGTGATGTTTACGCGATGTTTACGCAACCTGCAGGTTGCAGGTTGCAGGTTGAAATTTAATTATAACTGGAAAACCGCTGGCACTAAAAATAATTAATAAGCCAGATACTGGTCAGGGGTTCTTACATAACGTAGTTGGCGTCTTTCACAGGGTTTCATAGGTTCAGTCAAATACCGAATGCAAATCTTATCGATGCCATACAAGGGACGAATAATTTCATCATTTGCTTGAAGCAGATATCGAACTATTAGTAAGCTTAACTTGAACATTCCTTGCGTGTCACCCTCTTTAAATGTTAGGTTTATATTGCTTCGATCCGCTACATTAAAGTAGTTATCGATCAACACGCTGAGACTAATGAAATCTCTTCAAAGCCATCTGGATGGCCGCTCCACAGATGTTTCTATCGATTCCAGATTTGGCTCGGGTCTTCCCTTAACAATAGAAAATTGCCATCACAAATGAAGCAAATGTTAAAATAAAGAAATGAAAGAATAGATGATTTTAACCGACGGAATATATTAGCACAAGCTCAATGTGCTTTCACTTTGGTACTCACAGGGAAAAAACCAAATTCAGCGGCTATTTCAGATGGTTTTCTCAGAACCATTACTTCACTGCAGGCTTAAAATCATAGGAATATACTCTCCTCTCATCCCTTCGGCCGGTTTGGCATTTGGGTGCGAGCAAAGCTTACCGAGCGATCGTATTCGGCGTCATGTAACAGTCACGGTCAGTCCACCTTCTGCATGTTCTTTTTTGTGCCAGCGGTTTTCCAGTTATAATTAAATTTCAACCTGCAACCTGCAAAACATACCTGCCGGCTCTAGAGTCGAATCTTAATCGTTTGATTCACTTTGCTCACATAGTTATAAATGCTTGATCCATTCTAAGTTGAAATTTAGATATATTTCGTTACATGGTCGGATTACGGCTTCCGGTGTGCGTGTGTTTTTATCAAAATCCACAAATACATAGCTAGTTCGCCAGTTAATTCAAAGGCTCAACAGTCTTAATTGCTCCGTTGTAGGACGCAGATTTCGTTTACTATTCGTTTAAAAATGTGTTTATTTCGAGTAAAAAAAACCCGATGCGTTTAGTTTAACGTGTGAGTTCATGTGATGGATCGATCGCTTGCGCTTGTCAGATGGTTTCCAGCTTATCCCAAATTCGTGTCGTATGCAGTACCATTAACATGTCAAGCTTCCCACCAGAGATAGAGAAGAATATACAGGCCATGAAAAGCTATAGGTTTTTATAGCTGCGGCGAACCCGATATCGAATAAATCCTCGACGGCTCCTAGACGTTCGCTTCGCACAGATCAGCCCACTTCTTTGGTCTTTTTCTCGTTTTTGGTCGAGTTTCATCGGGATAGAGGTATCGAATGAAGAGGAATACTCTATCCTGCGTATCCTGTATTGCTACAGTCTCCAACAACACATATTCCTTGCATTCTGCAACGATTTTGACACACACTATCGCATGCTGCTACATATTCTTCTCAGGAACGAAACATTGTTATTCTCGAAATGACGTCAGAAGCCAACTCATCCCATTTTCCGCTATTCCTCGGTCGTGAACATGGAAATGTGCAAAATTATAAACTTTGAAAATTCGTAGAAAATTAACAAAAATACCTACGACGATAATTTTTTCGCTGTGGTGTTCAGGAGAAAAAGGAAATTTATACTAATGAAACAAATTTGAGGGGTTAGTGGCACTTTAACGAAGTCCTCAATAGAACGAACGATATTCTAAGTCCCGGCCAAAGTTACAGTAAAATGTATGGAATAGAGCCTCAATATAACGAATAAACGCCGAACAGATCAACAGTCAACAAATCCTTTATCAATCCTCATGGTAAAGAGGCAGAAACCTTTCAGTCAACGGCTTATTATATGTTATAGACATTGATACTATAGTATTTCAACAGAAGTCACCTGTGTTACAAATCAATCATTAACTATGACCTCAATATAACGAACATTTTGGTTGTTTCCCTTCAAATTCGTTATAGTGAAAGAAACCACTGGTCCCTAGCGGCTTCGTTAAATCAAGGTTCCACTGTAGTCGCAGGGACTTGCTTCGGGGACCAGTCCTCTAGTGTGTACCAGTATTTTTCATCGAAATTTTAGTCGCAGGGACCACATTTTAAAAGGGCAGTGTCTTTATTAACTTTATAAAAAGCTAGAAGGTGTCTTTGCATCAATTGAATTCCAAAAATAATGGTCTAGTTGTGTTCTAAAGACTATTTGAAGGCACTGAAACTGTTTCCTATCGCCTGTCGCTACTAATGGCAAGGATGGGAATGGATTGAAACTTGAAAAAAATCGCCGATTCTTTCAAGATTTGACGCTCCGTCTCCATAAAATCTTCAAGAAATTTGTTATGGTCAGCCCTCTCTGATAAAATTCATTTGATATCTTCCTCGTAGCTTTACAGAAGCATTTTGTTTATGAGGAAAGTCTCAAAGTAATGATTTTAACACAGAATCGGCCTAAAACTGCAAAATCCTCGTGACACTGCCCCTTAAAGCTGGTTTGATTTCTGGAAACTAGTCGCAAAGATCAATAGTCCCACAAATCGGTCAATTTTCTAGTGTGTACACATTAAGGGATAAGTCTCTGCGACTAGTCCCCTAGTGTGTGCCTAGCTTTAGAAGGAAGAGGGACTGCCTTAGCCGCGAGTAGAGAGAAAGAAAACGAAAACAAAAAAACAGAATCGAGAATATAACAACATGGTCCTCGAAGTCTGCCCTCTTGCTGTTTTATCACATGGCGTCAAGTTAACCCACGCGGCCGCTCATAAAATATAACCCCGTTTTACGTCCCCTTCCCTTGTTTATCAAATTTAAAACTATAAATCAGCACCCATGTCAATTTTTTAGGTCAACAGTCGAGCTTTGTTTGCCAGAGCGCTGTAAGAAATCGAAACCAGACGAGTCGTTGTTGGGATAAATTTTGGCCACGCAGAATGGCCGATTTATTGATTACACTCTGGTTTTTTTTTTTTTTATATAAGAATGTTGTTTTTCCGGCTCAGGCTGAATATTCTTATTTTTCTGCCGATTTTAGGCTGA
>CM042756.1:2126203-2128605 GCA_022496165.2 Catalaphyllia jardinei
ACACAAGAACGGTTGGAACGGCCCTTTCTCTAATTGGATGCTGTAAAAAAGCTTGATCTTGACTGCTCGCGATATTTCCAGAAAATGAGGGGACAGAAAGGGACATTGAGGGCTTCAGCTGGAATATTAAGTTATTTTTAGTTTTAGACGGAAACGGAAGTCTATTACCAACCTCGTTCCCAGGGCCTTTTTTAGGGAAAAGGCCCTGCAAATCAATTCGGAGGGCAGCGTTAGCGACAGAAATCAACTTGAATACTATTCCACAAGAAAGCAGTTTCCAACCAAGCGACAGAAGTTTATTTAAACCTTATAATTAACAGCAAGATAAAACAACTCGGAGTGTAGCGATCAGCAAAGAAAATAACTCAACAAAACAACAGCTCGGAATGAAGTGATCAGCGACAGAACTAATGTTGAATAGCTGAACATTGACCACTGACAGAAATAACTTGGAATGCAGCAACAAAACAGCTCGAAGTGGGATGACCAGTGACAGCAACAATTTTGAATACTGACAACAAATACCTTGGAGAGCAGCGCGCAGCGAGAGAAATAATTTTGAAAGCACAGCGACTCAACAACTGGAAGCATGACGATCATGGCAATGTAGCAACACGGAACTAGTTGTAACTACTGGTACAGCGACAAAACAACTCCTGTAGTTCGGAACGAAGAGATCAGCGACAGAAGCCTGGGAAAAAGTAATTTTGAATTCAAGAAGAAACAGAAATGTTTTTGAACCCGCAGCTTAAGTACACTGAACTGAGTGAAAGGAATAACTTTTTTTGCTGACTACTCTTCCAACAGGGGAAACCGGCTATTTAAATGGAGGGTCATCTTCTTTGATTATGTTCATACCACGTTTTACTTTGCCTTCGGTTAATTTGTAAGCTTTCTCTCTTTAGCGTGAGGAAAAAAGCCACAGTTTATGGTCCATAAGAGCAGCCACGACCTATACAACTTGTCCCGCCGGAACTAAACTGCAAGCTTTTGACACAGTTGAGTGGCCGGTTATTCAACAAACTCTGTCGAAGTTCAACTTTGGGAATAGCATAAAGCGTTGGGTTCAAACCTTCTACTGCAATGCTGAGAGCTCTATTCTCAATGGTCTTAGTACGGAACAAATATCCTTGTTCTGGTGGCCGAAATACTTTTTAACAAGGAGATTAAATTGAGCCAGTTTGCTGATGACACCTCTCTTATATGTAAAAATGTAACCAGCGTTAGAAATGCGCTTATTGTTCTAGCTGATTTTGGTGCCGTCTCAAGTCTTCATTTAAATAAGTCTAAAACAAAAGCCTTGTGGCTAGGTCCTTGGAGATCTAACCGTAGCAGACCTCTTGGTCTAGCCTGGACCAACGAGCTGGTGAAAGTTTTGGGAACCTTTATTTCGTATGAGTATGATAGTGTTGGCAGGGAGAGGGAGAATTTTTCCAAGAAAGTGGATAATCTTAGGACAAAACTTGCAGCTTGGCGTTCGCGTAAACTTTCTCTGTTTGAAAGGTGCCTGATCGCGAAAACCTTAGGATTGTCTCAAATCGTTTATTCGGCTTCCATGCTTGAGACTCCCAACAAATACTCGCCTCTAATCCAATCGCTACTTTTTCAGTTCTTATGGAAAAACAAAACAGACAAAATCAAGAGACAAGTCTTATATCAGGCCAGCAATGGTGGTTTGCGGGTCACTGATGCTTAAATTATGTTTAAATCCTTGCGCTTAGCGTGGATCCAGCGTCTCCTAAAAAATGATGACGAAGAAGATGATACTTGGTCTGTTATCCCAAAATTCTATTTTAACAAATATGGGGGCCTTAATCTTCTCTTACGCTCCAACTATGATAAGAAATTTCTAAAAGATTCAGACATACCACCCTTCTACAAGAATATCTTGTTTTCCTTCCTGGATCTGAAAAGTCTTTATAACTCTGGGGATGAACAAGAAATGATTCTCTTTAATAATAAAGAGATCCTCATTGATGGTAACACCTTTTTTTACCACGATTGGGTTGAAAAAGATGTTTTCACGCTGCACGATGTCATCGACGCCAATGGCAGTTTTTTATCATTTGAACTATGCGTTATGGAATTAAGTGTAATTTCCTCAAATTTTTTCAAGTAACCTCTGCAATCCCGAGTGCCTTACGGAAAAAAGCCAAGGTGCGGGCTAAGCCTAATGTCAACTTCATATCTGGCGGCACTTTATTTCAATTATCCTCGGCCTTAACCATCGATCTCTTGAAACTTAGATCTAAAGATTATTATTGGCTTTTTCTTGATAAACGGAAGTCTCAGGCCACTGGTCAAATGAAATGGGACCGCGACTTTGCTCCGACGACCTTGCCATGGAACCAAATCTTTAATAGAGTAAAGGTTATTTGCAAAGAAAGGCATCTGAGAGAATT
>CM042756.1:2133605-2136105 GCA_022496165.2 Catalaphyllia jardinei
CACGAGTGTTTGTATAACTCGATACAAACACGGAGTACATGTTTTCGATTTCTTTTAGAAAACACCACGACGAGAAAAAGGAAATCAACTTGTTAACTTTGATTTTCAAAATGTAAATTCTCTTTGCTGGCGCCATCACTACGTCAACAGCGCGCGCTAGTTCTGTGTCTACATCGAGTTATACAAACAGGATTTTTAACCAATCAGCGCGCGTGCTTTCTTAGGACTGTTTTCTAAATATATATATATATATATATATATATATCAGCATGTGGACTACTCAATATGAGCACATATGGATTTTAATACAGTTCTGTTTCGTAGACCAACAAACGTTGGTCCACTCATCAGTTAAACTCCATACACACTGAAGCATCGTTAAGGCTTACATCGCTTATCAACATCATCACGCGACATTGCTAGTCCGTTAATATGGGAGTAACGCATTTGAAAATTCGAAAATTACATGCGCGCGTTTGTGATTGGCCATTTAGTTTACAGTTCAATTATATATTGCTTGTCCGTTAACATGAGAGTAACGCATTTTGAAAATTCAAAAATTACATGCGCGCGCTTGTGATTGGTCATCTAGTTTACAGTTCAATTATATCTCAGGATGTACTTCCTTCGGTGTCTGCAGCATGAAACAAGCTCGTTGCGCTTGTTCAGCGTTGCCATTTGGGGATACGATATAATAAAAAACTTTTCGTGTAAGCATAAATTACATCGCTTGCTTTGGTTTGAATATGCTCTAGCTTTTGCAAGCATCTTCCACGACACTGTAAATTCCTTTTTCTTTTCTTTCAGTTCCCACAGGTACTTACTTAGCTCAGTGTCATTACGCTTTGTTTCATGTTTAAAGGACATTTCATGGTTTCGCCACCTTGTTTTAAATTCCGTGGCTGTAAGACCCACATATGTCTCCTTCTTCTCACTTGTGGTGACAGTGGCCTGGTAGACGAGTTCTTTTTGCAAGCATTGGCCTTCTAATGGGCAGTCATTTTTGTTTCTACAGTTGCACATCTTCACGGATGGATCTTGTTCTGGTTGCTTGGCTTTCCTTAAGATGGCTTTATTGTGCCCGTCTATGACTTGCTTCATGCTAGGTGTGCAACTGTAGCTCAATTTGACAGTGTTCCTGTTGAAGGCTTTTCTTAATTTGTGGCCAGTTGGGAAGCATTTGTCGATGAGGTTG
This sequence comes from Catalaphyllia jardinei, assembly GCA_022496165.2. NCBI lineage: Eukaryota > Metazoa > Cnidaria > Anthozoa > Scleractinia > Caryophylliidae > Catalaphyllia > Catalaphyllia jardinei. The sequence continues at coordinate 2,134,801 of CM042756.1, forward strand.
ATGAACGCTCTTCCTATATTTGTCTGGACGTTTCTGTTGAATGGTGGATTAAACCATATTACATTTCTCCGCCTTCTCTCTTGGTTTGGTCGTCTCTGCGGTGCTGGATTGAATTTGAGGTGATACGCATATCAGTTACTTTCCATATACACTGAAGCCTGCATCAACACACATCAGCATTTTGTTGGCGCAAGACGCAATAAACCGTTACAACGGCCCGTTACAAAACACATCGTAAATACCGGTACAATTGATCGTTGCATGTTCGAACGCAGTTTTAAAAATTACAAAAGCTATGCGCGTGCTTTAAGCATGTCAAATTTTTTTGCTGAGTGCTAGTATGCGCGCGCTGTAAAAACGAAAATACAGTTACAGTTAACCATATCTGAGGATGAATTTTCGTCGGTGCCGGCATGTAGAAATTAGTTCGTTTCGTTTGTTTAATGTAGCCATTGCCGGTTTGGTGATGATGAAATCAGCTTCTCCGCTGTGCATAGATTGCATCGCTTTGTCAGGTTGGAGTAGGGTTTCGCCTTGGCCAGGATCTTCCATTTAATGGTGAAGCGTTGTTCTTTGCTTTTAAGCTGCCAGATGTGCTTGCTAAGTTCCGTGTCGTTCTTGCGTGCTTTGTTGTTGAACGACACTTGATGGTTTCTGAACCTAGCTTTGAACTCCGTGGATGTAAGACCTATATAGGTTTCGGTATTTCCGGCAGCCGTCACCTGGGCCTGGTAGACGATCCCTTTTGCGAGGCAGTGTCCTTCCAAGGGCATTCTTCCTTCTTCTTGCAGTTGCATGCTCTTTCGGCTTGATCTTGTGCCGGCTGTGCCGAGTTCTCAAGAACCTTGACCGCAGCATTGCTCTTGCTCATAATATTTCCCAAGTAGGTAAATTCCTCTACTTCCTCCAAATTTTCATTCTCCAATTCCACTGGTAATGGTGTTTCTGTAAGCTGCATTGTCTGGGTCTTCTTCCTGCTGATGTTCAAGCCCAGTTGGTTGGCAGCTAATGAGGTCATATGTTTTTCGCTGTAATTGATCTCTAATAGAAGACACGAGTGCGACATCGTCTAGATCCTCAAGCAAAGACGTTAGTGTCCATCTGATGCCCCGTCTTTTGTTTCCTACTGTCTTGCACATTATCCAGTCGATGGCTACTAAGAATAACATGGGTGACAGGACACAACCTTGGCGCACCCCGCTCCTGACACTGAACCAATCCGTTAGTTTCTTTTCATGGATGGCACTGCAAGAGAAATTGTTGTAGAAACATTTGATGATGTTGATAATCTTCTCTGGGCACCCA
>CM042756.1:2146105-2148471 GCA_022496165.2 Catalaphyllia jardinei
CAACATTTTAGTTGCCTGATATCAGTGGTTTAACTGAGGCGCCTCAGGCTACTGCATGTAGTACCATTAAAGAAACTAGCAGCCTTGCTTTTATTCTACTGTTTCAAAATTAATAGTGCTTGGATTACAAAGTCGGATAAACAGGATTATCTCAAATATTTGACCTATAAAACCAGAGTCAGGCAACACAGTAGGCGATTCTATAACGGACCGCTGAAAGAATTCTCTAAAAGAGGCAAAGTGAAACGGCTGTAAGCTTATATTTTTGGGATTTTTACTAGTCATTTCCATGGCAAAATTCGCCATTGCGATCGGGGTGGATCGGCGTGTAAAAAGTAATTGAGAAAAAGTATGTTGCCACAAGTAATTAAGTGTTCCTACAGTAGGCTTATATTTGTAAAACATTACGATATCGACGCAAGACAAACCTTTGCAAGTTTCCTCTTATTGCATGCAACATTCTCATCCCGGCTATCAGCTGCATGAAGGAGTGTGCATAAAATTAATTAAGGTATTCTTACTTAAATATGAATAAAACATAAATATGAATAAATCATAAGAGGATACATAGCAAAATACACGTGCAAATACAATGAGTATTTAAAAACTAAAGAGTGGAGAGGTTTTTAAAGTTATTAAGCCATGTTTATTACCTAAGATTATGAAGTAATCAGGAAGAAGGGAGTTATTTAAGTACCTCACCTGCACTGGGACTACCGCTAGCTTCCGCCATTTTTCGAAATCTCTTGACGACATTATGGGCACCAGTCTAACCCTAGCACACCACTGGACGGGATTATCGATATCTATTAATTTGGTGTCATTTAGCAATTACTGCTGTCAGTTAATTTCGACCTGGTGGACATGTTGTATAATAAGTCCCCGTGCAGGGAATGGAGATCCAGATTGCTCAAAGACAAAACTCATCGTCCGACTACACCCTCGGGAATCCATTCTTCACCAAGAACCAATCACGCATGCGCACCGAGAAAGGTAAAAATGCGGGAAAATATTTCCGAGGGTGTAGTCGCACGGTGAGTTTTGCCTTTGACAATCTGGATCTCCCTTCCCTGCACGGGGACTGATTATACTCGCCACCAGCCGCTTCGAGCTCAGCGCCATTTTGAACTGAAACAATGGCAGTCATAACGGTTTCGGGCCGCCATTTTAGTAGCCTAAAGTACAAGTTCCACCGAGCCTGGTGGCATCGCATTGCTAGCTGGAGATGCTTCAGTGGATGCATGGTTTACAGGAAATTTATGTTCTACGAACCTATCGTGTTTATTTAGCGACTGGATTCGATTTTCGGGAAAAAACCGTGTTTGTTTTGGGTCGATCGAAGTCCGAGTTTGGCTTCAGTCTCCTACCTTGCCACTTTTCTATGAAGGAAAGGTGGAGACGGCTATTTTCCCCCAAAACTTCGTGTACGTATTAAGGACCACAAGAACTCGCCACATGGTAAGTTTCATCGATTTTTATTTCCATTTTCTAGCAAATTTTCAGACCTAAACTTCGCCACGTATGTTCTCTATAATTTACCCGTGTTATGTGACGTGTCACAGACAGTGAGCCTGGGTTACCTATGATAAAATCTTCAAAAGGTAATCTTGGATATAAGAAAAGAATAATAAAAAGCAGACCTTTCGCAGTTGCACTCGACTAAACCAGTCAAACTTTCACATGTGCAACTCCCGCGAAATCTGAGTATTATGTGACAAATCGAGAAAATAGCTATAACTTCAAGTCGATTTTTCACCGTTAAAACGGCGGGGCCCCGTGGGCCCCCACCCCCTAAACCTTTTTTTTAAAAGAATAACTATAAAACTTTGTCCTTGTGCAGAAATATTCCCCTAAACTGCTCTCCATTTGCAAAGAAACCACTAAATGTATACCCACATCACACATGAATTGTGAACAACGGTTTTAAGATATCGAGGTAAACACCACAAAATAATGGTATGAAAAATGCTTACCTGAACTTATAACTCCGTTTATGATTTTCCAAGTTATAAATCCTTTCGTTTATCTGAAAATCGTAGCCCAAAATGTCCAGAAAAAAGAAAAATCACCCGAGAAGACGTGGCCTACTCAAAGCGCGCGAGCGGAACTAGCCGCCATTACTGTCACTGAACGGGCTTGTGATTGGACGACCGTGTCCTGCACTGCCTGTTTTGACTCAATCGACAAAATCGAAATCTTTATTCAAGTTGATTAAAAGCTTCATCGTAACTTTCCTGATTATTTGTGCTGTATTCACATATTTTATAGTTTAATTAGTCCAGTGCCTGAACTCTCCTTTCTTCCCGCCCCATATAGGGACTGAACCCGGGCGGGCGAAAGAAGAGTCTAGGATAACTTGCATGCGC
>CM042756.1:2148571-2164211 GCA_022496165.2 Catalaphyllia jardinei
AAAAAAAAATCGGGGAAAAAACCATATTTGAAGTATTTTTCAGATTTGGCTTGTGGCGCGATTCTCTGAATGATAATAAACAAGCAACAATTTCTGCATTCAGATTGATTAATCAATCCCAAATCAGTAGAGTTTCACCAGCACCACGCTATACCACATTCGATTTTTGTTTGTACCACAATATCAAAGATAACGAAAGAAATCTTTGCCAAGATTTGTTGAAAATTGAAAATACCGACTCGGACTTGAAAGTGCACGCGCTGCATTATGCAAATGATCTAGTAGTACGCGTCAGACTTTCCTTTCAAAAACTTTTGCAAACTCGCTTAATATGCAAAAACCAATACGAAAAAAATATTTGGGAAAAGAGTAATGACGCGTACTCGTTGTCGATTCGATAAAATTACAGACTACGATAAACCATGGGCATATTTCGATAGTTACGTTTTTACCACAATATCAACGTCAAAGAAATTGCGCGAGCGCGAGCTGAAAAAGGCATTGCGCGACACATTGACGCGTGGTTGGGACCTAGTAATTTTTTATTGGTTCGTTCTGAGCATGCGCATGCAAGTTATCCTGGACTCTTCTTTCGCTCGCCCGGGTTCATCCCCTATCTGGGGCGGGAGGAAAGGAGAGTACAGGGACTGGACTACAGTTTAATATGTTCTCAAACATTAATCAACCTTGAACATATTCAATACATAAGTTCGATTAAGCGAGGCAGAGAAGAAAGACCCTGGGAACGAGGCTGCGTTTTCACAACAAAGTGAGAAGTCCAGTTTGTCATGTTTTACTAGCTGTGCAAAACACGCATCAGCGAACGCTCTTATTGATCGACAGCAGACAATTTATTGGATTTCTACACAAACAAAGCTAAGCAGCATCTACAGACGGAAACCTATTGTCACTTATTGGGCCCAAATGGTAGTATATCCAAGCATATCCAACTAGTTTTTTTTTTCTGTGTTATGGAAATGCTGTTAATCTTTTTCATAAGTGAAATTTAGATTGGATTAATGTGAAGTTCTTGTAAAAGGAGCAGCGGAACTCTTCTTGGTCAGCGATATAAAGTGGGACATACCTAAATTCGGCACTGTCTTCACTCATACTACCATAAAGGCGTTGAGTTGTGGGCCAAAAGCATAAACGATTTCGCGAATTTCGGACGCCATTTCCCCTGCGCGACATCCGCGAAAATCCTCGCAGCAATGTACGCGCGTGTGCCGCAGGAGATGGCGCAATTTGTTCTAAAAATAGAAAAATTGTCCCATATCGTGGAGCCAACCCCAATACTAGAAATGGTGCGCGCTTACGGTCTCCGTCCCTGATTTTGGCTCCTCGTGGTATATTCTAAATATATAGACTAAGGGCCAGCTTAAAAGCGTAGCTCCATGGCCGGGTTGTTCAGTGCCCGATTAAGCTAACCCAGGAAAAGGTAGAAATTTGATTTGAGTTTTGTAACTTTGCAGTGAAGTGTTCTGTTTATTATTTGCCTTTCTGTTATGAGATTTATAATCACCATATACACAAAACAAAGCAGCAAAAGTTAGATGAAAGTTACAATTCGAATAATTTTTAATCCTGAGCTATTGTTAACCGGCTTCCGAACGATCCTGCCCTGTTTTCAACAATACAATCAAAATCCAGCACTTCGTCAGCGGTCAAATTAAAAAACACGTGACCTCGATGAGTTGTAGACTTGAGCCCGCGATATGGTCACGTGATACTGGTCAGCAGATACCTTGTTTGACAGGTGTCAATTGATCTTAACATGGATGTCCAATAACAAAAAAGTTCACGGTAAACCAAGGCTGCATGTCTCTGTCAACCTATTATTTGGAGGATGGCCGCCATCTTGGGCGACTCTACCGTCGTCGTCGTTGTTATCGTCATCGCTGTCGTGCGTATGCGCCCACGAGTAGTACCGCTAGCCATGATAACCATAAGAAAATCAATAGGCCCTTTGCAGTTAAGCCATCACGTGACCCACTTTCAGAAAATTATGGGCTATAACATAAAAAATGCCAGAAATGGAAAAAGCATGTCGAGAAAATCATAATGGCCAAGTTGGAGGCCCCTGGCATTAAAGAATGAGGTCTTATGACGATTTGAATTTTAAAAAAACTAAGAAGATTTGTATGGAAAATGTCGCCTTGCTCTCCAGCGACATTTTCCATACAAATCTTCTTAGTTTCATTAAAATTCAAACCGTCATAAAATATCATTCTTTAGTGCCATGGGCCTCAAACTTGACCAGTTCGGTATTTTCGATATGCTCTTTCCATTTCTGGCATTCTTTAAGTTATAACCCATAATAAATAAAATTTGTAGGAAAATTATGGTCACGTGACCCCAGCTGCAAAGGGCCTATTTATGGGTTTCCTTCAGTTTCCTATATGGGTATGGGGCTCCGCTGAGCCGCCGGAGCTCCGCTAATATATATCCAAACAGTGCAGGAATTTTGTACTAAGCACTTTCCCGGGCTATGGATTCACCTGAAAAGAATAACTTGAACAATTTTTTCTCAAGTATCTGAGCGGGCCTGAATTCTAAATCCTCGAATTTGATTGGCTAATCACGCGCTCGTGACTGTTCCATGACCCTGCTTTCTGCGATACGGTCCACAAGGCCGGACTTTTTCCTCGCTGTACCTAAATTTTGCTCCTAAAAGTTAGCAGTAACCGTCAATCTTTTGCCTTTTTTATACTTTCATCGACGATAAGTCAACGCAAGTTTGTCACTGTAAGTAAATTAAATTGAGTGTTTGAAGTTGTGAGAGTTTTCTCGCTTGCTTGTAGCTTGGCGCTGTATTGCCACGTAATCATGTGTTTCTCTCGCCGTAAAATTCGAGTCAGTCTCAGTCGAGTTTACGTCTGATCGTTGCTGTATTTAGGAGAATTTCTGTGGAATACACGTAACGAATTTCCTCGCTTTGTGCTATTCAATTTACGGCAGAAAAGCCTGATTTCAGATTTCGAATGATTTTATTAAAACAGCAACGACTGACAGAAATTGTTTTTGTAGAAAAACTTCACACTTTGCACGAAATTTAACACCGAAAAACAATTTCAGAGAACTTAACTGGTGAAATAAATGGAACTATCATAACGTAGGTCGATAAATAACTGTTCTTTAAAACATCTTTATTTGTCTAGTTTTCGAAGATTTTTTTACAAAGAGCCGGGGCGCAAGCCGATTCAGTGATAAAATTGCTGAAACAAACCCACTTGTGATTTGTAAAACTAATTTATTCCAGGAAAAAGAAAACTGTTAAACATGTTATTTTCCGGATTAGGGTCGGTCCGTATAGTATAGTATAACTGTGCCCTTGGCCTGCGGCCTTGGGCAGTATTTTCAAGCCCTCGGTCACAGTTTTTCACTATATGGACCGACCTAATCCGGCAAATAATATATATATTGTTTTACCTCCCAACTCAAATACCTTTTCTGATTTGAGGAGAACACGTCAAGTGCCGTGGGTTAAATCTCTCTGACTCCCTAGGACGAATAAAACTCACTAACTCCCTAGGGAAACAATACCATGACCTTTTGACTCGCACGTGATCACGTTGTGCACCTTAAAACCGCGGGAAATTTGTGTACCAATCGATCTGTTGTTAAAAAGCCATTGGAGTGGGACAACGTTTCTTATTTACAAAGGGTCAGACGGCATTCATTATTCAAGAACAGGGATTTACAGTCGCAAAAGCATATCATGCAGATTAACAAAAGGGAAAATATATATGAACATTTTGTGTCTCCAAGCTTTTGGTTTGGTGGGAAAAATGGGTCGCCCACGTTCGTCAACCCGCTATTTGATCGCGGTCGACAGGCAGGAAAGTATTTGTGTAATTTACGACAAAATATGCTGTTCTGATCAAATCAGAATGCTTGAGACAAGCATTAGAAGAAGCCAAAGCAACTTTAGTACAGTCTATATTTTTTGTTAGTTGCAAAGAAAAAAGACTGTTATCGTAATTTTTCGATAGGGCAGGTTGGTTTTGGCAACCGCTCAATTTTGCGAGCGTAGCCAGTGTATGCAATGGCCTCAAGCAAATCATTTTTTCGGAATTTTTTTAGCCTGCTTAGCTGGCGGGATGCGTGAGCGGAAGAACGGCGGCGGAGCCGTCATATTCCTTCGCCAGCGAAGCCGGCGAGGAATTCGCGAGCGGCGAAGCTGCGAGTGAAATTCCGGTCTGCCACATTTAGTATGGTTTTTGCTTGCCGCCCACGTTTATCGCTTTGGATGAATCAATTAAAAAAGCCAATCAGAGAACGAAGTGTAACATGAAACTTGAGAGTTATTTATGCCCGAAGCGGCGCGAATGCATGCGACTCGTACTCGCAGGAAATAAACTCTTGATACGTGGAGATCACCGACGACTCGAAGGAATGGCTTACATTCTCACAGACGCACAGAGTATTTTAGAAATACCGGCAACTGATGAGATACACATGGAGGATCTAAACCACGGTCTTGCCTGAACTACGTCGAACAACGGCATATACAACACCCGTAAAGAGCTACATTTGAATCGTGTGGTAACAGAACGATTAAAGGAGGAATGAGCCTATACATCGATCTCCAGAAACATAAGTTCGATCAGATAGCGGCAAGAAACATAAGAATTTCTCTAGACGTATAGATTTCTCGAAGTAAAGCTATGGCGTCTCCGATGAAAAACATACGAAGGCAAATATGATACTCGTGATAAGAATCTACCTACTGTACTTCCAAACAGTTCTAATCAGCGCCGAGCCGGGCGTCACAATACAGAATGCAAGTAAGCAACACGTTCACAAAAAATCTTCATATCTTGTCCCTCAAAAGCAATACTTGGAGATTTAAAAACATATTATCTTGCAAAAGAAATCAGCCAAAACAATACGCTAGACACATCGCAAATTACAGAGGTGTCAAACTCAACGAAGCAACATCAGAGGAAATCATGCAGCTCTATGACCTCTTAAAATTTTCCATAGCACAATCTAACGGCTCTACTCTACTTCAAATTACTCCTTATAACACAACAGAAGTGCCCTTCATAAACACGCGCGATTAAAGCGACAAAAAGGCCGAGTGACCCAACAGAGAACGGCGAATGTGCAAATGTCACGAACCGTGGAAGTCATGTAAGCTAGTCAACCCCATCTTAGACATCATTCCCCAGAATCTCTCCCCTTTTCTTCCTTTAGTATAAATATTCTGCTTTCCCTGCGGATATTCAGAGAATCCAAAGTTCCCTCAATGAATTTCTTCGATTGCATTCTCCAGTTTGAAAACAACCTTTTCCCCTGGGAGAGATGAGAGGTATAGATTAACATTTGATTAACGTTTCAGTGCTCTCAGCCAATTTCGAAATTGGCGTGCACTGGTGAACGCATAATTCAAAAAAACCCACGAATTTGGGCAGGCGGGAATTCAACTCGACTCTTCACCAATCCTCTCACGGCTTCGCCACTCGCGTTCACGGCTTCGCTACCAAAACAAAAGCACTCGCGCACGAAAACCCGCTAGCTGCGCACGCTGGAATTTTTTCTATTTTTGAGTTGGGAGGTATAACAAAACACTTAATGACTGGCCCCTCGGGAAACAGTGAGTTTTGTTTCCCCTCGACCTCAATGTTCCCCTCGGCTTTGCCCCGGGGACTTTGAGGGTCTCGAGGAAACAAAGCTCACTGTTTCCCTTGTGGCCAGTCATTAAGTGCTTATTATCTTCTTCCAAGAGGGCCCAGTAACGAATCCTGCAGTCTGATTGGTTCTTAGCACGGTCTGGATTTTCCTATCTCTGACCACGGTCACGGTGACGGCGGGAGAAACTTGGTTAATTTTCGTCAGTGAACCGGCGGTATCCCTCTGCCTTTTCTCTTAAATAAAAGAAATTATACACTTCCATAGACGATTAATCAAAGCAAGTTTATATCTATCAACTTTTAAATGGCAAGGAAAGTCACTGTAAAGTGTTTTGAAGTTGAGAGAGCTTGTTTGGTTGTTTGTAGATCGACGACGGTAATGAGCCTGCACGTAGTCTTGTGTGTCTTTCGCCGCACAATTTTAAACAATTTTTGAATTCGGTTTTTGTGATATCCAGAATAATCAAGGTCGAGGTAAGGGAAGCCAAAGGCTGAGGCTGCTAGCCCTTACCGAGACCTTGATTATTCTGGATATCACAAAAACCGAATTTAATAATTGTTTTATTATACATTGAACGAAAAAAGATTGAAGTCACGTTTTTGCTTCTTCACTGACGGCAACCAACACAAAGAGCACGAACTTGACATGATTACACTCAGAAATCATGCACCGCGGTCATACATGACCTTAAGTTTCCTGGACGTGATTATTGTATAATCTGCAGTTATGACGTCACGGGCGCTGATTTCGAAAATTCACTGTACGCTTTCGGCCAATCAGAAAAGAGTTAGAGAGTTCAATGTATAATAATATAAGCAAAAACACGTTAATTGCATTCAAGTTTACCTCTCTGATCGTTGGTGTATTTGTGGAATTTCTGTTGCGTACACTGAACGAATTTCCTCGCTTTCTGCTTTTTAATTTACGGTGAAAAAGGCCGATTTCGAGTGATTCGCAACAATTGATTAAAATTTCGTAGTACAACTTTGCACGAAATAGCACACCGGGAAAACAACTTTGAGGAACCTAACTAGTGAACTAGATGCAACTAACAAAGATCAGTTCGAAAAAAATCTGTTCTTTAATACATTTCTCTTTATCTAGTATCTGAGTTACTCGCTCGTCCGCTAGTTAGCTTTTTTGCGATGGTTTGTAGACAGCACCTCCCAGCCGACAAGTAATTAACAATAAGTGGACGAGGTTGAGCAAAATATCGTGATTTGTCAGTAGCGAGCAGATCAATTATCAAAAAATTATCAAATAATTGAGCTGCGAGACACTGACAATTCACGATATCTTCAATAATTGTTTTATCATTCGATCACAAAGTTTGTTTTCTTATTTTAATAACTTCCTGGCAGCTAAGGGAAGCGATCTATCATTTTTCTCTCGGTAACGTGGTTCTAATTACGCATGAGCAGAATAATATTTGTAGCAAAACACGTTTGGAAGGTACCACGCATGAGCAGACCATTATTTGTAGGTCACGTGGTGGACTCTCGGCCAATGAAAAGGGAGAAAAAATCCATCGAATGATAACTTATATTATTTTTTATGATAACAGCTGAAATCCTGGCGCGCTCATTGGCTAATTTTAACGACATTAAGCGGACAGACACATGAATTTATAATTTATGCGATGCGGCAACGAGCAAGAGCGGACAATTTGACAGTTTTGTTATGGTAAAAACAAATGGACGTCATTTTTTCGTGCGTCTGTCCTGTTATAGACAATAAATTTCGTTATAACATTGTCAAATTAGTCTGCGGATCAGCTACTTTGACAATGTTATGACGAAATTCATGATCAATAACAGGACAGAGGCATGAAAAACTGACGTAAATTTGTTAAATACATTGAACTCTCTATCTCTTTTCTGATCGGCCGAAAAGCTTTCAGTGAATTTTTTAAATCAGATTCCGTGACGTCGTAACCATGATAACTGAAAAATTCTACAATAATCATGTCAAGGACAATCAAGGTTACGGTAATCATGTCAAGTTCGCGCGCTTTGTGTTGCTTCCCGTCAGTGAAGAAGAAAAAACATGACTTCCATTTTTGTTTTTGTTCAGTGTATAATAAAACAATTATTAGATTCGGTTCTTGTGATATCCAGGATAACCAAGGTTTCGGCAGGTTCGGTAAGGGTTATCATCCTCAGCCTCAGCCTTCAGCTTCGGTTGCGGGAGCGGTGATATCTCTTATTTACCTCGACCTTGATTTTTCTGGATACCACAAAAACCTCATCCAATAGTTGTTCATTTATAGCAACAGATGGAGAGATGTAACGTTTGTACCTGGTGTCCGAGTGAGAAAGGAAAACTGTAACAAAATTCTTAAACCTGTTAACTTGAGCAATAGTAATGTCAATATGTCAATATGGCTGTTGTCTTTTGTTTCCTTGTAGAGTGCATGTGGTGATCTTTCATTTTCTGTCAAAACTGACAGAGGCCGCCAAGTCAGCTCACTCGGCCAAAGCGGTGTAAACAGCTTGAAAGTGATCATGAAAGAGACTGCAGAAACTTGCGACATCGACGCCCTTGTAGAGGTAAGCGAACATTTAATCCGTTCTCTCTCCCATTGTTTACCAAAAATAGCGGTCACGGCTCACTACATTTGCTCCGAAAAAGTTAACATATTGCTTCTCTTACTTTCTTTTATAAAACAGAGAACATTCAACGCTCTTCATAAATATCAAACAGGAATATTCCAAGACTACACAGCAGACGTTCTTACAAAGCAACCAATACAAAAGTACATGGAGAAGTGCTGCAGATATGCGTGGAAGCTAGCGTGTCAAACACCGCCTTACTTAATACAAGGAAACTCGTTTGCACTGAAATCAAATGATATTTTTGATCCAGTTTATCACCAGGTGTCCAGAGAATTCGCCTCTGCCGAGCATAACTCGGGACGCATTGATATTGCTGTTTGGCCCGGTTTATTTGAGGGGTCGTCTGGGAGAGTAATTAGAAAGACTGAAGTGATTTTACTAGCACGTTGAGAACATGACAAGTTCTAAAAGTGTGCCTATATTTTATATAGTGCAATCTCCTGGAGCCCAGTAGATTAACAGCATATTTTTCATACGTACAGGGAATGTGCTTGTAGCATGAATGTTTTTATTAACCTTGTTACAGGTGACAAATGTGCTTTAATTTTCTTGATTTGATAGAAGTAAGCTTTACCCTTTCAGCCGCAACGTTGTATGTGAAACATAGCCTATACTCTACAAACTTTATATATCATGATCATAGTCTCTTGATAACAGACCAGGCCAATGAGGAACACATAAGCCTTTAGTTAGTTAGGTGGCTTACCTCATATTAATATTAGTAAGGGCCCCAGGGGCGAAATAATTTGTTTGTTCAGTTTTTGCTTTGTCCCCAATGTGATTTCTTTTGCCATGGGCCTACGAGCCAAGTTAAAACTAAATGTATCGGGATTTGCCTATTCCAGCCAGGAAGAGCTTTAAACCGACACCGCATTAAATATCGGAGACCCAGCGGTAAATTTTCGTGAAAATTATCTTCAAAGATCAACCTCTTCAAATCTGTTGCTATTTTTGTTCATCAATTCGGTAAACTTCATTTGTTTTGAGCTAGACATCCTTTCAGCTGACTTAATTGTGTACTCTTCACTGAGCCGCGGGGCAACTTCGCAAAGTGGCTGTACATCCACGAGGCTATCACCTCGTGGCTTTGACAATCAGTGTGATGATGAAATTCATTGTCAATAACAGAACATACGCATGAAAAAAAGGCCTCTTGGTTTCGCAGACTATTTTGACAATGTTATGGCGAAATTATTGTCGATAACAGGTCGGACTCATGAAATACTGATGTCAACTCGTTTTTTACAGTAGTAAATTGCCGATATGTCCGCTCAACATCGCATGGATTATAAATTCATGTGTCTGTCCGCTTATTGACAATGAAAATTAGCCAATTTTTACAGTTATTGTAAAATTTAAAATTGCCAAAATAAATAAAGCAGTCACTAAGAAGCTTTTGCCTGAGTAAGCGCTTGAACTACGTTGCAGATGGGCTAAGATTGAGTGCAGGCTGCAACGCATTCCACAAAGAGGTCGCTCGATATTGAAAAGTCCTTTGGCCAATAGCAGTGCGGAAGAGTGGAATAACCAAGAGTTGAGAGTTTCTGGTATTCCTTGTCAATACGACTGATTTTCCCATAAGCTTAGATGTCAAATACTCCGGAGCACATCAGCGCAAGCCTTTCAACAAAGGAGTTATGTGATCGAATCTTTTAGCGCCGCACAAATCAAAAATATGCATAACGCGGTTAATTTAGCCCAATCGTGACATGCATGAGGACACAGTGGAAACAATACGCTCATTATATGTTAAATTAGAGTCCAGTGTGACGCCAAGGTCTCATGCAGCCTTAACGGGCTCGAGTTCCTTCCCCAATAAAAATAGCCTAAAGCCACTAACCTTAGCAGTCATTTGCCGGCTACCGAATATCACTAATTTTGTTTTATCTGTGTTGAGTAAAAGCTGTTTATCAAAGCACCAATTCCGAATACTTAACAAGCCCTTATTCACCTTTGCTATCGCCTTGTGCTAATCGTGGAGTTAAAGTGACACGAGTAGTTTGGTATCGTCCATGTAACACTGCGATGAACGATTTTTTGGCACACAAGGGAGGTCATTAACATAGATGTTAAAGAGTAATGGGCCAAGGATGCTCCCTTGTGGAACGCCAGAGCTGACAGGAAGTTTGGTCGACAAGCTTGGGTTTATCCTTTACCTCTGAAATAGCGTTTAGAGTTTGTTTGTTGATTATTTGCAAGGATGGCAAAGCTGCGGTACATTTTGAACATCCCTGGGACAATGGAGTTGCCGTGTTGCGTAAGGTACTAAGGTAAGGAATAAATCGCAAAGCGCGCGGTCAATGCAAAAAACTCTACTTTCAACCAATTAGAATTAAAATAAGATCGTACTTTTCTTCTGCTTTCTGTTTTTTTTTTCCGCGCTTAGAGCCCGTTGCATGTTTTCTCGTGTGTGTAAGCCTTTGCATGCTTTCCCGCGCTTAATGAAGCACGTTGCATATTTTCCCGGGCTTAACACCAGTTTCAAGCTGTTGCCTAGAATACCGGTTGGTTAGTTCCGTTCTTTGCGTTTGTTGTGATTGGCCCGGAGATGTGATAAACATCAACCAAGCAAGTAACCATGAACTTACCACACTTTATCAACACCAAAACCGTTTTACTTCCGGCGTGATCCGGCAGTTCAGAGACAGCACAAGGTTGGAAAATTTGGACCTCATCGTTAGAGGCTAGTGTTAGACTCGTTGTTCAATAAGGTAAAAAGAAGTATCTTTTTTCTCTGCCGGTCATTAAAGACACCACCACTCGGCCCGTTTGTACTCCACTCTTTCACTTTTTTTCTAAATTTTAGCACTCAACAGAGGGTGTATCTTTTGCGTTAAGTATACCTGTCAAAGATGTTCACATTGTAGCCATTTGAGCGTTGAGTATATCCGGAACCGTTCAAATCCATTACCTGGAATGAAGACGTCGTATTACTTCAAAATAAGGTCATTTTTTTAAAACAGGTGACATTTTTAATTCGCCATCAGGGGTTTAATTTTTTTCTCTTTGCAAAACATGAGAAAACCACCAAAACTGGCAGAGAAATAGAGAATGAAAACCCTGTCAATGAAAGGAGAGAAGAAATCACCTCTACCAGGTTTGAATCCTAGTCTACCGTTCCTATCTCCCCAATGTATAATAGAGGTTTGCAACAAGTGCAAGGCACTTTAAATTGAAGAGAAAATTTATCTTTTTTTCGGTGTTGGTTGTTTTGATTTGAGAGCGCGTTACTACTAATACCTAACACAACATTGTTTTTAGAAAACAGTCCTAACAAAGCGCGCGCGGAATCGTTTTTCTATAACTCGAAGGAGACACTAAACTAGTAATGATGTCGCCAGCAAAGAGAATTTACATTTTGATAATCAAAGTTAACAAGTTGTTTCCCTTTTTTTCGTCGCTGTGTTTTCTCAAAGAAGTAGAAAACATGTACTTCGTGTTTCTATCGAGTTATAGAAACACTCGTGAAAGTTCGGAAGAAGTCGAAAAAGCTGTGGAAACACTTGCCTGCGGCTCGTGTTCCCACAGCATTTCTCGTTCTACCAAACTTCCACTCGTGTTTCTATACCTCGATAGGAGGACGGTTCATGTTTTCTATTTCTTAAATATACAAGAAGTATTGTTGCAGGCGTAAAAAAAATGCGGCTACACTGTCACTATTAAATTGGAAAAAAACCTTTAGAGCAAGGAGAGAACCAACAATAAACTCAACCCACATCCGGCACAGGGCCTGCATCGAACCCAGGCCACACTGGTGAAAGCTGAGCGCTCATCCCTGCTAACCAAAAGTCGCAAAATCACGTTGCGTTATAAGTTTCAACAGTCATTATTTAATAACTTTTTAATGCACTGCAATTCGTGTTACAAGAGAGTTACTCCTTGATCTGGTGCTCCTCAGTGCGTTGTTTCAGTTGCTTTAATACAAATCAAAGAGAGAGTAAAACATATTCTCATTTTATGATAAACAGTATCAAGTAATCTAAACTAAAATGCATAACTTGTTACATTCGACGATGAACATCTACAATGCTTGTCAATTAATAAAAAATAACTTTTCTCAGCTACCTACTTTCAATTCTGCACTACGTTCACTTGCGCTTCATGTCTTACCAACCGAGATCAATGATAGCGTGCTATTTAATAACGTTAGCTGTAATAGCCATACTCACTGTTTACAAACAAGTCTTTTGATATTTAAATTTTGCCAACCACAGAACAAAAGAATTTAGGACGTGGAAGTGATTACTGAACTGGTAATGTTGCGTATACATGTACACCACTTATTAAGTTCCGACAATGGTCGGAATATGCCTCCAAACGGTATTTCTCGGAAAGATTGATATTCATTTGTTTCACAGATTATTAAAGAACCCGAGTATAAAAATTCAACACCTTTACACATGTTAACGTGATATAGAAAACAAAAACAGCCCTAAGAAAAAACTCGCGCCGATTGGTGTAAGATTGTGTTTATAACTCGTTATAGCTCACCACTAAATCTTCTCCGATTCTTATTCTTATTGCCAAAGTGATGTAACTACAATTTGAAGTTTCTTGGGCAGACTGATATGCCTCAATTCTATAAGTCAATGCTCCAGTTTTTTTCGTGAATTAAAATTCTCCTAGGAAACTGACTTGGGCAAGATTTGGTGTTATTTAACAACAAAGACATTCTTATTGATTATAAGACTTTCTTCTACAAATCGTGGTTCAAGAAAGGACATTTTCGGAGTCCACGACTTCTTCACGGAGAGTGGTACTTTTTTTTCTTACACAGTGAATTTACCAAGAAGTGTAATTTAAAGAGTTGGGTCACAGTTAAACGGTTTGAAAAATTTAGCCTTAAATTTTCAATTTCGTTGTTTGTAATCCGTCTCAATCTACGCCATTCTTAACCATCCTTCTTTCCTCATGGTTTATTATTATCTCTTTAGTGTTTTCCTATCTTTGCAAAGCATTATTTTCAGGTTTCCTTCAATTTAAAGGTAATTTTGTTGATGGTCAAAATAACTCAAAATACCGTGACGTAGCTCCGATGAATTTTTTTTTAACTTTCTCTAAATGTTCCCTACCAAGCACTGTTTCGAAAAATAAAATAAAAAAGATAGGTCACCATTCTCGCGAAATAGATATGATGGGCCAATCTTGCCCTATTTATGCCCGTTCTCCTGCTAATTATGCGCGTTATTCATCGGTGCACGTTACATTTTGGGGTAGCTGAAAGTACAGTTTATCGATAATACTTGACAGGGAGAAAGTCTAGAACATATGGCAATATATGATATAAAATTTGTGGAAAAAATACCACCATTTGAAACGAGGTGGACGAAATGCGTTCGTCGAGTCGTTTTTTGGAAGACATAATTTACATTCTAGAGTAACGGTTTTGTGCACGCTTTTAGCAATATCTTTTTTCCTTCCGATAGCTTTTTTTTATTTTCTTGTACATTAAAGAGGATAACATGGGCACTCTTATTATGTAATTACGGGATAGAGACTGTTGTGAGTGTTTTGTTTTCAAATACACGCACGCGCTTACTGTACAATGAACGAGAAATTTTCAATACTGCACAAAGCGAAGCTGAGTGCAGTATTGAAAATTTCGAGTTCATTGTACAGTAAGCAAGTGCGTGTATTTGAAAACAAAACACGAACTAACAGTCTCTAACCCTTTTAATATTCAATCTGAGTTCACTGCTGGCGAGAGACTTGCAATGGCTTCCCGCACGACCTGAACACTGCACAGTTTTTATGCGTTATTGTAATAACGCACTCTGTCACTTTGATGTCGTTAGGTAACGGGAACTCACGTGATCAATTTTAACTAATGGCGCGTGCGGATTTTAGACAGTGAACGAAGATTGAATATTAATAAAAAATAGAGGTCACCATGCTCGTTTAAGAGAAAACGAGCTTTTATTTCGCTGTCGAGCTTTGCTTGTGGGAAATCTCGTAAGTTTTGCCCGTGCACGCGCTCATTTGCGCGCGCTAATGACGCAAAAATCGTGCGCAGGAGGAATCCGCAATGCAATACTGAGGAATCACCTTAAATTATATTTTCCTGCAGTATTTAAGGTGATTCCCGAGATTTGCATTGTGCATTCCTACTGCGCACAATTTTTGTGTCATCAGCGCGCGCACATGAGCGCGCGCGCGTACAACACATAAGAGATTTCCCTCAAACTAAGCTCGATAGCGAGATAAAAGCTTCTTTTCTCTTAAACGAGCACGGTGACCCCCACCTTTTACTTTATAAATTCAATAAGAACAATATCTGCAATAACTTAGAAAAAATTTGAGAGAAATCTATGGCTACTTTTTTGGCAAATGAAATAAATGCTACAGATAGAGACGTAACGGGCCCAATAGAGCAAGCCCAAATTATTTTTCCTTTAAAGGAAATCAAATCAAATGTTTCCTTTAAAATATCAAATAATAATGCAAGGTATTTAAAGTCATTTTTTGGGGGACGTAGATGAATAAGCAATCAAAGAAAGTCGAACTCTGTGTGATATAACATGCCGCATTGAAAAATAATCGAGCTTATTTGTTCCGCACTGAGATAACTAAAAGTCACCGAAATAACCATATTTGTCAGCATCGTGGCATGAAAACAAACACAGTGACCCCTCTTTTTATTACGTTTTAACATCTCTTTGTACTGTAATGACATACCAAGTTTCATCGGAAATCTATGGCAGGTTCTTTTACTAGGGAATCACCTTAAATATTGGAAAAGGCAAAACAAAATCTGGATCCCAAATTTACTTTTTCACAAGATAATACTTTTTTCAGCTGCCATCTACAATGAAAGTGAATCTTCTGAAATCAAAGAGCTTATACTATTGGTTAATTAACAATTAGACAACGAGCCCGAGTTTTCTACGAGCAGATAGTCAACGAGGCGCAGCCGAGTTAACTATCGCTCGTAGAAAACGAGGGCGATGTTACATCAGGTTCAAACGTGATGCGCGATGTGCACTGATGCGTAACTGTTGACTATCAGCAGTTATAGTTCACCACAAAATTTTCCTTTGTCGTCATTGGTCAAAACTGATCACGTGGTACGATCTCGCGCGGGCACTATCTGTCAATAGAATGCCCTAGGGCGACTATCAGACGATACTGCCCGCTCGGCAAAAGTGGCTCATCAAAGGCAGCTTTCTCCTACAGTTTTTTTCGATAAGATGAAAAGAATTTATCGTCCCATGACGATTTTAGTTAGAAGAGAGCAAGAGAAGTGATTTTGTATGCTGAAAGCTGCAGTAAACTACGATACAGCAAAACGTCAAACAGGCGTAGAGGTTTCAAGATTCGAGTTTTTTTCTTTAGAAGGTTTCTTCTTTAGAAGTCAACAGTTGACAGATAAAATTGTTTATACATGTATA
>CM042756.1:2185470-2187970 GCA_022496165.2 Catalaphyllia jardinei
GTATGGAGACGATGAAGGGCCGAACACAGAGAAGAGAGCTTAGTAACTCCGCCTGCAGTATAGTTGCAGTAGCTTGTCACACTAAACCGCGTCCCATAAGCTTCACATTTTCGGTGCTTGTTTTATAGGCAGCGCTCCACTTGCCATTCAGTTTGCTGTCAAAGCTCGTGCTGTTCAAACCTAAAAAGTCTTGGAGCGACGGTTATAATTACTGCCTTCTTCAACGAGGTAATGGGTATTACGAAGACAGTGAAGACTCTCAATCTAGCCAAGAAACGGATTCTTCCCAACCTAGCCAAGAAACGGATTCTTCCCAAGAAGTGACAGAGCACTTAAACCCTTGGTCGCGCATATTAGATGAAGCTCAGGAACGCCACGAGGTTCAGCTCAATGCTTTGGTCGACGAGTACAAAAGAAACGGAGATTCGGAAAATGTAGCTCACCTTAAAGCGCAGAACGCTCTCCTTCCTCTCTACAGAAAAGAATTGAGAAAAGTACTGTTAGAGTATCTGCAGTGGATGCGAGCGATGAAGAAAGATTACACCTTTCAAAAAGTGATGGAAACTCAAAAAGATCTCAAAGATACAGATGGATTTGATTGGTTAGAATCGACAGAACTAGCCATCGATAAGCGGAAATTCTTGCTTAATCGATTGTTTGTGAAGCAACCCATTCCACAAGATGAAGACTAGACCTACTGTGTTTTGTTCTCAATAAAAAAAAATGTATTTCAAACCGATATCTAGTGTGTTGTTCTATTGGAGTTTATTTCTTTGTTTAGGGGAGTTCAGTTTTATTGTTCATTGCATTCTAATTTCCTGATTTACTTTGTGTTAAACACTTCGTTGTGGAGCTTTCGTTATCAATAAATGTACTTTTTTAAAAATTCATTTCAAATCTCTGTGTATTTGAACCATTTCGCTAATAAAAGTAATATTCAATAAACGTGTTGTTCGAAAATATTTATTGTCGCGTGTTGGTAATTAATTAGCGCTCCGAACTTCTATTGTTGTAATTTCAATTGTAGAGCTGTCCCATGGGCTCAGTCTTCCGTTGGAGTTTGTATGCAAGTCTAGGGCTGAAAGTAAAGTTCAGTGCGTGACTAACGGAGCGGAAAACAAGAGCAGCTAAGAATTAATTCTCTCTCTTCTTAACAAAGCTGAGAGTGCAGATAAAAACATAATAGATATTTTCATGAGCCAAACAGGGTTAAAAGAACCCGGCTTCGAAAATCGGAGAACGTTTTCAAAGAAAGCTAGAGAACATTTGAAATTATTACGCGTTCAAAAATTTGCGCTTGTCAATGTTTCCAAATCACGGACAGTTAACCGAGCGTTCAAAGCAGCTTGCAGATCAATAACGTTGGTGAAAAAAGCCATCTTCACGATAAACGTTTCGAAAATCGAACAAAGTTTTCAAATTTCTAGCGAGTTCAAGTTGAATAAAGGAATGAGGCTTTCGTTAAAATTGGCGCTATTATTTTGAACAGTTAAATGAATTTTTCAATCAGGGTTAATTATTAACGGACAAGTTTAAGCAACCTTATTGTTTCCATTGTTCTAGAGCGACGCTTATTAGTATGGAGGAACCCATTTTTACCTAGGTAGCCAGACACTTCATTAGTATGCAGGAAATCCACATTAGTATGTAGGAAGACACTTAATTAGTATGCAGGAAGACAGGGAAGACAGGGGAAGACAGTAATCCGGCTAATTCTGACCTTCTACTACTACTACTGATCAATAAGTGGAACTTTTCCTTGATACCTGCATAAGACACAGTGTCCGTGTAATAACATGTCTGAGCTGTTGGTAGTACATCCATCCGGTGATAAGTAAAAGGAGCATGTGACATTTCGTTTTCTAAATGGTGAGAAAACATTTCTGTTTCAGATTGCATTGAGGTTGACCAATTTCTAATATGCGCAGCTAGAGCATACGACTGACGGAATGGTACTTTTAATATTATGCTTCTATAAATAATGGTGAGTAGCTCTGTATTGGAATTATTGCAGAGCAAGGGTGGGTTCGATGCCAGGAAGTGCAGAAGAGCTTGATAAATTTACTTTAGAGCAGATTTAACCTCATCTTGTTGTGTAACAAAGATCATCTCAACAGTCCATGGAGTATTTATGGTGCGATTACTTGTCCCTCGTAGGCTTGTTTTGTCTCCGGTCAGTACGTACTTTACCATCCGGGCCAAGACAAAAAGGCCAAGTTACACAACTCCATAATGGTCCCTTCCACTAAAATATACATGTATGCTTTAAAAGGAGTCGATATTATCAAATTACAATTATTATGCAATGAAGTAATCTCACGTACTGACCGATGTTCAAAGATTTAAATTTGTTTCCAGTATCTCCTTTTTCCAGCGCAACACACACTATGTAGTCTTGACTATTCACATCTCCTACACCAACAGGCATGCATGAGTACTTGTATTCCACTTGCTCTGTTTGAACCCCATCGCCCAACATGCTTCCTCTTGAAATAGAACG
>CM042756.1:2192970-2205470 GCA_022496165.2 Catalaphyllia jardinei
ATAGAATGGAGCTTTACAAATAGAAGATTTAAACATTTGGGTGGCTTTAAGCTTAGCTCTTCAGGCTTTTCAATCAGACCATCCAAGCTCCTCTAGGTCATCCTTTGAGCTTGCATCATAGGAAGCTCTTAATATAACACTACCAGCCCTATTCTGCAATTTTTGTAATCTTGTTGCTAGACCTTTAGATACGGTTATCCCATACCAATCAAAAGATGGCTGCATTAGGGAACAATTGGGCAAATCATTGATATATATATATATATAAATTACAGAGGGCCGAAGGTAGACCCTTGAGGAACACAATCAGGGATATCAGAGAACTCTGAAAGCCGGCCGCCATTTAGAGAACACTTTTGCTTGTGATTAGAGAGATTAGAATGAAATCATTGCTATGCTCTTTCAGTCTCTAATTTAGCAAGAAAAATGCTGTGATCAACTGTGTCAAATGCCTTGGCTAAAACAAAATTCCAAATTATCGGTTTAGGAGACCGTTGTCAATATTTAAGAACTGATGCACTCATTAGTAGCATCTAACAGTGAAGTAAGAGTAGTATGCAGGGAACGACACTCAGACTGACAATTTGATAAGAGGGAATTAGTATTAACAAGATAAAATACCGGGATAGAGATGGAGGCTTGGGGCATTGGCTGGGATATGTCATGTCCACGAAAGTTATTTTTAACTCAGCGGAAGTCTCGTTATTCCGGCGGAAGTCTGTCTTCTGAGACGTCTGCATGCAGTCTTGCCTCGCTCTCAGGTTCTTAGTGACACTTCATCCGCCATTACATGAAATCTTTGGATTTCTTTCAAACATCGGACTGAGTTTTGCCTGCATGCGGCTTTCGACTTTCGCTCGTCTAAAAATAACTTTCTTAAACTTGACATATCCCAAGGGCTGAGCTGGGAGCCTCCTTCTCTGTCCCCTCATTTTCTCTTGGTATTAAGGTAATCGTATATTTGGCTTTATTACATAAACACCTGTAAAATACCAGGATTTTTCCTTTTACTAAAAAATCATACTATTATTTTTCTATTTTTTTCTTTCACATGTGAGGATATTGGTGTTGCCATAGTTACTAAAATGATCACCTTTGCTATGGTTACATAATCCCTTAAAAAGGTACTTAGATATGTTGTTGTATGATCGAAACATCATCGGTCCCTTCTCGTAAATTTTCGGTGATCTTCAGAAATCTTCGGAAAATGTCCGGAAAATGTCCGGAAAATGTTCGGAAACTTTCGTATTTCCTTCAAAACAATTTTGGAAAATTTTCGGAAATCTTCGGAAAGAGGTCGGAAATCTTTGGAAAATCGTCGTTTCAGTATAACAAACAGAATATTACATGCCCGCTTGTGGATATGAATTCCATCTTCTCGTGTTCAACTCAACATCTCACTCGTTCGCTGCACTCACTCGTGAGATCTCGAGTTAAATACTCGAAGATAAAATTAATATCCACGTGCGGTCGTGTAATATCCTCTATATAAATATGAAAAACGTTGAGTGAGAGAAAAAAGCGTTTGATCAGGTAAAAGTCATTTCCATTTCCAAAGGAAATATTGTGCAGTAGGGTCCACTTTCAAAGTGAGACAACAGAAATTCCAACGATCGAATGACTGACTCACAGGCAGACATACTAACTGACCAACCGACCGACTGACCCGCCAATCGACTGTCTGTCCATCTTAAAAGGGGGTTAGTTTCTCAAGAAACTGTGGTACTGCGTCGGTGGGGGGTGTTAAAAAATAATGTGGCTTTATCAACTGGGTTGATAATGTGAATTGGCCACCGTAAGGAGGTTCGAAAGCTGACGTTTCTAGCATTAGCCTTTCGCCGGAGCGAAGCGCTAACGCTCGAAACGTCAGTTTTCAAATCTCTTTACGGTGGCCAAGTCCCATCAACCCACACAAAACCACATTGTCTGTCCATCTCACTGTCTTTCTGACTATCCGACTGTCTGTCTGACAGTCTCACTGACCGACAGACCGACCGACCAACATACGTACTAGCTGACTGACTTACTAACGGACCGTCAATCGATCGATCGACTGATAGTTTGACTGATTGCTGGTTAATTAAAATAATCCGAGTAAGAAAATAAAATAAGGAAGACATGAACGACCTGACTTGTATATGTGTACCTTGTCATTGGGGTTAAGCGTACTGACAACAAGTTTAGCTGTGTCTTTAGCAGCATCCAGGCTTTTTTTCAAACCCATTGATGTACTGGAATCTAGAAGGATCACGATGTTCTTAGGTGACGGCGTTGCTGTGGTAACGTACCATGGTCTTATTCTGTTGTCATACATACCACACGTTGAAATTCTTGCAGAAGGATACATAGTGCTGATTCCTTCGGTGGATCCAAAATACTGCCATTTAACCTTGAAATAAAAAAAAAAGAGAAGAGGGTGGAAGTATTGCTGTTGCCCCTAGACGACATAGACCCTTTGCATAAATGGCGCCTAAATTTGAATAACAACACTTGGTACATCCCTAGCCTCACATTCCTGTTTCAAGACAAAGGAATTTTCACATGAATGTGAGGCTAAGGATGTTGCAAGTTCCTGGGATTGTGATGCTTTTTACATCGGCAAAACTAAAAGAAGATTACATGATAGAAAGACTGAGCACTTCAAAGCTCTCACTCAAATTGGTCACGCCTCCGCTGTTGCTGAGCATTCGATTTCCATCGGTCACAACATCAAATGGGACCATTTTGAGATCTTAGCAAGTGGTCAATGTGATTTACAGTGAAAAATCAAGGAAACATTGTTAATACGGGACTTGAAACCCGCCCTTAATGAAAACGTCGGTAGTGAAAATCTTCTTCTGTATTAATTCACACCGGATGTAGTTTCTTTTTCCATTGTTTTCTAGCTAGTTACCAATACCTCGCTTTTGTTTTTGTTTTTTTAAAATCTAGGCATATTTTGTAACCGTCACTTCTGAGGATGTATGTTGTAGCATACGAAACGTCAAGTATAATATACCATGCGAAACTTTACTATGTTTGTAACCGCTGTTTGTTTTCTCTTTCTAATGTATGAGTATTGCTATTCAAATTTGGGCGCCATTTATGCAAGGGGTCTATAGGAAAGAATATTGGTGGTTTTTACTGACGTCACGCAAGTAAGCTAATTATCACGCAAGTGAAAAGTAAAATTGCTTATCATTCAATAAATTGCGCCAGGAAGATGAAATATCATAGAAGAGTAATAAATAAACAACGTGCCAAAGTTCCGGGGATGTACGATATTATGACGTCAAGTTATTCGACAAAGGGTATCACTTAAAATTATTGTGTTTAGCATGGAGACGACACGTTGGAGCCCCTCTGAGGGACTCGAACATGGCGGCCGGAAACCAGTGCCAACATCTCCAGGTTACTTTGGCTCTCTCAAAACGTTTCTTCTCTCTGTTAAACTTGACAGAAACATTCGCATAGGCACTTCTGTCAACATATTGGTTACTCAGAGCTCGAAACCATAAGGTGAATGGATGTTTTCGTGCACTTAACATTTTACCCAGAAACAATGCCGATGTCACGCATTGTGGAAAAACCCAGTATAGACCCTATGCAAAAATGGTACCTTTAAGTTGTTCTTTTGTTCGTATTCAAAATAGCCTCACTAACCTCGTTTGGGATAAAAAATTCTTTACAATTTTTGTCTCAAGAACGAGCTTCGTGAGGCTATTTTAAAACGAACATTTTTACGCAGGGTCTATTCTATTTTCAAAACAAAGTAGTCTACCGAGCTGGAGACAGGCCAGCAGATATTTGTTTAAAAATGACTTTTACCTGATTAAGATGAAAACTTAAAATTTTTAATTTTAGTTTTTTCTGACGTCACGTGAAAACCAAGAAGAGCCATGCTTTAATTTACCAGCCGCTCCCTGAGAAAGCGGGAGCGAAGACTGGACTTGACAAAACCGGGACTTACGTCGAGCCTTTGTCATACTTTTGGGTAGAAGTGATCAATGCAAGAGTAGGAAACTCTTCTTCCCAAAAACACAACACAATAAATATGACCCGGGTTCTTCGGAACCCAGATCGCTCTATCTGCAATCTCAGTTAAGATCAACGGACTAAACGTTAAGTTAGGCCCGGCGCTTGATACTACCCTGCGAGCAGATTCAGCTTGAAACTTTTTTCTGCTACAGAGTAGCTAAACTGCTTCATCGGCTAAAATAAAAAACAAATAATTTTGTTTCATAGAGATGGAAGTTTTATTGAACACACTTTGCCTTTCGAACTATTTTCTTTCAAATCTTTTTTGTTGCTTCACTCTTAGCCAAGCTCGTTCCCAGGGCCTTTTCCCTACCGCCCCGCCCCCAAGCCAGGGAAAAGGCCCTGGGAACGAGGTTGACTCTTAGCTTACCTTGAGTTTGTTTCTTTCAAAAACAGTTCGTACGTTTGTAAAATCAATTTCTTCTTCCTTCAAATGCTTTGGAGCTTTCATTTGACAGAACAAAGCGTCTGTGACTTTGTCTTTGTACCGCTGGTCATAAGTGACTTTGTACTTGGAGGGAAGCTGACAGCAACGGTGGTATCCTAGAAAAATAAAAAAAGTATATATCATTAAACAGAAAAACGTTGATTTCTCTTCAGATTTGAAAACTAAAACCCCCTCTTGTACTAGCTGTGAACTTCTTGCGACTTAGCTTGCAGAGCGTTCAGTAAGTAGGCTCTGTGATTGACTTAAAAATGCCTGCGCTACCTGTTCTCAACCAATCAGCTGTAAACTATGTGTAATTATTTTCATTTCTGTTGCAATGCGCTCTCCAATGATAGCCTCACATGTGAAAAATTAAATATTTGTTCGTTCTTACGTTGTTTTCGTGGCTTTTCGTTTCTAATAGCTTCTGTGACTGCCCTAGAGATCTGTTTCACTGCATCGATTTTTTGTTCCAGGCGAGCTTTCAGTTTCGCAGCAATGTTTTTTACAATCTTGTTACCAACGAGATCACCTCCCTTGTAGACCCACGATTGGATACTTTTCTGGTAAGAAAAGAACAAATACCATAATGAGGAACGTATTGCTTGCCAAGGTACTTTGTTTTTCAAAATATATGATTCAAAATCACCGGGACTAAAAAAGATGGTTTTAAAACGGCAAGTCAAATCGATCTCGTAAACTTCATTCAAAGTTTAAAATACTTAGCAGCTCGCGCACACCTTTTTAACAGTGTTACAAGCAAGAGGGTTTGTTGGCACACTACTAGCAAACAAACATAGGTTACCTCAACTGATTCAAGTCCGTTTGCCTTGGAGCCAACATTTCTTATCTCTCTACTAAAGAGTTCAACAATCTCTGGTGGCTTAACATCTTCAACATCTGTAGGGTTTACAGTACGTCTGTGGCGAACTTTCCAGGGATTTTCTTGCACAGTTAGAGTTATCAAAATGTAAAAACACAAGATCTTCAAACATGTGCCCATTCTTGGAATCCTAAGTTATGATGTTCATGTTAAGACAGTTTGCTGTTACATTGTTTTTGTTCTTTCGATAGGAAGCTCGAAGGCGTCTTTATAGAACTAGTGACATCACAGAGGCCTGCGCGCGTGTTATAATTAGTGATCAGTGATGACGTAACTTGGCCTCGGCATACTGCAGAGATGATTTCACTTACCTCGTCACCAGGGTCTTCTCCTCGATGATTTTGAAAAAGTGGAGAAGACCCTGGGGATGATGTTGGGATTTTGACCAGATGTAGGAGAACGAAGGTCCTGCTTGATTTCTGAAGGTTGGATCTCACAGGAAAATGAAATTACAATGTTATATAATGGTGGATGTCGGAACGCATCAGTTCGAAGCTAAAAGGAGTGGCACAAATGACGAACAAAACAAAACAAAATAATTTAAAGACAAAACCGGTCTACGTAGGTTAGAAACCAGAAACTGCACCGGAATGCATACGAAAAACGTAAGCGCTGCTAACGTAGAACCTACGAGAGATCTCAGGCCAAAAATATAATTACAAACAATAGACTGCAAGGCTGATGCTACGTGAAAGCCGTTTACGAGACACCACCATGACAAGAACCGATAAAGCAGGATCGCAAAAGGGGCCGAAAGGGCGTAACTGCTGTTCAACGTTATCATCCTGCTTTAAAATCGGTTCTTGTCATGTTGGTGTGTCGAGACGTCTTTCACGTAGTAAAAGCCTTGCAGTCCGACTGTTTGCCACCACGAAGGTTACACGTTTTACGATTCATCGCGCCTATTCATACCGTGGGGCTCTAATGTCTCCGCTAAATCTATTAAAAAGTATTCTCTGGCTTTCTGACTGAATCAATTGCGGAGTGCACGTGGATTACACTCTTTTTTTATAAGTATATATTTTATGAGAATATCAAGGCTGAAATTTTCGAAATTTTAAGAACATTTTAAGAATAAAGCCGAGACTAAGATTTTGACAAGGATAGATATAATTTTGTGTTTTGAAACATCTGTAAATGCAATACAATACAATACAATGGTTAACAAAGAGTTTACTGCAGTGATTACACATAATTATCCTCGACATAGTTGAAACAAAATCGGGTACTGCTTTCGTTTCCATCCGCTATTTCTAAAGCGAAACCGCGAAACAGTGTCTTGACATCGCTGACTGCAACGAAAAGCGATAGAGCACGTGCACAATTAGACTTTCTGAAAGTCCTTCGTCTTGTTTATTCAGTACCCGCTTCGCAACCTAAACAACGGCCTAACATATTCTACCCAGAAATTCATGAGGTCGTCTTGTGGCAAGTCTAGTGCACAATGTAACGCTATACAGATCTAGATACCAAACACTTGTAATTGATACCCCAATAAATGCTACAACGGAAATGTCTTATACAAGCTATAATTTAAGAATAATACAAGAACATTTTCAGCCTCAGCCTAAAATTGGCAGAAAAATTAGGATATTCAGCCTGAGCCGGAAAAAAAAAACATTCTTTTGAAAAGACAGTGTAGTTGCATGTTGAGTGTTACGCTAGAAGACAGAGAAAAAGAGTTTTTCAGCTTTTCACTGTCAGTAAAGTAATTTCCTCCTTCGCTGTCTCAAGCCACATACGTTCTGAAAAGGTAACAGAACATGTCAATTGCTGAGCGTTGTTCTATAAAGTAAACCCAGTTTTTTCTCTAAAACTAAATGTCAAAAAATGGATGAAAGTTCCCCTTCAGCTCTAGAGCATTGGATGGTCGGCGGAAAACAAAGATAAAGCTCTCTTAATATACATGACGTGGGTTTCAACATTCATTTGCATTCGGAAACGAGTTAATCGTAAGAAAGAGCATTTCATTTGAACGCAAACTTTCAGAAAAGTTGCCAAGGACAAGTATCTATTTTCTCAATCGCAATCTTTATTGTCACACATGATTTCCGCTCAGGTCGCCAACAGCAGTTCTTTACCTGTTTCTTTCTAGGAACGATTGATTGAGAGTTAGAAACGCCCAATCATCTGTAACTTGCTTCAAGTAGTCAATAACTTTAAGTTCTAACCATAAAAAATGCCCCATTTTTTAGACCCGGCATAGTAAATCGAACCCAATCGAACTAAATTTCAATCGAACCCAATCGAGCTCAATTCATGGATTGAGTTCGATTGAATTCGGCAATCGAACGAAATCGAACTCACCGAAAAAAAAATCAATCGAACCCAAACGTGTGACGATAGGTTTTTCTACTGTGACGATGAGTTTTTCCTGCGAGTGCCGTAATTTCTGACTGAACGGAGAACTGAACTGACAACTGGGGAATCTAGCTCTGGAGAGCACTGCTTTGCCTGCGGGAACGGAATCTCGTCACGAATTCCTGGTACACGGGATCTACTTCGATGTCTTCACTACGGACGTCAAGGAAGAGACATAACTTGGTCCAACAATAGTTTATTCTGTACTCGGCGGTACGATCGATGTAATCGTCGACGTAACCGTTGATGTAAATCGTCGACGTAAATCGTTGTTGTCACCGTCGACGTAATCGAAAAACTTTACAAATGCACTTGCTTATATATCATCCTTTACACGTTGTGTTTACAATATGATAATGCAACTCCTAACATACAATACTAGCGGAAAAGCTTTGTTTGCGATAGCAAATCGCAATCAACACTAGGAAGTTCTCTAAATTAAAAAAAATAGAGTGCTAAGATTAAAGGTTGAGAGGCTAAGATTAAGATAGAGCAAACTTAGGAAATTAAAAATGAGATACTTAATGGAAAATTCTCAATTGGTGTTACCGACAGCAAGAATGACTTAGCCCATGAATAGAACTTCATTACTGGAATATAGTTCAGCTGGCTAACTCCCAAGGAACTAATAAAACTCCGTTAGTAAAAGGTAGTTCAGCTGGCTGGCTTCCAAGGGAACGGAAGATAGATCTTAATGCCGAAAGGAAAGCTAAGTGCACCGCTAACGAACTATTTGTATACTAAATGAAAGTCGGTGTTGGACACGTACAGGTGTACAAAGAGTCGGCAAAGTACAAACTAGAATATTTAAATTCCTGGTCGTCAACTAGAAAGAGGTTACTGTTGGTTTTTCTATAATTTTCCAAATAACAAAGAAATAACTGTGAAATGGCGAATTTTCTCATAACAAAGGAACGTTCGATTTCCGAACTTGTGATTTGTGTAAAACAAGCGTAGCTCAGTTGTGAAAGTTCAATCTATGCCCCGTCCGCGGATTCGCTAATGTTATACGGCTGTTTGTAACTATCGCGACAGATGACACAGATGTTTTGCGCATGCTAAGAAGAATTTTCCTTCTTTTCATACCGTGAAAAAGAGTAAAGAATGCCCAGCATAGTAAATGGAACCCAACCGAACTTAATTTTAATCGAACCCAAACGAACGTTTGTGTAAAACAGGTGTTGAAAATTCATAACTAGATCATGGAAGCTCGAGCTACTTGAGCCTAACCTGCGATCAGGCATATTTTTTTTGAGAGGGAGAAGGAAAAAAATAACGCCTGATACATTTATTAGACCAGCCGCCAACCGCCCCCTAATTTAAAAGGGTAAAGGGGGTAAGTTTCTAAAGAAACTGTGGTGCTGCGTCGGTGGGAGTATTACAAGATAATTTGGTTTTATCAACTGAGTTGATAATGTGAATTAGCCACCGTAAAGAGATTCAGAAGCTGACGTTTCGAGCGCTAGCCCTTCGTCGGAGCGAATCGAGGAATTGTGGGTTGTGTGTGGTTTATATACAGAAGTATGGAGCTACGCTATTGGTTGGTGCCTGGCAACGTGAAAAACAGAATAAATTAGTTAAATGAAAAACGTTCGTTGATACCGTGAGGATTAAGAGTGCCGATTTGAAAAATGAATTTTTGTTCTAGAGTTTTGCGGCTTTCTGTGCTTCCTTGATGTAGGGAGAGGCCAAATTATCCCCTAATTTAAAAGTAAACTAAGGTGTGGTTAAACTGTCATTTACGAGCCAACCAGGATCCACTGGAAATCAAATTATTATATTTCCAAGAGACGCGAAAATTAATGTCTGAAGAATATAAGTTGTACAATTACATATATACATGCATGAAAACGTCGCCGTGTTTTGAAAAACAAATGAGTTTGGAAGCAGGGTGAAATGGCGCTCGGGAAAAATAAACCGTGCAGTTATTTCTGTGACATTAACTTGCCGTGCATTCTGTACTCCAGGTTGTTAATTGCTCCACTATTTGTCACGAACTGTAGATCATTATCGTGACAGTCAAGACCGCGCGAGCAATTTCAAAACTGTTGAACGGCTCCATGAAAATTCTCCGAGTGGATCTACAGAAGGCTAAGGATAATATCAAGAACAAGACTGAGGGCTACCCAAGAGTCGAGCTAGGAAATATTTTCATTTTGTAAACAGTTCTGAAACATTTCAACACCTTTGTGGTTTTTAAGAAACCCGCTGAAAGAACGGCTAAAACATCTTCGCCTGAACAACACTCTGCCTTCAGAGAATTGTAACTGAAATTCGTCGAGGCTTCAACTAACACAAAAGAAAATTCGTCCTCGCAAAAACTCGCTTCGTCTGCACCATTCGGTTTTCTGACCAGCTTCTGGCCGGAAGTCTCGTTGAAATATGACAGCTAGTTAGAAGACAGCAAACCATAAGTATTGTTTCTCGACCAATCAGAGAAAAAAACAGAATCTAGTTTTTGAACATATGATCCGACAAGTACATGTATCATGCTCTCCTTCCCCGCATCTAAATACAGGGAAGGAGGTATGATCTCAGGCTAACTTGAGCCCGGAGTAAAGCCCACGTGTTTTTCGTAAGCGAAGAAATTCTGCAGAAATGGCTCCGAAATGGCTTCAGATACGCTGTGGATTAATTGTAGATGTACACAAGCATCTGATCATTTACTTTGATTTTGACCTAAGGAGAAAAATAATTGCCAACGAGCCAGCCGAGCGAAGACGCGAGGCTGGCGAGGCGGCAGCATTATAAAGCCGTGTGCGTATGTGCGTGAGTTGATTTTGGTACAGGGAGATGAAATCTCGAATGGAAATGTACGTAAGGTAAGGTAAGGTAATGTAAGAGTGACGTCATCGGTAATTGTTTTCGAGTGATCCGACCCGGGGATCCGACAGGAAAAGGTGAGTGGAAATATTAATATTCACTCGTGAGCTTGAGCGCTGTCTTCTTGCGTTTACCTTGATTTAGTGTTTTGGGAGCCAGAGTGTCACAAATCTAACAACTAGGAGGCCGAAAAATCGCCCAGTGGCGAGATCAGCTCGAAAACGGCGAGTGGTAGTGTCACGGCTAGCTTGCCAAAACAATCAATTGCCTCGACAAGATCGGTCAGCGTGCCATTTAAGAAACAAAAAACAAAACCACTTGACCATAATCACTATAAACTCAATCAGAGGGCGTACAAAGCCTCTTTTTTATCGAACTAGTGTGCTTAAATACAAATTTGATAGTCACAGCGAGCGTACCAAAACAACAGTCTTGCCAAAACACAGCAAAAACGAATTTTTCCGCGTTTTGAATAATTAGCGGAAAAATATGCTCTCGTCGTTATGAACTATCAGGGGATTCGGTAAGAGTATTTAAGAGGTGTTTTATGTAGATTAGTCCTCTTGGTGTTCTTGCTGGAGGCACTTACTCTTACTTGAAGTTTGCTTTCTGTGGCTCATGGGCGACAAGGTTTCTTCATCGTCTCCTTCTATTCCTTCCGACTTGCATGCCATTTTGGAGGCGCAGTTATCTTATCCGCAGTAAATACGCAGATTCAGGGCCTGCAAAGCAATTTGCTTAAAGCGGAGACGGTTTTGGCGTCACAAATAGCTTCGAAGGTGTAACCAGAAATCTACGTCTTCAAGAAGAAAGGGAATGAGCAACACTTCAACTTCCACCGCAAGGTGATCAAGAGGACTTCTGCTGCGGTAAAAGCTTTGGAGAGTGGGAACATTGGCAAGGCGAAGGAGGAGTTAAATGAAGTTACAGAACACTTTATTTCTATGGCTTGTGCAGTAGGGAATGTCACCAGGCTGTTTACAAGAAACTGTTATGCAGCGATTGAATGTAGATCCTCCTGAGAGAAGCTCTTGCATGTTTCCCCTGAGGTTCGTTATGAACTTTCTTTTTGGTTGAACAATATTGACTTTATTAATGGTAAGGTTATCAAGAGCAGTTGGTGTTGTTTACTGCGGTGCCAGTGACACTGGTTTTGGCGGTTATTACGTGCAGTGTGGCCTGGATTTAGCGTTAGGTCCCACGAGGAAATACAGACTATAGCTCTACTTTCAAAGAGATTTTGGCAGTTAAATTTGTTCTGCTTTCTTTGGTAAAACAACTATCGGGTTTAACCGTTTAATGGTTTACGGTCAATCAAAAGGTACCTCGGATTATTTCCTGTGGTAGTAGTAAAGAACATTTGTAGCCCGAACCTTTGTCCATATTTAATTTCTGCTGTGGTCATGGTATTTCGATCGAAATGGAATGGATCTCAAGATCCCAAGATGATCAGGCTGATTTTCTCCGTCGCTTTTTTTTTTGATTCAGACGACTGGGGCCTTTCTCCACTTTCGTTTCACCACATTGTCTTAGTTTGGGGTCCTCATTCTGTGGACCGTTTCGCAAATCATGTGAATGGTCGTGAATACCAAACTCCCTCGTTTCAATTAAAGATTTTGGAATCCAGGTTCTGAAGGCATAGATACTTTTGTTATGAATTGGCACGGGGAAAATTATTATGCCCGTCCGCCTATCTGTCTTATTTTGCGTGTCTTCCCATCATATGCGCAATTGTAAAGCTTCAGGTTCTCTTATTGTGCTACTGTGGCATATTCCGCCCCCCTTTTGGCCGATGATTTGTCCAAATGGAGAACGTTTTGCATCTGTCATTGTTGATTAATTGGATGGAGCTTCCCACATTCAAAGAAGCCTACATTTCCCGAAGTTGTAATAGCGTGTTTCGAAACGAAAACTTGAACTTCAGAAGATTGCTTTAAGAGTCCGCTTCGATTGTTAGGTGTTTTCTTTTTCCTTTTTGTATGCTGTATT
>CM042756.1:2221262-2256262 GCA_022496165.2 Catalaphyllia jardinei
TACTCACTTAACAGTCCATCGACACTTCTGTTGACACTCAATCAACACTTCATCAACATCTTGGTCACAGTCTGTTGACAGTCAACCATGGTATTTTTGCATACCTGCCAACCCCCAGAGTACAAACATCTGGAGACATCTAGAAATCTTTGCATTGTGAGAATGTCCTTTTCGACAATGTCCAGGAATACTCTCCGAAAATCACCTGAAACTTTTTTTTCCTTCCATGAAAAATTGTACTAAAAGAATCAAACCCTAAAGGAGGTACTTTAACTTGCACTTGAAAGCAGTTTCTATGAATCCGGCTTCTTGAGATATATTTGTCTCCTAGCAAGGAAACATCCTTGTACCTCTCATGGGTCTTGTATGCCATCTTCACTAATTAATTTCGGTTGAACTAGAGACAAGCAGTATGGTCCAGTGTCACTTCATATGGTGTTAATTACAGTATGACTGGAGGAAGCCGAAATCCATTTTTGTTTATTTTTGAAACACTATGTTACGTATTACTGGCAAATAATTTGGGCTCTCGGAAGATAAAAATAGGTAAAAATGGTACGTTTTCGTACAGAGACATTCTTGCCAAAATGGAAAATAAAAAAAGGGGTGTTGATAGCTGATTTGCACTGGCCCGAAGATTTTTGCACTCGCATTACAGTGTTGGAAATTAAATTACCAACACTGCATTGTGATTTATGTTGAAAAGTCCACATTGTGCATTACAATTTCCACTGTAATTAGAAGTAATTAGGCAGGTTCTTCATATCATTATCATGTAAACAGATCATAAAACACCTTTCCTCTCGCATAAACAAGAAGAAAACGTGCAGTACTGATTTTAAATTATTTTCATAAACTGCGTTTTGAAAGAATTCAAGAATTGGAAAAGTTAGGCCCTAGAACATCCTTTGCCTAGTGCCTAAAGTTTGCGATTCATTAATTTAATTTTCAGAAATTAAGTTTATATGAAAACTATTTGACATCGTGACTTGGAGCTCTACAGCTCTAATCCGCCTACGTTTCAAAGCACTTGAAATGATAAACACCCACAAAAGTAGCTCACCTCGTGTGTTTGCAGATGGCTGGATGTCAAATAGAGGAGTAATCTGCCAGCAAGTCTCTTCACTCTCTCAAAACCCGAGGGAAGGGTCCCTAAGAATTCTTTTGGCAGTGACCCGAAAGCCATGCTGACCATCTGCAAACAGCATGCAAAAACTGCGCCAAATTTTCTACATGTGTTGTGTAATTTGATTGGTTGATCTCTGACCAATTACGATACTCGTCAGTAATATATCTTGAATACTTTTTCTGATCAAGAACAGCTCAAATAAATTCCCTTCTGGTTTTATTTTCGTTATCTAAATCTCGAAAATAATGAAATTAATGAAAAAAAAATTGAAAAAAGCCATGGAAGGTATTTCCTGCAAGATTTGGTGCTCTAACCGGGATATCGGGAGATTACATAAAAAACTTGGAGACTCCCGGGAAAACTGGGAGAGTTGGCAGGTATGTTTTTGATCAATACATATGAATTAGTCGACACAAGTGTTAGTGTTATTAGTTTAATTTGTACTTTTAGTTTTTGTTACCATTTTAAAGTTTCAGAGTTGGCATGATGTCCTCTGGATGTTGCCCAACTGTAATATTTGAAATAAGAATAGCAACGGTTGTCATACACCTGGTTCTTCAAAGCACACTGACACATGTAAATGAAGTGGCCATGGAGTGGCAGGGTATTCTACAGTTACACCGGTAATAATATTTAGATTTAGATTTAGAAGTGTTGAGTGTCGACTAAATATCAATCGAGATGTCAATGGAGTATCAATCGAGATGTCGATCAAGGGTATGGAATCGATCAACACTCGACGGCGATGCCTTTAGTACACATGACCTATTTAGGTTTAATAAGCTTACCAGTAAAACAGCCCATATATCCCCTCGTTGAAAACATCAGCAAATTGTTCAGGTGAATTTTCTAATAAGAAATGATTAAAATAGTTAGATGTTGCTTACGAGTAACACATTGATGCAGATATATAAAATTACTATGTAAGCAAGCTTATGAGCTACATAAAGCCTGGGGTAGTCATTTGATAATATCGATAATCAATAACATTCGATAACAATCAATAAAAATTGATTAACTTTTTTGAAATTCGATAAATGATTTCGTTGTGAGTAATCAATAATTATTATCGATATTTGAATTAGGCCTATCAATTTTATCGATAAAGGTTGAATTTATCGAAACTAAACGGAAATACTAAAAGCTATTAAAGACCTCACACTAGCACTTTTAACAACTTCCCTGTTCATTATACGTTGTTCAGCGGTCAGCATGAGAATCGGACGTGTTCTTGCCCGCTCTCTCCAAATTTTCCTGATTTTGATCGTCTTAAATGTTGGAAACTTGTTGCACCTCAAGAAGTGTTTACCTAAAGTGAACTGCTTGTCTCTGCGAACTAATGGGAAGTACCTGGCTCACGGTGATGCTCCCAACTTGTACTACACTGTTGTTAAACGGTTTGGTAGGGTCAGCCATCTTGCTTTCAAGCTGGTTCCCAAGAGTAAGAAGCACTTCTTCTTTCAAATTCAACTGCTTTATTTCAACTGGATAATTTAGCACTCTGTGGAGATGTCTATCCTATTGTGCTCTTGTATGATCAAATTTAGAATACTGCTCTGTAATATGGTCTCCTTACACCAAAAGGGCATTGAAAAGATGGAGAAAATTCAAAAAAGGGCAACTAAATTCATCTTAAGATCTGATGACTGTTATCCTGACCGCCTAAAGAAATTAAATCTGTTATCCTTGGAAAAGAGGCGATTATTAGAAGATTTTACTTTTTTATATAAAGCTCTTCACGATATATAATTGACATTGATGTTGAACCTTATGTAGATTTTTATAAGGAAAGTGATCGTTTTCCATTTAGACACAATGATAAGTTAACTCTAAAGATGAGATATGCAAGAACGAATGTTTTTAATAGAGTTGTGGAAACATGGAATTCCCTTCCCCTTTCCATTTGTGAGGCAACTAGTGTAAATATTTTTAAAGCTTTAGTTAGAAAGTTTTTTATGGATTAGTTTTGTATTTGAATGAT
The DNA here is from genome assembly GCA_022496165.2 of Catalaphyllia jardinei. NCBI lineage: Eukaryota > Metazoa > Cnidaria > Anthozoa > Scleractinia > Caryophylliidae > Catalaphyllia > Catalaphyllia jardinei. The sequence goes on from CM042756.1 coordinate 2,224,373, forward strand.
TTTTTTTCTTTTGTTTGTTTTTTGTACCTTTGGTGTTCAGCTATAATATGGGGTCCTTGACTCTTTTGCATTTGTATTTGAAATCCGCTATAGATCCCTGGGCCGGGTTGTTCAAAGCCTGATTAAGCTAACACAGGGTTAGCGAGAATTTTGATTTCAGTTTTGTAACTTTTTGGTGGTGTTCTGTTCATGTGGCCTGCCCTTAAGTTTTGAGCTGTAGTAATCTCAAACCACACCAAGCATTAGAGGTGAAAAACATTTTTAAATAAGAAAATGTAACACATAAGTTAATGTTTAACCCTGGGTTAATGTTAACCGGCTTTCGAACAACCCGGCCCAGCTGGTTGATTATTCCACTGTTTTATTTATTGGCTGATGTAACACAATCAGATGCCATTTAGACGACAACTTTGAAGCCGAGAAGCCGAGAAGCCAAAAAAGAAGAAATAATATATGTTTGTAATCAAATCCAAGTAATCGAACAATAAAATCAAGAAGAAAATCATAATGCAGTCTCTTTGGTCTCTTGTACAGTGCTTGTTAACAAGTCATTTCATTGTCGCCTTTGAAATCTACATTTAAAGAGTCACAATCAAACGCTCCATCAGCGGAATCAAGATTACTTTTATCGATTCAATAACGATAGATGAATCCGATAAAATCGATAAAATTAACATTCGTCGGCATTTGAGTATCGATTTTTATCGATTGACTAATAAAGTCGATATCGTTTAAAACCAATTTATCGATAGATACCGATTTATCGATTGATTTTCCGATATCAATTTTTATCGATTGACTACCCCGGGATAAAGCTATTCGAACCGGTCACAAGCCAGCCATGCAATCTAATCATTTGGTTTTATCAACTGAGTTGATAATGTGAATTAGCCACCGTAAAGAGAGCTTCTGAATCTCTTTACGGTGGCTAATTCACATTATCAACTCAGTTGATAAAACCAAATTATCTTGTAATACTCCCACCGACGCAGCACCATAGTTTTGTTGCACAACTATTGTAATTAGCACATCAACACCTGCACCTCCGTTATCCGCACCTACCAATCGTACTACACGTAATTATCATATCAGCACCAGCACCTAACGCCTATATAAATCTGTGTACAAGCATCATTAGATATTCACTGTGAACACGATATGTAACGGTCAACATGGTGGCAGCGGTGGGATCGTTTTAAATTTACTGCGAAGGAGATTCAATTAGATGAGTGATATGGCCTCCAACACTCCCTTCCCGCAGTTCAAAACAACGGGGGATGACAAACACGATGTGGAAGTTTACATCGAAGACCTAATCGATTACTGTATCATGCAAAACTGGTTCGATCCGTCTAAAGAAACAGAAGCTGCAAGGTGGACGAAACCAGAGAAAGCGATGGCATGTCTTCGAGCATCGTTATCCCCTGCAGCCAGAGCAGTCTACAAATACAGTTTAGGAATATCTGAACAGGATCAGAGTAAACCACACATGGTTATCAACGCTCTGAAAGAGTATTATGGCGCCAGTATCGGGGTCTCGGGGGAAAGGCAAAAATTCCTTTCTTTGCTGCAAAACGAAGAGGAGTCCATCGCGTCCTGGGAGACAAGGATTCGCAATCAAGCTGCCCAGTGTGAGTACGAAAATTTCGCCGATGAATTGATGAGAGACCAGTTTATCGCTGGATTAACATCTGAACCTCTGCGCGTAAAACTGATTGGGAAAGGTCACAGGCATCGTGACACAGCACAATCAAAAGTCACTTTACGAGAGGTTGTTGAAGTAGCCAAAAGCCATGAAGCAACCACATTTGCAAACCAGTTAATGAAAAACGCCCGAGGCATCCAACAGGAGCAGGTAAACTTCACAAAGAAGACAACCCCCGATAATCGCAGCCCCGACACCTTAACAGCGGCTTGTTTCTGGTGTCGCGGTGACCATCCCAGTCCTCGTCAACAGCATTGTCCAGCGTTCGGAAAACGGTGCAATAAGTGTGGAATCATGGGTCATTTTGCTCGCGCATGCAGAGGAGGAACACGAACTGGGCGAAGACGGCAGCAGCAATCGAATTTTGTCAGTGATGACCCTACTGAAGAGGCGTTTGTTGTGAATTGTCAGACAACGCCAACTGGTGCAAAGAAGTTCTTCGCTCATTTACACCTTATCCACGGGGGACAGTCGAAGACCGTTAAAGCTCAAATTGACTCGGCGTCGACTTGTAACACCATACCTAGCCCAGTACTGAAACAGCTATTCCCGAACGTGAAGATTTCTAAGACGAAAAGCAGAATCAGCACGTATGGGAGCCAAACAATGAAACCAAAAGGTCAAGTAACTCTTGTGTGTGAAAGGAAGGGCAGATTGCACACAATTGATTTCCTGGTGGTGAATGTTTCGGGTGACAAACCTCCACTTCTCAGTGGACGAGACGCACAGGCTTTAAAGTACTTGACCATTTATGCAGACGAGACAAACGCAGTTGAGGAGACCACACGAAACTTGCACAACCTGCCTGCACTTGGCAAATTAACCTCAGAGGACATTCTAAACCACTACTCCAATGTTTTCAAACCAGGACGCGGGAAACCTCTTGGGAGCCCAATGCACATCAACTTGGATCCGTCCGTTACACCTGTCCATGCCCCCACGCGCCGTGTTCCAGTGGCAAAATTAGACAGAGTCAATGAAGAACTGAAAAGGCTTTGCGAAGAAGGAATTATAAGGCCTGTAACCCAGCCCACTGATTGGCTCTCCAATATGCTGATTAAAGAAAAACCTAATGGCAAACTTCGCATCTGCATCGATCCGAGCCAGACCATAAACAAGGCGATTAAGAGACCCAAATACACCATACCCACAATTGAGGAGAGGCTACCACTTTTGACGAAAGCCAAGGTATTCACTGTTGTTGATGTTTCTGAGGCATTTCACACAATTGAACTGGATGAAGAATCTTCTCTGCTAACAACTTTCCGTGGGCCAGATGGTCACTATTGTTACAATCGGATGCCTTTTGGCATTGCTTCAGGACCGGAAGAATACCAGCGGCGACAACATGAGTTTTTGGATGGACTGAATGGGGTAATCAACATAGCAGATGACATTTGCGTTTATGGCTGTGGCGATACAAAGGAAGAAGCTGATATTGATCATGACCGAAATCTGACTCATCTACTTGAGAAGTGCAGTGAACACGATCTTCGACTCTCCGCGAGAAAAATCCAATTCAAGTCCAGCTCTGTTTCATTTATGGGGCACAGACTTACCAGCAAAGGAGTCCAGCCTGATCCAAGTAAAGTAGCTGCGATCACAGGAATGCCAACCCCAGTAGACAAGGCCGCTGTGCAACGTTTCCTAGGAATGTGCCAGTACTTGTCCAAGTTCTGCCAAAACCTGTCTCAAACAGTCCTCCCATTGAGGGACCTAACTAGGGATGACACTGAATTTCTCTGGTCTGACGTTCACGAGACGGCATTCAACTCAGCCAAGAACCTCATAGCCTCCACAACAGCGCTGCGCTATTATGACGTCAGCCTTCCTGTGACCCTTCAAGTAGACGCATCTGAGAACGCTATAGGTGGAGTCTTACTTCAGGAGGGCCATCCTGTCTGCTTCACGTCACACACCCTCAGTGCTACAGAAAAAAACTACGCTCAGATCGAGAAAGAGTGCTTGGCAATTGTGTCCTGTATGGAGAAATGGCATCATTACCTATATGGCAAGCAGGACATAACGGTCCACTCCGATCATCAGCCTCTGGAGACCATTTTTAAGAAACCTTTGAGTCGAGCTCCACGCAGGCTTCAGAGAATGATGTTGAGATTGCAGAACTACCACTTTACTGTTCAGTACAAGAAAGGGAAAGAGCTCTTCGTGGCCGACACGCTGTCTCGCGCGGCTCTTAGTGATGAATCCGGAATTACCCAAGAGTACGATGTATTTCGTGTGGATCTCACACAGATGGACCTGTCACCAAACCTTGTCAAACCGGGCACAATGAATCAGATCAGAGAGGAGACTGTGAAAGACCTATCTTTAATGACACTGAAGAAAGTGGTGCTGGCTGGCTGGCCTTCCCAAAAGAGTGAAGTACCAAATGAAATCAGACCCTACTGGGACTTCAGAGATGAAATTTCCGTATATGGTGGAGTGCTCTTCAAATCTCATCAAGTCATAGTTCCCGCATCATTGCGATCTGAGCTCTTACAGAAGATACACAAAGCACATCAAGGCGCAGATAGTAGCATACGAAGAGCCCGGGAATCCGTTTACTGGCCAGGAATGCAGGCAGCAATTAGGCAGACATGTTTCTCATGTGGCGTGTGTTCTCAATACCTAAGTGAGCGGCCCCAGGAACCCATGCAGTCACATACCATACCGTCCCGGCCGTGGGAAAGAGTGAGCGCAGATCTGTTTCAACTAGATGGCAGTAATTACCTTGTGCTTGTGGACCATTACAGTGACTACTTCGAACTTGACCCTTTAAGAAATACATCAGCCGTCGCAGTCATACGAGCCATGAAGAGGAATTTCGCACGTCACGGCATTCCCGACGAATGCGTAACAGACAATGGCCCGCAGTTTGTCAGTCATGAATACGCACGTTTTACACGTGATTATGGATTCACCAGCATTAAATCATCCCCCTATCACAGTAAAGGAAATGGGAAAGCGGAATCTGCAGTCAAGATTGCGAAAAATATTCTCAAGAAATCTCGCTTTGAGGACCCTTACCTGGCTCTTTTGGCCTATCGGAACACGCCACAACAGGGATACCAATACTCACCAGCACAGCGACTCATGTCTCGTAAACTCCGAGACATCATCCCAGCAGCAACAAGCCAGCTTCTCCCACAAGCCGCATCACGACAGGTTGTAATGAGAAACATCGAAGAAAGAAGAGCCCGATCAAAAGCCCATTATGACAAGAGGGTGTCAGGCCAGCTGAAACCATTTACTCCAGGAAAAAAAGTGTTCGTGAAGCCACGTCCTACAAACAAGTCTCAGCCATGGATGTATGGGGAGGTAGTTGAACAGCCCACATCGAGATCCTGCCTAGTCATGACTGCAATGGGACCTGTTCGACGAAACCATGTCCAGATCCGGGGAGCAAGAACGGAGCCAGCTGAAAGAAAGACCATCGAGATGGACCAGCTTGAAGTTGCATCTACATATTCTGAACAGGAGCAGGAAAGACAACCAGCTAACCCTGAGCAAATGGAACTGCAGGGTGGACCACCTCGAGCCGATGAATGCGGACTTCGCCAGTCACACACGGAATTAGAGAGCACAGCACCTCGAGCCGATGAATGCGGTCTTCGCCGTTCACAAAGAATTCGTAAACCGCCGTCAAGGTTCAAAGACTATGTTATGTAGACTCACAAGCAAGATGAACTGAACTCTATAAGACTAGGACACCTGTTTATTGTTTCATTCTTCTTTCTAAGAGAGAGAGGGTGTTGCACAACTATTGTAATTAGCACATCAACACCTGCACCTCCGTTATCCGCACCTACCAATCGTACTACACGTAATTATCATATCAGCACCAGCACCTAACGCCTATATAAATCTGTGTACAAGCATCATTAGATATTCACTGTGAACACGATATGTAACGGTCAACAGTTTCTTTAGAAACTTACCCCCTTTATGCAATCTAATCAGTCAGAGACTTGACCAAAAAACAAATAAAGTTTAGATCTTAAGTCAAGTCTACTAAATTATATATTGAAATAAAAGTAAAGTCTCACATTTACGATCAAGGTCGTTTGAAATCCGCATCTCCAAAACCCACTACGACCACAGAGGGCCGCCATCTTTGATAAACAGTTTGCTGACTTGCGTGACAGATGGCTCATTCTAATATCCCATGACCATACGCGCTCGTGCAACGCTCGTGCAGGTAGCTGCGCAATCGTTGAAGTACGCCAAAATGGCGGCTTCAGGAGCCCTTGAACCTCGTGTCTTAACGTACTCGATTCATAAGTGTTCAAGCCATTCTGCAAATTATTTGCCCACGTAAGAGCTCATAAAGCCTTTCATCTTGGATTTCATGGATTTTTTTTGATGTGACAGTCGTTAATTTTGGAATATTTTCATGTTGTGTACAGGAATATTATGGTGGACAAACCGAATGATCAATCGTCACGATGGTCTTCAGATAGCAATTATCCGCCCCAGGTAAACCAAAAGTAGGACTCATAGGTTATTAATTGAGCTATGGAAATTGTCCTGTTTCGTGCTAAACACTCCAGGTTCTACTACTTTTACGTTAGATGGGGTGAATTTCAAATAATTTCATGTACTGCCACAGCATTATAATATAAACTGTAGATCGAAAACGCAGCTTTATTCGTTTGTAAGGTTTTCACGGTCAGTGCAAGAAAATGCTTTTTTTTTTAAACTCCCAATTCTTCGAGCCATAAGTGGTTTCCGTCCACTCAGTCCAACACTGATTTTAAACAATAATTGGATGAGGTTTTTTTGATATCCGGAACAGTAAAAGGTCGAGGCCAGGATTACACTTACCGAGACCTTGATTATTCCGGATTTCACACAAACCGAATTCAATTATTGTTTTGTTATACATTGTTTTATGGAAAATATACCAAAACTATTTTGTGAAATGTAAGTAGATTTTATTTGTGCTTCTAAAAATACAAGGACGGATGCACCAAGTGGCCGCATCACTCAAAACCATTCAAGTGCTCTCGCTCCTTAGCCAAAGGTGTATTACCCATGTGCACTGGGTGCGGTATAATCTGCAGATATTTAAGCAATAGACCACAAGTTTCTGTTGGTTATAAGCTGATAAACCACACGGGATGTCGGTAGAACACGAGAAAACATCCCAAGTGGTTTATCAGCCTATAACCCATAGAAAACTTGTGGTGTATTGCTTTTATATAATAATTCAGAAAACACGTGATTTTTCCGTGGGTTTACTGGCCCAATAAACCACAGCTGATTGACCAATCAGAGTGCACGCATTGATTTGGTTATTGTATAGTTAAGCAGTAGATCACAAGTTTCCGTAGGTTATAAGCTGATAAACCACACGGGATGTTGGTAGAACACGAGAAGAATTTGTAAACCACGAGCCGCAGGCGAGTGGTTTACAAATTCTTCGAGTGCGCATTGATTTGATTATTATATATAATTGGATAGCAGATTATACTTTAAACATGCTTGTGCACAAAGTAATAATCAAAATAAGCAGGGAGCTCTTGGCCAATTGGAATGCTAAAATCCAAATTCCACTGTGGTAAAATTCATCCAGTCTTTTGAGCGGCAAATGAATAAGTTACAACAGAAATAACAATCAGTAACCTCTGAACTTTTCTGCAGTTTCTTATACTAAAACTGGAGAAACCAGCCATTGTGATGAGTGCCACATTTGGCAAATACGAAAAGGCCCATGTTTGCAATCTCAGAAAATTCAAGATTTATGGAGGACTGAATGATGAACACATGACTGAATTGTTATTCAGGTAACAATGTTTTTAATATTTGATTGGAATTTTCTACAGTGTACATGCTTAGTGGCCAATCAGGCCAGTGATTATCTTGGGATATCTCAGCTTGAAACCTCAAGGAATACTTCCTCCAGAACAGGATGCTGGTCCATTTACAGCATTACACTCTCCTTCCCTTTACATGTACCTCACTCTCTCTTTCCACAGCATCATTTGCCAGAACCGACATACAGTATAGTTCATTAATTGGAGAGAGGCTCTGTGAAAATAAAGTGTCTTGTTTAACTCAACCTACATTTAGAGTCCAGCACATTATTATTTTAGTGACTGTGCCTCCCATGTACACATCTTGTGAAACTAACAAATTGCTCTTGGTAGTTGAACATTAATTGAACATATGAGACAACCCTTCCTGAATGTGTATATTGTAGATGCTCCTGCCTAAGCCTTGTACAGTGCAGACTTGAGGACGTTCGCGCCCATTGCTACTGCGCACCTCTAGTGCGCACGCTATTCATTGGTCACGCGTGTGCCACATCATTTTCAAGCACATGCACCGAGTCGAAAAGTCAACAAAATATAGAGCCGATGACCTTTGCGTTAACTTTGTGTGCAAATATCTTTGTTGGATGCTCGGTGACCCCCTTTTTTTGGGCAGATCACTTTTCTGAGTCTTTCCATTATACTAAAAAACAAAAAAATCTGTATGTGGGAAGATTTAATTATTTCGCATATACTATTCAAATCGGGTCGAATTGGTACATGGATGCAGGTGTGCATAACTTTGAAGTTGTATTTTTTAAGGCTAATTCTAGCTGCTTTAATGACACTTAGCAACGATCTACATGTATCAAATAGGCCTATATATGCTGTGTTAAACACACAACTCAGATATGATTCTTCAACTTAGATATATGCCAAAAGTAATGAATCCGACCAGAATCACCTCGAGTGACTGGAAATCCTGGAAATGCTATGGTCTGTGCTATGCCTTATCTTGAAAACGAGTTCAGTGACCCCAGTTTTTTTTACATTTTAAATCTTATTTTACCATTTTCTACCTGCAGTCAAAGTTTTAAAAAAATTTGTGCGTGGGAAGTTTTTGGGCGCAAACGTCCTTAACTGACCATTCGTTCTTTAAAAGAAAAAAAAACATTACAGTGTGTACATGCTTGACTGTACATTCAAATTTTTGATACATGAATACAGTTACTGTTATAATTCTTCAACTGGGTCTTGTTTGTTTCTTTTAGTGGATTAGCCAATGATCATACAAAAGAGTCATTTGAGCTTAAACATGAGTTGGATAGGAAAATGTTTCCTTGCCACTTCATTAAGATAGGTGAGTTCAGAGGCTTGCTAAACACTACTTAACAGATAGTCAACGAGGCGCAGCCGAGTTGACTATCGCTCGTAGAAAACTCAGGCTCGTAGTCTAATTGTTTGTAATTAGTATAAGTTTACCGTAGTCTCATTGCATAAAAAGAAAAAATGTCAAGTAACGCGTAGAAAAGAACTGTTTTCATTGTTATGTTACATCAGGTTCAAACGTGACGCGCGATATGCACTGATGCGTAACTGTTGACTATCAGCAGATAGAAAACGGTAATATAGCCCGTCAAATTCACGGATTCACGATAGACTATGGTAAATTTATACTAAATAAAGTTAGATGAGTGTAGTCCCAGCTGTTTGAAGGCTGGGTAAATTGCTATCTAGCAGATATATGTTGCTGCTGGATAGCTATTTGTACATGTATGGTGGACAGTGTTCTCTACATGTTCCTTTCAAAGAACCTTCTAGCCATTTGAAGAGATCCTATACAGATCAGGCTCACTCCCTCAGATCTCAGTGTTTCCCTTGCCACTTTGAGATTTTTGTGAAACAAAATTTAGTGTTTCCTTCCAGACCAGTCAGTTAGTGTTACAGTTTAAATGTGGTACCTCTGCAAACTGTAACTGAACTACAAACCAGGGCTGTCATTAGGGGCTGTAACCTGTAACACCTGTTATGGCTGAACATGCTTGATTTTTGTTAGCACAGCATCCTTTATGCCATCGCATGTGTAAGGTAACAAAAGAAACTTCCGGAGCCAGTAAGATCATGAGAAATGCAATCGATTTCACATCAATAACATTTTGATTGACCTCGAGCAGTTCTCGGCAGTCCGTCTTTTCCATAACTTTAGATGGGTCTAAACGATCGCTAAGTTAGATAAAATGGCGGTAAGTTGCAGACGAATGATTGGGCCAAAATCTCTCAGAGGCTAGGATAAAGAAAGTAACTTGCGACCGGTTGCTGGCTACTAAAGCTGAAATTATCCAGAGTTAAGCTGTGTGTTCGTTTTGTGTGTGAAACGCCACAAGATAAAATAAATAAAATATATTATTGGGAAAGATAAGCTTGTTTCTCTTTTTCCTATGGTGTCGTTCGTAGCCCACCCAGGGTATTTTTTCTTCTAAATCACTTAAGAATATAGTCTGAAAAAGATGTTTCGATCCCATTGAACGTTCACCTCTCAGGCAACTAGACGCTCTAAGAGCATTAACTCGGGTTTCATGCATACTGCAGCAACAAATTACATCCGGCATCATTTGTGAGTAGTAGTAGGCTTATGCATATTGAACACAATGAACTCAAATAAAAGAATCAGGATATTTTCCGCTGAAATATTTACTATTCAAGCTGCTTCGTTGAGATCCTCCTAATCCAATCTCAAGTTGTGAATTTAAACCATTTTGGTTCTCGAATTAAGCACAGCTATCTACGCATTACTTGTTACAACCTCGTTCCCTGCTAGCAGAAATTGTAGGAATCTTGGGCGATCCGATTGAATCATGCAGCTGAACATCTTTCCTGTGTTGTGATCCTAAACCCTTTTCAAGAGTCATATCTTCTTTAGAGAGCAAATAATCTCTTTCGAGAGAGCCGAAACGAATCATGATAAAGTTGCTTTGCCAAAACAACAGTCAGTCCGATGAGGCGTCAATTCACAAAATTTGTACATAATTTGCATAAACTTCCAAGTTGTGTTTTTTGCGGATAACTTCCGAGAAAGTCCGACCCTTAACTTAACACATTTCATGAAGAAATATTCAAGCTACATTTCATATTGAATCAAGGTATGAGTATTTTTTAAAAGAAACTCGTTTATAAGGGAAGTTGCGGCATTCTGTTTTGTTATTTAGTTTGGTTTCATTTGTCTAGTTCGTGTCAGGCAACATGCAGACTGACACAGTTTTCTAAAAGAATTGGCGATTACTACCCGTACTGGTAAAATAAATTTGGCTTAACTATCGTCAATGTAGATTATTCTTAGGACTTGGCAAGAACCTCAACAACCCTGCACAATTCCCCACACAATTGATTGATTTAATTTTCCTATACAATTTGTCTCCAAAATCACATGCAATGCTATGTTTTTTTCTGCGCGTAGATGTTTAATTCAAGTTAACTTGTCAAAAGTCTTATCTTCAAAAATCTGGATCTGGATCATCAGATTTTGTGCAAAGCTACTAGTCCATACAAGTCTATGAGTCTGTTGTATTTAGTTCATTTTATTGCAATATGATTTGTTTTACACCGTTCAGGCGGCTAGCAGTTAAATCACTCAGATCTCGATAGACAACCATCTAGAATATCACTGCGGAAAGTTATCCTGTCTGAAATTTCGAAAATTGAGATCAAAAGTGAACAATGTGCTCAAGAAATCAGTTCCTGCTTCATCTGTTTTACACAACATTGCATGGTATTATAAATTGTGCAAAATCAGACATACTGAAAGGCAAACAAGTTTCTATAGTAAAACGATTTTCTAATAACTTTCAATACATACATACATAGTTTTACATACATACACTTTATTTAATCTCAGATTTACAGAGTAGCTGGACTTAGCTAATATCTCCGAGGAAAAGTAAATTATAAAAATACAAGCAGAAAATATAAAACTACAGTAAATAGCTATGTACTTATATATATATATTAATTACCAACAAATTAGGCATAAAAATTATAGTTGCGGATAAGCTGCTCGAAGTCTTTCTACGAACTCACTGTTCTATAATTTTGAGGTAACGAGTTCCAGAGTTTAGAGGCAAGATAACAAAACTAATTTAAACCATAGGAAGTTGTAGAGGGCTTAGGAAGAGATAGAATGTTACTGCCTCTTAGGGAATACGAAACAGAGCGTAAAGAAAACAATTGTTTCATATATGCGGGATAGCCGTTAAGGTGAAGACTGAATGCCTTCAGTCTTCACCACCAGCATCCACACGCAGTTTGCAATTACCTTTTGTTCTTTGATGCTACAGGTGAAATTGCCTGTTGTTGATAGAATTCAACCACAAAGTAACAGATTTGCTATGGGTGTGAAGAACCAGGCTACAGGTGACTCAAAACTTAATGACAGTGCCACAAACTGTAGGTGTCATCAGAGGAATGTTGTGCTATATGTACAGGATGATGTTTAAGAGCTGTGCTGTGTGTTGTTTTACAGTTCCTATTATGTCATGGGGTCCCAGTTTCAACTTTAGTATTTGGTTTGTGCAGCTGTCAGGAGTTGATGATCCAGTGATTGTTCAACCAAGTCTTGCATGGTTCAATACTGTAAGTATAAAGCAGCACAGTGAACCTGAGTGTCTTTATTTCAGCTCCATTAGTACCTTGTTAATATAGACCAAACTTAGTAGTGCTGTGTTATATTAGCATTCTTCTTTTACCCAACCCATTCCCTTAGAGTAATGGCCATATTGCATGCAAAACCTCTCTTTTAACATTTGGAGTAAACATACATGTATGTACAAGTCATTAATATGCAGTAATTGTGAGATCATGGTTCTTTGAGGGTTCTCCCCCAAGAGAAAACCGTGTCATGCTTATCAGACAGGCAAGCAAGAAGTAAATTCCCCTTGCCCAGCTGCACTGAGGACTTAAACTTTTAAATTAATAAAAGAAACACATTACACAATTACCAGTAAATGTCATTTTTTGTCTTCCAGTATCGGGAACGAGAAGCAATACGCCTTTGTTTGAAACATTTTCGACAGCACAACTACACAGAAGCTTTTGAGTCACTACAGAAAAGAACAAAGATCTCTCTTGAACATCCTGTTTTGACAGAACTTCATCAAAAACTGGTAACAGTTTTTATTACATACTGTATTTCTGTTTTGAGAAAGGTTTTCTTACAATCAGGGAAAATCTTATGCGACAATGTCGAAAGTTATCATGGGTAATGTTGGTTTTATGGTTGATTGATTGAACCTCACAGTGTTTCAGCATGGTGGAAGGAAACAGCACAAACACACGTGTATTCATACTTTCTCCTTCCTTGTATGCTAAATCACTTTACACCTCAATCAAGCAAAGTCTAACGCTTACTACCCATAATAATAATCGGCATTGTCGCATAGGCTTTTACACTGTTGTGGGACAACCTTTGTCGAAACAGCTGTATATTGATGGTTACTGTCTAGTTAAGTTCTAATTATTTAATATTTTTCCCAAAATGTGAACATCCATATGATGTAGGGGGAACAGATCTGTTTGACAACAAAATGAAAACTTTAAAATTTACACACTATATCTTAAAACTAATGGCTTCATGTGCATTTAATGATGTAAGCGTATAACTAATAATTAAAATTCACCATTCTCACATGGACACTTGTCACACTCACAACAACTTTGACAGTGCTGATCCTAGCCGTATGCAGGATGCCTGTCCCATGTGAACTCAGTTAAATGACCTTGCTTTCCATGAGTTCTCATAGCTCAGTGGATAGAGCACCCAGAGGTCATGGGTTTGATGCCTGTTGGGAGTGGGAGGACTCTGATTTTTTCTATATCCCACACTCTTGTCATGTGGATCAGTTCTTGTTCACAACTAATAATTAGTTGTGTGCTTTGATCATCCATGAATTATTGAAAGACTATTATTATTAATTTGAATTCTGTTATGTTCATAGTTTTGATTTTATTTCTGTTTTGTGTTTAAGGTGATAAATAATGACTTTGATGGATGTGAAAAAATCATAGAGCAAGCTTCCAAAGGTACATGTAAAGTTGTTTGGCCAACAGCTGTTAGTCTATATTATTTTGTTTGCATTGACTTGCCATACTTTTTAATTCCCTTTCAGTCTTTGGTTTAAAAAAAAATTATCAGTACTTTCTATACAGGCCTTCTGATAGGGTGCGATTAAAAAATGCAAATTATGCGTGAACTTGCCATCTTGTTTGAAGAAAAAGCGGATGTTTTCACTACAAACTTATCCGTGAGTACGGTTTTATCGGTTTTCAACGAAAGAAACACTATATTTTGCCGAACGACTGACAACTTCGATTATTTTTTAATCATTTCAGTAATGTAAATCTATCAGCCATTCCAATTGGCTAACCCGAACAAAGGGTTTGTTTGTTACACCAATATGCAACTCTTTAGAATGAGACTCGTACCAGGGCCCCGACATGCAAAAGAATGCCTTGAACTTCAAATGTTTACAAAATCGAAGGTGACAGACGTTTTTTAGGTTTTTTCAAGGTAAATCATCTTAAAAAAGGTGTGTTTATGCGGGACTTTTTAAGAAAATTGTTTATTTATGGTTGATTTTGTGAATAATGTGTGATCTTTAGTGAATTATGCGATTGGATGCAATTTGAGGTTGGTTGTGCGAAATCGCACCATCGCATAATACCAGAAGGCCTTTCTATAGTGCATATCTGTAAGAAATGAGTGGCATGTTGAACAAATGTATTCCCACACTGATTTTCCCCATTCCTGCCACCCATCTGCTAGATAGTTGCTTTATTTTGTGATAAATTAATAACAATCAAATGCTGAATTTTAAGCTCATTAATGAAATGTGAAAAGTGAACTGATCAACAGGACATGAGCATGGGACAAAGAAAAAATGTGAGTCCCCAACAGACTTTGACAGTGCTGATCCTACATGTGGCAGTATACAGGATGCCTGTCACATATGAACTAAGTTCTCATAGCTCAGTGGATAGAGCAGTGTTCAGGAAGTGATGGGCTTGATCCCTGTCTGGGACTCATGTTTTGTCTTTGTCCCATGCCCGTGTCATGTTTTAACATTTGAAGACGCTAGTGATAAAAGGGGATAAGTGACGTTTTTGGTTGTTTCTGTTACTCTGGCTCCAACTCTCGCTCCAAATTAGCTGAATTTTTGCATGCGGCCTTCATTTCAGTTGAAAAACATTGCCCCGTAATTTTTTTCGCTGGCTTGCTCTTCGTTTTCGAGAAATAACGTATGCAAAAAAGGCACGACACTAGGAAAAAACGGGTGGATTTGTGATGTCTCGAAAATGAAGCAAAACTGTAGCGGAAAAACTACAGGACATTGCTTACTACCTGTTTCGAGCTGCCGTTAACGGCCAACTTTTCTCCGCGTTGTTTCACGCTTTAAAACATTCAATTGCTATCCAGCAAAATATTGATCTTTCGCAACGTGTAACCTTCGAAAATGTCGATTACTGGTAAAAACCGTTAAAACTTTGATTTCAGGTTAACGTGCGACCACAAAGACGTTAACTTCACTCAAATTACAGCCAAGCTAGACACTCTTGATATCAGGTCATTTACTGACAGTTAGAATTTTGATTTCACATTATCACGCCACCGCAAGGACTTTGATTTCACTTAGAGAACAGCGAGAAGTTCATTTCACAACATGTAAGCCCAATTGAAAGGCCGCGTGCAAGAACGTCCCCTAGATGTTTTGCTAAAATCGAACAAGACCAAAACAGGTCCAAACTTCGCAGCTGACTTTAACCCTTAGGGTTAAGAGTTCCCAGTATTATTAGAGTTAGGTTTAGGGTTACCCCTCGAAACTAGGGTTAGCATTGAAGATTAGGCTTACTGAACAAAGTTAGGCTTAGCGTTTGCCGAAAAAAAAGCGCATGAAACGGAAAATTTATCAGCAAAGGAATGCTGAAATACGAAGCAAAACTTACATTGGCAGCTGACTTTAACCCTTAGGGTTAAGAGTTACCAGTCTTATTAGAGTTAGGTTTAGGGTTACCGCTCGAAACTAGTGTTAGCATTGAAAGTTAAGCTTACAAAACAAGGTCAGGCTTAGCGTTTGCGCTCCGGGTTACGGTTCGAGGGTAGCGCTTCGGATTAGGTTAGAGTTAAGGTCAGGATACGTTAGAATCTATTGCACGAATCGATACCTAAATCAAGTCAATGATTAGTGCCTAGAGAAAGACGTTAAACGTTTTTCAAATCGGCTACGTCAGTGATTTATAAAATGTTTCTAGGTGAAAGTATTTTTTTGGCCGACACAAAACTGCTCATTCCATGAAATGATTAATTCTGACAACACAGAAAGAGGAAGCCTTAAGCTAACACGCTGCTCATGCCGAAAAAAAGCCCATGAAACGGAAAATTTACCAGCAAAGGAACCCTGAAATACAAAGCAAAACTTACATTTGAGCTGAAGTTTTCTTCTTCCTAACCTGCGATCAGGCGTTCATTGTCTTTTTTTTCTTCGCGGCGGGCTCGATCCTATCACAATTCAAAGCAATCATCTGCTTGGAAATCCACCATACACACTCACGGAACGCTTGCTTGCCAATTTAACCGACCTGCGTTCTTTTTTGGCCCGTAGAAACGGCTTTGAATCTGTTGAAATTAACTTTTCACCTAACGCAGGTCAAATTCAAGGACTTTGCTGCTTGGCCGCCTTTCTCACCAGTTCCTGGCCGTGTTTGAGTCACGTTGAAAGTCACACACACACAATAGTCAAGGCGCTGGCTTTATGTATGAAAGATTATTATGGGATATCCCAGAAATTTAAGTCAAGAAAGCAGTTCCAATTCCCAAAACTGACACACGCCAAAGTTTAGCAAATGAGCCCTACGTCCACGACAAATGCTTTGCTTTGGAATAAGAAGCGTTTCTAGACTTTACCGCCTGGCTCATTTGCTCCTCGATCAATGGCTAAGTTAAGCCATAATCTCGGAACAAAAACACACCTCGGTTCTTTGAGGCATGCTGGTGACTTATAGAGGGTCAAAGGCTTAATGATGCCAAATCTCCTACCAGGCGGGCGCAAATATTCCTCGAATAAGCTTCGAATATTGGTGGAAATAACGAGCAAACTCTGCTTGATTAACAGGTAAGCTCTGAATAATCGATGCTTTGCGCGCCAAAAGCCGACGTCACAATAGAAAGATTAGGCTTGAAGTTACGTTAAACGGCTAATGGCAAAAATGAAACTTTTGCTCTTTGTTTTAAGCTCTTTGAACAGTAGAGTGAGAATATTTGTGTAGTTGTGTATTCTATGCTATTTTCCTTTGACTTAAAAGACAGTCAAGATTCTGTGGGAT
This sequence comes from Catalaphyllia jardinei, assembly GCA_022496165.2. Classification (NCBI taxonomy): domain Eukaryota; kingdom Metazoa; phylum Cnidaria; class Anthozoa; order Scleractinia; family Caryophylliidae; genus Catalaphyllia; species Catalaphyllia jardinei. Next base: position 2,241,200 of record CM042756.1, read on the forward strand.
TTGATTTTGACTTCATACAATATAAAAAAGTCTGCCTGTTTGCTGCTCAACAAATTAATTGTGCTTAAGGTTTCTTTTGTTGGTTATTCAACAATACATCTACAAAAGATGCCGCTTGGAAAACTGAGGGTTTTTTTGCATACGTTATTTCTCGAAAACGAAGAGCAAGCCAGCGAAAGAAATTACGGGGCAATGTTTTTCAACTGAAATGAAGGCCACATTCAAAAATTCAGCTAATTTGGAGTGAGAGTAACAGAAACAACCAAAAACATCACTTATCCCCTTTTATCACTAGCTTCTTCATTTGTCAGCATTAACCAACCAACATTAATTTTGTGTATTCTTCTGCAGATTGTTTCTTCAGTTATTACATCAGTCAACAAGACTATAAGCCTAAGTGGACATCAATTATACCTCTTGCTCAAGGTAAATTTGCTCTAATGCCTGCCATCCTTAAAGGAGCTACGTCACTGTACTTTGAGTTATTTTGACCATCAACAAAATTACCTTTAAATTGAAGGAAACCTGAAAATAATACTTTAGAAAGATAAGAAAACACTAAAGACATAATAATAAACCATAAGGGAACAAGGACGATTAATGATGGAGAAGATTGACACGGATTACTAACAACAAAATTGAAAAGTTTAGGCTCAATTTTTCAACCTGTTTAACCGTGACACAGCTCCGAAGGAGTCAGAGTCAGAGTCGTAATCAGAAGCACAGAATGATATGATCTAGTGAAAATCAAGCCAACAGAGTTGGAAGTGGAACACTGATTCCACTTGGCTTGATCTTACAACCGACAGCAGTGAAAACTAGATTGTCAGTCAGAAGCAGTTGACTTGTTAGTAGTGGGAGAATCGCAATACTCTATTCCCATCGCAGTACTGTACTCCGGGCCTTTTGATTGGTCGGTTCCTCCGCTTCTGCTTCCATCTCTGACATCCTAGTTTTTAGTGGATCCTATTATTAATTAATGAGTTTGAGAAGTTGTTCTGCTGTTCTGATCTCAGGTGAAGACAGCAGTTGTTCACGTCCTGGCATGAGGGGTGGGCATCAGATGTCAATCGACATGGAAGCTCAAGTTATCTATCTGCTGGGTGGCTGGGATGGAATGATCGACCTGGCTGATTTCTGGTCATTCAGTGTCGAGTCTGCTCAATGGACATGCCTGTCGCATGACACTGAGCAAGAGAGGGGACCGTGTGCAAGATCCTGTCATAAAATGTGTCTGGATGGCAAAAGAAAGTTGATATATACTTTGGGCAGATACTTAGACTCTGAAATGAGAAACTCAACACCACTTAAGGTACCATGTGTGTCATGTACATTGAAGTGTAGTTTGATAACCCTGTGTGTATATGTAATTCTCACAGAAACCTTGATTACTTGATGCAAACCTAAAGGATTGCATCATCTGGGAATGAGATTTCCATTCCCTTTAACACATTGAGAATAAGAGGCTATCAAACTAAATAGCCAGTTCTGGCGAAATTCACCATCTACTGTGAGATATTGGCCAGTTGTTCTGCAAAGCAATTCATCTGATTTGTTAAAAAAAACATGGCAAAATCAGCTGCATGCTCCAGCAGTTAAGCTTCCTACATGTACATGTACCTTACCCTGCACTGAATACGTGATGGTGACAATTAAATGGATTATGATATACTGTGTACTGTAATAGTTTACTGCATGCTTGAAGAGGGTATCTATCAAGTTCAAGTGACAAATATTTGTTCCCATTTCCCAACAGAGTGATTTTTATGTTTATGACATAACGTCAAACCAGTGGACCCTTATTAGTGAGGATACATCATCTGAAGGAGGGCCACCTCTTATTTTTGATCATCAGGTACATCAATGTATTACTTTGTATGTTATACAAACAACAAGCATCAAACAACAGATGTATTTATGAATAATACATGTCCAATTTATGCTGTAATTCAAGCATTACATTCAAACGTGACAATGATATTTATGCATTGTTATTTTAATTTAATTTTTCAGATGTGTATTGATGTCGAAAGAAGCACAATTTATGTGTTTGGTGGTCGTGTCTTGACCAGGTGACATGTTGTCTTTGTTGTTGTTGTTTTTTTTTCTTTTTAATTTAATTAATTATTTTTTTATGATCAGAGGGGAAATAATTTATTAAATGTATGAATTTTCAAAAAAAAAAAAGAACAAGACATTGTTGGAGTCCTAAAATGAGACAGGGAAGCCCAATACACTGTACAGCCGTAAGTCAAAACAAACAATCTTGTTAAGCACTACAAGGACCAATAACATAGAAAATTATTTTTTTAAGGCTTGAAACGATGATACTCCACAAATTTTGTGAACTGCATGACTTGAATTTTTGAATTTTTGAATTTTTTTTAAAGATTCTATTTAGTTATAATTGCACCTTACTATTGCTATTCTTTTCGTTAAAAAATCTTCCATGTTCTTTCTTACTTGTGCCCCCAACTGTACTTCATTCCTGCATTCCACCCTCCCAAACCTAACTCAGCAGGAAATTGTCCACAAAAGAAAAGATGACACCCCCCCCCCCCCCCACCCCCCCCCCCCATCCCTAGGCACAAATACATTAGATGTTTAACTTTGTAATTCATGTAGACTGGGCTGGGTGAATTGAATGTTTTCTTTCTGTGATATCAGCACAAACAGAGATGAGAGAGCACAAGAGACATCTTTCAGTGGACTGTACTCTTACAACTGTCAAACCAATACGTGGACTAAACTCAAGTATGAGTGCTGAACCTTTTTAATGTGTAAAATGTGATAGATGTTAAATAGTAAAACCTCTTTAATACAGTGCAACAGCTGTACACTGTAACTTGGTGATAGATGAAAATGCCTTTTATAGATGAGTGGCCATTATTGGAAGGCAGGGGTTGTAACATGACACCTTTTTTTTGGGGGGGGGGTGACATTTTTTTAATTCAAAAATGCTGACTGTGGCATAGAAATATGTTCATGTAATATATCGATAAAACAGCACAGTACACAGCAAGTTTCATGACCTTTTATACTGTAACTCAGGGTTTGGTGAACACCATTCATCAGTTGTTAATTCACTGGTCATTATTATAGCAAGGTTGTATTGTTAGTTTGGGACATGCTTTGGTAGCTGTTGCCGCTGTGGAGAGGTGCCCAATTCCTCTCTTGGCCATCTTGGAAACAGATTTTATTAATATTTTGTACAGTGTATTTGCTGTGTTTTCTGTTTGTAGCATGCTTTGTGCTTAGAAGTGAATTTTGTTTTGTTTTGTTTTTTGCAGAGATGATTGCCCTGATCTGCGATCAAGAATAGGACATTCAATGTTGTTTCATCCTGTAAGTAATAGAAAAGGTATTCTGCAAAAGATGAAGTTGTAGTCTGTATGGTACAAGTAGCTTTAATGCCCTTTTTGTATGTTCCATATTTGCAGGAAAAAAGGCTTTTATATATCTTTGCTGGTCAAAGAGGGACTGAGTTTTTAAGGTACAATTAATTTATTTTCCCATCTTTTCTCATGATGGGAAACCTTGACAGATGTGAACTTATTTCTCCGCATTTCACCCATGGTCGCACATTGAAAATCACCTTTAGATCAGGAAGAAACTAGAGTTGGTGAAATTATCTTCACACCGGTAAAATGTTCTAAACTTTACTATAAACTTCTTTCCTTGTTTAGTGATTTTATCACGTACAATGTGGACACTCATGAAATATCATTTATCAATGATGGAAGTAAAAAGGAAAGTGACCAAGGTAGGGCAATACCATTTTTAAAAGCACAGTTCGTGTATCGTGTTTGTACATGTACATGTAGTTTGGTAAAGTCTTTAGGAAGTCTTTTTTTTTTCGACAGTTCCTGCTGCTGGTTTTACTCAGAGAGCTACAATTGACCCGGAACTGAATGAAATCCGTGTCTTATCTGTAAGTTGTCTCTTGTATTAATAACAATATAAATAAATAGCACAAGGTAAATTTTCTGTGCAGAGTCTCTATTTAGTGGCATGTAACATAGACATTTTAGTTCAGAGTGAACAGGAGCTCGGTCATGATATAATTGAGTTATTCACCGGCCGGGAGGTCCGCATTGGGAAAAACTGTGCCCAAGGTCTTGAGTACGGCCCGAGGCCGCAGACAGAGGGCACAGTTTTTCCCAATACGGACCGACCAAGGCTGGTGAATTTAACATTTTTTATTTATTTCTAACTTCTGTTTATGAAAGGCAGGGGAAACTATTAAGAAAAACTGGAAAAGTCATGTTTTTATTTTACACATTGTCTCATCAACGTGTCAACAAATGTACAATAAAATGAATTGGTCAGGAATAATTTTTACACTGTTTGAAGTTTCTCTTTCAAAAGTCAACAAACTTGGCGAAATGTAGAAGAAGCCATTTCAATGTTTTAAGCAATCGCAACTTCTCTCTGCGCTTAGCGTAGTTGGTTACCATGACCGTGGTCAGGAGATAGGAAAATACTGCCCGCTCCCGGAACCAATCAGATTGCAGGATTCTCAGGATACCGCCCGCACACAATCAAAGAAATAAATAATTGTAGTTTACTAACACAGAAAAATGCCCAAAAGATAGTTATTTACCATTAAGGGAAAGGATGGTTAAGGATGGAGAAGATTATCACGGATTATAAATGGTAACTTGAAGAAAATTAAATGAAACTTTTCAATTTGTGCAAAGCATGACGTAGCTGATGGGTGCAGTTGTTTCCACAGGGTTTGAGCAAGGATAAAGAGAAACGAGAAGAGACAGCCAGAAATTCCTTCTGGGTGTACGATATTGAGCGTAAATCATGGTAAGAATGTTTTATGGAAATACCTAAACCACTGTAAGACAATACACCTGTAACTTAGACCATGATACATATCACTGACAGTATCTATAGCTTATCACACTGACCATCTTGAAATGGCTTCATTTATAATAGCTTATCACGTTGACCATTTAGTAAGTCTATAATAGCTTATCACGCTGACCGTCAAGTAAGTGTATAATAGTTATGAATGCAACGATGAGTAGCACAGTCACCTATTCATTTTCCATAATACATGTTGAAGGGGCATTGTGGCGCTATTTGGCAACTTTATAAAAAAGCTAGGTGTCTTCGCATCAATTGAAATCCAAAAATGATGGTCTAGTTTTGTTATTAAAGACTATTTGAAGGTACTGAAAGAAAAATTTCTGGCAAGGATGGAAATGGATTGAAACTTGAAAAAATTGGCCAAGTTTTTCAAGATTTGCTGCTACGTCTTTGAAAAATCCTCAAGAAATTTATTATGGTTAGCCCTCTAGGATAAAATTCATTTGATATCTTCGTCGTAGCTTTACATGAGCGTTTTGTTATGATTAAAGCCTCAAAGTAATGATTTTAGCACAGAATTGACCTAAAACTGCGAAAAATCATCGTGACACTGCCCCTTTAAAACGATGAAGTCTTATATTTTAAATACTTCAATGGATAGATCAATGGCTCTTAACGTCTATTGCACTAAACAAATCAATAATTTTTTTTAAAAAAATCGAGCTAATTTAGCCAATTTTTTATTTTACCCATAATGCATTGAGAGCGTGGGGTAAGTGAAGATCCCATCTTGGTGTTATCTCCAGTTGTCAACTGAAACAAATCGTCTCCAACTTCAGATGTGCAAAGCAATCTTTTGCAATGTTAGTGAAGAGCTGGTTCATATCGCGTTACTGGCCCGCTCGCTTCTGACTACGCTGGCCATTTTGTTCTGAACTTGAGAAGACACACTGTGACATGCAGTTCTTTTTAGTGATAAGGACTGTTGGGTGACAACTCGAATACCTACTAAAGACTCAAGACTGTAACATGTGACAATCAAAGCTAATTTGTAATGCTGCTGCTTTTCAGGTCGTGTGTGTACAAGAATGAGAACATAGGACAGCAGTACTGGACTAAGATGCAGAATGTAGAGCCATGTCCTCGCTTTGCTCATCAGCTGGTGTATGATGACATCCATAAGGTTCATTACCTGTTTGGTGGGAACCCAGGAAAAGCTAGCATACCTAAGATGAGATTAGATGACTTCTGGTCTCTTAAGGTATATAGTGATTGAAATATTGACTCTCACTACTCAGTGCCATACATTTCTTTGAGGTTAGTTTGGAGAATTTAGGGCTACATCAGCGAACCCTGTGCACTTAATTTAGCAAAGATGAATGTTTTGTCTACATGTATATTTCACGTTTCAGTTGTTTAGACCTTCCAGAGAGCAGTTGCTGCGCAGATGCCGATATTTAATACGCAAACAAAGGTATAGTAAGCTTCTTTCTGTGTTTGCGTATGCCTTTCCCTGTATGTCTGTCTGTCTGTCTGTCTCTGTTTTTTGCTGTTTGTGTCTGTCTGTCTGTCTCTGTTTGTGCATGTCGTTCTGTTTCTTTCTATGCCTGTCTGTCTGTCTGCTTCTTTGTCTGCCTGCCTGTCTGTATCTGTCTTTCTCTGTCTGTAGCTGTCTGTCTGTACTGTCCGTCGGGTAGTGTATCTGCCTGTCTCTGTCTCTGACTGTCCTTCTGTGTCTTTCTGTGTGTTCGCGTCACCCAGACTCTTACAAGGTGTCTGTTTAGATTTCAGGAAATGGCATCACGTGACCCATATTCAGCCCTCCACTACTTACAGGTAACTGCTGTTTGAATCACAGTAACACTGACACGCAGACGCCAATCTGTCCCATAATAATTCAACTGATGTTCCGTCAAACATCGGCCACTAACATTTTATACTTATTAATGTGCCATTTTATTTTATCCAAAGAACGAGCTCTCGGAGACAGTGGCCCACGATGATCCAGACGAAAGCCAAGAGGTGATAAAACAATCACTTGAATATGAACATCATCAAGTAAAGAAGATCACCTTTATTTACTACTAAATACGTATCTTGGTTTGTGTCACAACTTGGACGAGAAATTGTCTTCTGTAACACACCAATGAATAAGCTTCGCTTTGTGTCCGATGCAGCAAGCTTTGTACAAAGTATCCCAGAGTAGTGTTTCTATTTAATAATGGCAATATCGTTCTTAGTCAATGTGTTTATTCGATTTTCATTGTGCATGTGTATGCGCTATTGTTTGGAGTGTCCCCTATTAGGCTTAGACTGCGGTAGTGACAAAGTTGTTGTATTACTGTATTGTGCTTTCGATGCAATGTATGTATGTATTTTCCCATATTTGTCATAATCGATTATAAATCGCATTTTTATGCGACGTGCAGATAACTAAATAACAACGGCGAAAGGTCGGCTGAGTTTGCAGCCCGGCGTTAAAGTTAGCGATTTTCTAATTCAGATTTTGTTTTTCAGTTTCGCCTGATTGCATCCAGTCTCTTTTCACATGCAATCGCCTCACAAGAACGAATGGCGACTCATTCAGGTCAGTTGTTATCACCTGGTATCGAATCCAGCCATAAATGATAATTGCAATCTAGTTGACACAATTATTAGTTAGTTCCTGATACACTAAAATTTTTTGTTAATCTTTAGAACCTCTGTCGCCGCCCTTGAATGATGGTTTCACTGGAAGAACACAGGTAAGAGATCAACTTTACGCCTTATAGATCAGGTGCAGTCCACGCTGGGGTCGCACTTTCCGTTTTACGGGTAACTGTTGTAGTGTCTTCGAAGATTGAGTAGAAAACGCCGGTAGGCGACAACCGTGGATTTTCAACTTCCAAGTAGATAACGCGACGGATAGACTTCCAAGTTGATAACGCGATGAATGAATTGCTCCTCACTCCTGTTTCTAAATCGTAAAAACGTGAAGTTGAAGAAATTCTTCGTCAATTTGTGATTAGTCAAACGTCATATTTCAGTCGTAAACCTCTTGTGGGGAGCACGAATGGTCGAGTTGTGAGGGTGCTTATTTCCCATCCATGCGGCCTGGGTTTGGTTTCATATGTAGGTTCAGTTTGTTGTTGGTTCTCGTCCTGGCTCCGAGGGTTTTTCTCCGGTTTCTCCGATTTTCCTTCCACAAAAACCAACATTCCACCAGAACAGAGGTCCTGCATTAAAACCAGCTAAGCCTGATGATGTGACTGCCTCAAAATATTTTAATTAATTCATTTATTTGTTTGTCTGTTTGTTTATTTATTGTCATATGTTCCTTGTTTCAGTTGTTCGATACGCTGGTGTCCTTCTTCCCCGAACACATGACACAGCCCAAAGGAAATCTGGTTGACCTGATCACTTTTTAACGTCCTGAACGGTCGATCAACAATAAACAGACCATCATCAAAAGGATTATCACACGATCCTTCGGAGACATCTGTGAACTATGTTACATTGCTACCGTTGTGTGTATTTGGAAACGTTCATCGTTCCGGAAGTGTTCGTAACAATGTGGAACGCAGCTTGGACAGCTGAAGACAGTCGTTGCCCATAAGGGTCAGCCGTGTAGATTCTACTTGTTTTTCACATACTGAGAACGAATATAATGGATACTGACTTCAAGAACAAATCAAAGACATTACTTTGAAAACTCGCCACGAGATTTCAGACATTTCAGGTTAAGGCTCATTAAAGGTCCTGAAGATGTTAGAGAAGTTTACCGTCTTTCGTCTTCTATTTGAATCTCTACGACTACTCGAAAACTGCCACTCGCTAACGTTTACAACAACTAGGTGGAGTATTTTTTTAACAGCGGTTTCTTTTAAGTTCTCCATCTTCTGGATTATGGGTATGACGTTAAAGTTCGTAAAATATGAGTTACTATTATCAACAAATTTTTAAATGTACAGTTTAAGTTCAATACTGTTTCAAAGCTATGTTTTGTATCTTCTTAGTGTGAAATAAAACAACTATTCTCTCTGGCGAGGGACATTTATCTTTTGGTTTCACCGCAAATGGATGTTAAGCGTCCCTGCAATCTTTTGAATGCCTTCTGGACAGTTAATGGGATGTACAACAAAATTCTCGATCGTGATTGGTTTTCCGCGGGCCTATCGTGGGTGTCCAGTTACAGGTGTCCGATTTGAACTTTTTGCAATTGGATACCCACGTGATTTTCACGTCAGTTACGCGCGCTTTAATGGCTTCCTTCGCGATGTTTTTTCAGTGTTCAAAACTAGGAAATCTATACAGGCGTCTTCGCTCAAAAGATAGCCTGTTTCAGGCTCTCAGTCAGTGAGGACGATTGAAAAAGCAAGCGAGCGACAAGCGGGATCAGCGGCGAGCGGGATCCGGGAAAAAAGGAGAGGGAGGGAGAGCCTGTAAGCATTTTTTAAAAGCCTCATTCCGCCCACTTGAAAAAAGAAACCGTTGCTTGTGTCAAAATGTCAAATGCGAAATCTCCGTATGTTCGGAGTTACGCGCGCGAGTTTCACGAGGCCAAGCTGATCTTCACAGTGCGTTGCGTTCTTCTGCGATCACTCATGTCTGCTTTGTCTCTGAGAATCTCATTGAGTGTGGAGGTCTCTGTAGGCGTACAGAAAATTAACTATCGGCAAAGGATTAGACCCATATGGAGGATCGAAACCATCGTCTTGCAAAACAATGGCACATACGACACGCAAAACGGTTAACAGACTTGCACGCAAACAGCCACATTTGAATCATGCGGTGCCAGAACGAACAAAGGATTTACAGACCTAAACATCGAGCTCGAGAGACAAATGCTCGATCAAACTGATGCAAGAAACAGAAGAACGTCTCTAAGACGTATAGCTTTCTCGTAAGGTTACAGCCGCCTCAGACGTGACAATATGAAGCCAGCAAAGATTAATGTGACATCCGTGTACTGGTCTGTACTTGCAACAGTACACAATATGTAATGCAAGTAAGCACCATGTTTACGGAATATTTCAAACTCTACCCCTCGAGATCTAATATTAAGAGAACTTTGAACTAACATACCTTGCAATGGAAATAAGCATAAACAATTTTTTTTTACACATTACAAACAGCGGAAACCATCCAAAAAATGCACGCCTCTTCCGAAATCGCTGGGAATAATGGCAAAAACATCTATCCAGGGTCCAGATTGATCAGACGCGTTCTTTACTCCATTCTGAGCGTTTGAGTAAATTTGGGCTCCTCGAAATCATGTGCGTGTATCACGCTCGCCATGTTAAGCATCACTTTGCTTCAGACAAACAGACAAGGTGTTGATATAAACTGTCAAAAGTAACCAATCAGAGGGTATACCAGGTAAGTGTTTGCATAACAAACCTAACATGCAGGAATTTCAAAGATAAGTTATACTACAATGGCAAATGGAGAAATGCGCTCTTCCCTAAATCACGGATTTTCTCGCGAACCTTTTACTCCGATTTAACTAGCCAATACATACAGACACGCTATATGAAAAGCCCAAGTCTTAGGCCTGGTTTAAACGTCGCACTTTACATGCGCCGAATCAAATACTAATTTTAGTCGACCCGAATGAATACGTTCGGCTGATTTGATTTAAACGTCGCATTGTTTTGCCGAATAAAATTGCTGAGCGCGAGTGACGTGTTTTAAATTCCCATTCGAGCAAACATAAATTATTTGACATAATTTCAATTCAATTCGGCACATGTAAAATGCGGCGTTTAAATCAACTGTCGAAGATCAGTCGAATATTCGACCGACTCGCACCGAATTGAAATATGTCGCATTTAATTGATTTAGACGTCGCATTTTACATGCACTTAATATGGCAATTCGATTCGGCGCAAGTAAAATGCGACGTTTAAACCGGGCCTTATCTTTTTTACCAGACTGTCTCTAAATCTACCTTGTACTGTTAATAGAAAGGAATTAAGTAAAGTAATTCAAGTAATTTTAAGTAGGCAAGTAGGTTCAATTAGTGAATTGTGCTTTGTATTGTAATGTAAGTGAAGTTAAGTTCTGTACGAAGGTTTTATTGTTAGTGTAAATAGTGCTGTAAGTGGTGTAAGTTGTAAATAAATACATTTATATCGAAAAAAAAGTATACAATCGAATGAAAAAAACCAATGCTTACAGGCTCTCCTGACCTCTCCTGACCTCTCCTTTATCCTTACCAGACCCCGCTCGTCGCCCGCCCGCTTTTTCAATCCTCCACTGACGGAGAGCCTGGAACAGACTACTCAAAAGAAGTTCTCATAAGACATTTTAAATTCCGACATTTGTTCTAGATAAGATTAATTTAGTAATTTGACCTCGCGTCGAACAATCTAGTAATTCGTGCTCGTAATCTCAAATCAGCCGCGCGCTTCGCGCTCGTCCTATTTTGAAATATCTCGCGCGACTACTCCCTGAATTGTACTCCACTCGGTTCTACTTGAGATGGAAACCACTGAATTAATGAGACTTCAAAGCTGATTTTGGTAAGATGCTCATGTATACATAACCAGCACCGAGTAACTTCCAGGCAAGAGTTCTAGAGTTTTCATTGGCTAAGCCATCATGGTATATCGGACATGCGCATACTGAGCTCTACAAATATGGTAAGCGTATGAGTAATTCCTGGGTCTTTTTTATCGTTATTTTAGGTTAGTCTTGTACATTTTAGGGGCAGCTTTAATAAAAAAAAAAGAAATTCCACTCGCGCTTGTTGGATCTAACTCTTTAGCTATCTACCATCATATCCAACGCGCGCTCGTGGAGTATGTCTTTTGATACAAACACTTAAACTCCGTAGTTGAATAGTATCTTACTGTTTTCGTTTCTCTTTTTGCCATTAGTCTATTAACAACGTGAAGTCTAATAACAGGGGAAAAAAAAACTCGCCACCAGTTCACTGCGTTCATGTCGCACAATAGTCGTGTCGTCATAATTATCCGTGATGACGAAAGACTGAAAAATTCGAAACACAGCACATGCGCCAATCAACATATGAAAACCAATATGTTGTCCTTTTTATTAGGTGAATCAGAGCCGTGGCTGTTAGCATCCACGGCTGGTGTACTTGGTTTCTTAATAGTTGTGCATTTAATGATGAGCATAGGTGGACAGCGGAAACACGCAAAAACCGAGGAAGAAAAAATCTCTACGCCTGCGCAAGTCGACCCGAAGATCGAATTAGTAATGGTAGGTGAGCAAAACACTACTGAAGATGTTCAGTTATCAACGAATATAAAAAGCACTGCGTTGTATATCCAATAGAATTATACTGACCTGCTTAAATAAGCATCTAGATTATGACGATATTGTTTCTACTTAGGGCATGCAGGCAAGGCAAGGTTTTAACTAGTGTAAGATAAAATATCAAAGCAAAACTGGCAGAAAACGTCAACGGAAAAGCAAAAACAAAAAAGTATAAATGAATAATCAAAACAAGAATCACACCGTACTGCGGAATATTAGTTTTAATTTGAAACCAAACTGGAGAATATTGACAGCATTTCATGGTTCAGCTACGCAGACACATCTGGGTTTCTTCTCTGCGCGCGCTCAAATCGAATAGAAAACGTGGAAAGGAAAATAAAACCGTGGAGACAAAAACTCATTAAAGTTCTCCCATATTTGCTGTACGAATGTTTTCTGAAATCTGTGGTAGCAAAAAAGGCTTGCAGGGGAAAAGGGTAAGTTGATATAATTCTTTTCGGAATAATTCCCAGTTAAAGGTGCTACGTCACGGTTGAACGGTTTCAAAAATTTCGCCTAAATTTTTCAATTTCGTTGTTTGTAATCCGTGTCAGTCTTCTCCATCCTTAACCATCTTTGTTCCTTTATGGTTTATTGTTATCTTTTTGGTGTTTTTCTATCTTTACAAAGCATTATTTTCAGGTTTCCTTCAATTTAAAGGTAATTTTTTCGATGGTCAAATAATTCAAAATACCGTAACGGAGCCCCTTTAACAAGTGAATAAAGATGGTGAATTTTTAAGCTCGGAAATGAAATCAACATGACACGAGTGTGGGAGGTACAAAGAAAAAAGGGCATCGAACCCATGACCTAACGAACATACATGAACTAATTAAATAATCTTGCTCTCCATGAGTGCTCGTATCTCAGTGGATAGAGCGCTCGCCCGCTGTTCAGGTCATGTGTTTCGATTCCTGTCGGAGAGTTTGTTTTCACAGTTCCACGTTCGTGTCCTGTTGATCAATTTACCTTTCGAATTCGCAATTCTCATTTGGTTTAAGTTGAGTTTTAATAATCATTTTAGGTATAGTAAGGTGAGCATAATTGTTTAATGGCTGACTATTACAGAGCTTTTTCGACATCTACATCCAAATTTCTGCGCCAGATACAGTCAGCTATTATTGATACAAGTTAAAAAAAGTATTTTAACATGTTTATCTAACAATGAAAAAATCGAAAAAAATTATCTGAGCAAAATGCTTGATTTTTTTCTCTCAAAGGATAGGTTAAATTGAGCAAAATATGAAATGTTGAAGATTTGATGGATTTGGAAAATTGAAATTTGAAGTGAAGAATTAGTAGACGGATACCAAACAGTCCCTTACCAACCTGGGGCTCTTTTTGTAGGGGGTCAACTGTCTGGTAGTGTTTTCAACCCGTTTTAATTCTAACAATAGACCCTTTGCAGGATCCAGTCACATGATACAGAATAAATTACGCTGGGACGCAAATGACGCAGTGGAACTTTCAAAACAAAGGAAAGTCGGGCTGGACTGGTGAGAGTTCCTTTGTTTTGGAAGTCCCACTGCGTCATTTGCGTCCCAGTGTAATTTATTCTGTATCATGTGACTGGATCCTGCAAAGGGTCTATTTCCTTTCAATATTACCTCAAAATTCACTCCTATTCATGTTTACCCCCGCCTTAAGTTCTTAATAATCTTTCTCAGGACGAAGAAAATGTCAGCCCCGCAGATAGTGAAGGTGATGGGGGTGAGACAGAACTGCTGACCGCCTACTGTAAGAACGGATGTCAAGGCGCATGCGCATGTCCAGCTCTTATGAAAAACAGTGAGCCCACCTTGACCTCGCATTTATCTTTAACTGGACCTGAAGTACCACCCCCTGACCACCTCTCGGAAGTCACTGCGAATGGAAGTCAGAGCAGTCTGCGGAGAAGAAGCAGACCGACTCTCCAGCACCTTAAGGACAAAATTTACGGAACTCGTGAAGGAAGTAAACTGAACGGAAGTGAGAAGAGAGGAAGTCAACTGAACGGAAGTGAGAAGAGAGGAAGTCAATTGAACGGAAGTGGAAGCAAAGGAAGTGACAATCCAAAAGGTGAACGTAGGAAAAGTCGCTTTGCTGAATGGCGGAAAAAGAACTTTGGTGTCGGTCTTAAACGGCGAAGCAGTGAGCAAGTCAATCAAGTGAGCTCACATCACAAGACTGAGTCGCCAAAGTCACATCGAGGAAAGAACCGCGAGCACAGTTGAGATTTTCTTAGTAGACCCCCCCCAAGGACGTAACTTTGAACAGTCTATCTGGAGATCACTTTTAAATTTTTGTTTTTTCTTGTGGATTTCATTTTATCCTCAAATGTTTTACAATGCGCCACCATTTTTAAATAACATTTACGACAGCACATTTGAAGCAATCAGCTATTGTCATTTTCTTTGGGTCTGACAACAAATAATTTTTGGGGGGTTTATTAGCTACACTTTTATATATTCTTACCTTTGCACATTTACTTAACAGATAATTTAGATATCCAGAATTTCTACTGCTGAAGAATATCAAAGAGCAAACTCGACATTTTTTACCATTATTTTGTTTTCATATAACTTATTCATCCACACGATTATGATGTCTTAGTTGCCTTCTCTACTGTTCTTTTTATTTCCACATACTTACTGTATTTCTACCCATTTTCTTTTGCTCTGCGTGTTAGATTTACACGTATCTTCCGAACTGAATTTTTGGTGTCACCTTAGCTTAGTAAAGATCTTTCTTTTCTGAAAATGAATTAAAGATCATCCTATACACTGAGAAACCTGGTTTATTTATATCGGCAAAGCCTTCGGACAATGTCACGGCGGAAAAATTCGCATTTATAACCACTATGTCGAGGATTGAACGCAATTATTGTTTAATAAATAAATAAGTACTTCGTAAATAGTAGGGTCATTTGACGTCGTCACGTAACTTCATATTTGACAAAATTGTATATATTTACATGACCTTTAAGTACTGAGGACACTT
>CM042756.1:2261262-2292557 GCA_022496165.2 Catalaphyllia jardinei
TTTACACTTTGACAGTTTGAGCGGGGTCGCTTTCAGACGTATGATGTCGTACCGAATCAAACATCAAACGAGCCGCTGATGTGGCGGTAAATACGTTAATCATTTAGCCATTCAGTCGCAACTTTTAGCAGAAAATAGGCCTCTTTAACTTGGGCGTTTTGTTTTCCCATTGTAGACCGCGTGATATTCTCTGGAGAATTTTTTTTGTCCATCTTAAAATTATTAAGTCATATTCATGCGACTGTTTAAAAATTTAAACATTGGGAAAACAAACCACCCAAGCTAAAGAGGTCTATTGACTGGAAAGTAAGACGCCAATAAAACGAAAGCAGCCAATCATTGGTGGGAAATGTTTCCATGGCAACAAAAGGGTGTGGCGGATGTGTATTTGTTGATTGCCTTTGATACTGCAAGGGATATAGATTTCGAAATTACGAAACAATTCCGCCCCTCCTTAATATCGCTTTAACTAAAATAAGATTATCTGAGACGTTGGGGAATTTTGAATGAAACAAACGGCATCCATGAAAATGAAAACTTTGACTTTTAATTATTTTGTATTCGAATTGGTAGTTGGTTTACATCAAGGTCTTTTTAGTTTGGAGCTACTTTTATAAAATTATTGCGTTAGTTCTTGAGGCTTAAATATTCGGATGTTACTGAGAGGAAATGCTGTGTTTGAAGTTAACAGTAGACGATACGTTTCTCTACAAGTCGAAGATTCCCTCGCCTTGCCTCGTCCTGGCATGCGCTAAAAAACGACATTGATAGTTGAAGTAGTAGTGTCAGTTGTATTATTATTACTAACTAATCGAATTTTTCTTTTTTTCTTTTTAAACAAATTTGGAGGTTCAGAGGTTTTCAGGAACACTGTTGGGTGAAATCGTCAGTGGTATGTTCTACCTGAGCAAGACTGACATCAAGAAGTTATCCGTGCCCGCTTGAACCAGTTGGTAACTTCCAAGAGACTTTTCAAGCGATGGCCAAAACTAGACTTAATCTTTGCCAGTGGGACACCGCCAAAAAATAGGCAAACCAACTTCTCTGCAATGCCTTAATGACTTGTATCTTATTAAGGAGCAATGCACCTTCAACCGGGATCTGCCAAGTCACTCTGCCCAAAATACCTGTGTAAAGTGATAAACGTAGAACTGAATAAAGTGTAAGGCTTACAGCTACAAGGAGTCCCGGAAGCTGCTCCGTGCAGTCTCTGACAGGACACCAGAGCGTGTCATACGGTTTTCGTGAATCTTTGCCCCGTCACAGCCTGTTAACAAGCTGTCTCACCCCGTCCCGTTCTCCCCTCGACCACTTTATTCTCACCAGTTCCTTTTAGGGCCTTCCAACAGAAACCTTACAACAGGCTACGACAACAATATGGCCACACGATTTTTTTTAAAGCTCCGGCATTCTTCGGAGAATAACAATCACTTAATAACTGGCCACAGGGGAAACAGTGAGTTTTGTTTTCCCGAGACCCTCAAGATCGAGGGAAAACAAAACTCACTGTTTCCCATGGGGCTGGTCATTAGTGTTTAGTTACTCATCACAACTCAACAGTTCAAAAAAAATGCCAGCTGGTACAGCAAATTTGCCGCGTACACGACCTGATCACGAGCTAAATCGAAAGTCGCTGTTTCCCTAGGGAGTTAGTGAGTTTTGACCAGTGACACGTGACACGTTCTTCTCCAATCCTTAAACGTATCTGAGTCGTTAAACGTATCTTTCGCTTAACTGGGGACAACGAAGATTAAACAGAAAGCGTAAACACACTTTGCTATGCTGTTCCTTTTTTTCCATACTGCTTTCTGAAATTAAAGATAATAATAAACAAAAAGTACTTGTTATACCTTGAAACAAGTGTGATAATCAAGTTCAGTGGTGCAACAAACGGGTGATACTGAGACTCCTGAAATATTAATAACACACAATCGAAATAATTAACAATAAGCACGACTTCAGTCAGTTCCAGTAAAAACCCGCATAACAGAACACGTGTTCACTGGCAGTGGGGGTTTCAGGCGGATTTTGTTCTTACATATCTGGAGCCGGTTCCTGAAAGGAGGAATAAATTATACCAGGTATAACAGTTATTTCAGGGATAAATCTTCTATTCTAGGAATAACTAAACCAGGAATAAAAATCGGTTCCCGGAAGCACTATTTGTCCTTGGAATTGCTATTCCAGGGATAAGTTTGCTACTCTAGGAATAAACCTAGCAGCAAATGGGATTCCTACCTGACAAACAGGTTTGGTGAGAAATTAAGTGCAATGCGCGCGGGCTGCCTTGCGTTAAAGCACTGCATGCGAAGGGGGTAAAGGACGAAATTTTTGTGCACCTGTGTAAACATGGGGCGCTTACCATTCGACCAAAAATTCCGGGGCGAATTTCCGGAAATTTCCTAAAGCTATTGGTACAGTCTTTTTCCAGCGTGGAAGACGATAATTGGTCGCTTCGAATTTTTCAGTGACTTCTAGGTTTAAGTCACAAATATAGAAGCAAACAGTACACAGTGATAAGTCGACATCGTGACTTTTTATAGACATAACAGCAGGGATCTTACACAAACCGCGACGACAGCAACAAGAAGTTTAATGAGTCGTACAATGGTTCTGCACGCGTTAAAAATCTTTGTACATTTCCCAGACAAATGATGCAAAACAAACAAGTACACCACAGAGGCATTATTTTTATAAAACGCTTTCTTCACGAATTTAGCTGTAGCTAGTATTTACCGACATATATGTAGAAAAGTTCTAAAGTGTTTCTTTTATCGAATGCTCGTCGCCGTCATCCGTGCGTGAGATGTCCAACTCGCTGTGATCGCGGCCAAAAGAACTAGCTAGCGCTGAGTAGAAAATTGGGAATTTGCATAAATTCCGAAAAAGAGGACAACCTCGTGAGGTATACCCAAATTTTCGCAAACTTTTTCCTCTAAATTTCCGTTCCATTTGACTTTCATCCCGGAATTTTCGGGATTTTCGGTTGAATGGTTTGCTTTTCAGAAATTCGACAATTTCCGGATTTTCTGGAACTTTTCCCAGGAAATTTCCCTACCATTTGTCCCTGTTACGAAAATTTCGAAATTTTGGGTCGAATAGTAAGCGCCCATGAACTCGGAAAAGCATACCGGAAACAGTGCAGAAAAAAAGAAAGAGGAAACCAAATTTTACTACCCGAGAGTTGACAATAATTACAGAAAACGTGGAGGCAAATGGAGGCATCTTGCAAAGCACGTTTACCGACAATGTGAGTAATAACCTAAGGAGACTTCCAGATAAAAAGGACAGGGGTGCTTGTCATATCTTTTGGGGGTTAAAAAACCTCTTTTGGCACCTCCAAGGGTGTTCAGCCTCTAGGTCCACGGCAGGAGCTTTTACAGCCATCTTGTTTTCCCATATTTATCCCTGGAATAGCTATTTATTACTACCTCGCAAGGTGTAATAAATTTATCCCATATTTATGCCCTGAATAGCGCTATTCCTTCTTTCAGGAACAGAATTTTTTTGGGGTATAAAGTTATCCCTGAAATAAGGCACATTTATCCCTGGAATAGAGTTATTCCTCTTTTCAGGAACCGGCCCCTGGTGTTTTATGCAAAATAAAAATTGTTTCTAAAAATTAAATACTGCGTGGACTACCAGCATGTTGTGTCTGCAGAATATGATCGACAGAAGGTAACAGTCATTTGGTTACATGAATTAGTCAAGTCTAAAAACAATTGCTAAATCTTCCCTGGAAATTCCCATACCTGCTGTGAAACTCTATGTGTACAATGGTCTAGTACATATATTGATCAACTTAGTACTCTACCCTAGTAGATTATTCTAATCCAGCTGGCGGCCAATTATTTTTTTATAAATATGAGCACAATTTTCATCTTTCGGGCTGAATGTGTTCTTAGTTATATGGTAAGTTTTTGACCAAATTTCAGCCTGAGTGATCTTAATCCACTTGTTCTTTTATGCGGGTATTTACTGTATTAAGGTCATGCACGGGGCTCGTTGTAACTGTTTAAAGATCATGAACTGCAGCGAAGTATGGATAACACACACGACTAAATGCACATAAAAATACTTGTTTGTATAACAAGTTCTAAAAGCACAACAGCATCCATAAGTTCGTCGTGTTTGGCTGTTACGGTATAGATAAAAACAAACACAAGGACAAAAATCCTCTCACAGCTATCTTAAATGCTATCAAAATGCTTTTCCAAGAGAGAAGCTTTCCTACGTGAGTAAATGTTAAATATCTGACTAAGATTTGCGATTCCAGGAGACTAAAAAAACTAATAAACACCATACCATTGTATAATAATTTTTATTCACTTAAGAAACTCGTCTTGCAAAAATTAATCACCTATATAAACTCACCAAATTAACAACAAATGCAGACTACTGCAAGCGTCGAAAAGACGGCCTTGTCACAAAGATTTCACACTAAAATATAAGGAATGTATACAAAAACAAAACCGTATTTACGTGCTAATATAAACATCATTTGTCGCTTTTATTCGATGTAACATTGAGTGACTGAATTGCAATTGCAATTTTTTCATTACTCCAATTTATGGTAAATTCTTAACATACTTCTACCGCAGTGTCATGTTCAACTGGCATTCAACATTTCTATCGTTTGCTCCACTATGAAGCGTAAAAAAGTTCAGTTCAGTTGTTCAGTTCACAATAAAATTTGTCTCACTTCTCGTAAAGTTCCATGACACAGGTCCTCTCTTTCTCGTATTCGTTCATGAAGAATTGAGTAAAAATCCAGAGGTTTAAGAATGTCCTCTTAATGTCCAGCAAGGCAAGTTCCTCGTTACTCAGTTTCTTCGCTGCTGCAGTCCGTCGAGGCTCGTCTTGTAATATCAGAGAACATGGCGCGCTTCGACTACAGGCGCGACATCAATTATCATACGACTGCTACTGTACGCAGGATCACTCGCTTTGCTTCCCAGTGTGCAGCGTTTTGTGGACTCTCGTCGGGTAACTGCCAAAGATTTTGTTTTTCTCAGCGGTTTGTGGATTTTGGCTGTGTTGGCTTCCACGGTGTTGAATGCTCCTGTTCTGTTTTCTCTACTTCGCTTTTCTATTTCTTGGAATATCGACGTAAAATTTAGCAAATTATCGACATCAATTACCATGCTGAGGGTTAGTGATTGTTCTTGGAAATCCGTTGAAAATCTAGCCGAGAAAATATGTTTGATGGTTTGCTGACTATTTCGCTGAACTGATCTGATTTCGGTGTGGTAAACATGTTTTCACAGGCGAAAAAATCACACGTAATAAATCGAAAATAACAGTTAAATAAATGTTATTAACGGATTACGTACGATTTCATGTAGTAATTAACAGTTTAAAAGATGTGAATAGAAAATGACGCAAACGAAAGACTAATGACGTATACATCACATGGTTAAGGTATTTTATAGTAACGGAATAAGTGTTAGTAATTAGAAGTTTAGTAAATTGGAGTGCAGAATTACGTAAAGGGAGGATTTGTTACATTCAAATAAAACGCATGAAAGTGAAATGGTCCAAACAAAGGACATACTGAGTAGAGCGGTGTCAAAGAAACTGTTATGTTGAAACAATGGTAAAGGAACATTTCTCATGCGAGAATGCGAAATTTCTAGATTTGTTCAGTTCTAATACCGTTTGATCCATTAAAATGGAAAAATTATTAAACGCTAGCCATTCACCCAAAT
The DNA here is from genome assembly GCA_022496165.2 of Catalaphyllia jardinei. Lineage (NCBI taxonomy): Eukaryota > Metazoa > Cnidaria > Anthozoa > Scleractinia > Caryophylliidae > Catalaphyllia > Catalaphyllia jardinei. The sequence goes on from CM042756.1 coordinate 2,266,971, forward strand.
CACACGGAACGGAAATTGCCGGAGATATTTTCCAGAATTTGAGAAAAGTTCGCGAGTCTGTTTTCTCCAGGGAAATTCCAGAAAATGCCGTTCCCTTGGCCAGTGGAAATTTTCGGAAATGCAAGCCGGAACCTTCGGACGAATCAAAACCGCGTCAAGTTCTGTTACCATAGAAACACTCCACGTGATAACAGCGCGACCAATCAAAGTAAAGAGAACTGGTTGTAAGCGTGGAAAAGTCGCTCATGCGCCTGTTTCTCCGCTGATTGTTTGATTACATTCTCGCCCCCAGAGCCCACGATCCTTCTGGCCTGTGGCAGGGATCGAGAGCTCTGGCCGCACCCAATTATCTGAGCATGCGCAGAGTATTCGTCTCGAATTCTCAACCAATCGGATTTGCTAGATTTGACAATAAGTCCGCGAATCGCGGACTTCCGGGCGTTGGACCAAACCAGAGCTCTCGATCCCTGCCACAGGCCAGAAGGATCGTGGGTTCTGGGGACGAGAATGGCTTGATTAGAAAATCTCTTTTCCAGTTGTCCTTTGGACTCGTCGCGCAATCTTCCTCCGCTGCGAAAATTCCGTGACTCGCCCTGAGAGCGTCTGCGTGGCTTGCCCTGGGAGCGTCTGCGTAGGAGACGGCAGGAGGCGAATTGAATTGTATGCCTGTGACGGCAAAATATAGAAGGTTTGTTGCTCTCTAATAACAACGGTATTAACGGTAAATACACAATTTCTGGGAAGAGCAGTGCTAAGGGTAACTGGTGTGTCATTGTATCTTTCATGTGGTGTCACATCTTATTTATAGCCAAGAATATTACACAATACTTTCACTGAAGGTACCGACGTGCTGGACACCGACCCAGTGCCTCACTGCACACGGGACGTAACCTAGCTAACAGATAACCAGCGAGCAGCTGGTTCAACCTACAATAATGGTTCAATCATTTTCTGTTCGACCTACAATGAAGTCTTGGGACAAATTTGCACTTTTGGCGCTTGCGCCCACACGCCAGACAGATGCGAATTAAATTTCACCCGCCTAACCTCGCTCCTCCCCCACCCCTCATACAATGTTGAAAACTAGTGCTCGCAATTTCACCTGATTTTCAGCATTGTACTGGGTGGGGAGGGGGCGCGGCAACGCGTTTGTAAAAGGATAGCAGCGCTTATTTCAAACTTCAGTTGTAAAGCACACTCAGATAATTCGTTACGTTACATACATAAAGCGTCCTAAAGACTTTTGTCCGCGATTGTATGCAGACCAAGAGAGAAAATTTTTTTCTTGTTTGGCTTAGGAGAAACCAACTACTCTCAGGATAAATGTTTACGAAATAAATTGTTCTCACAGAGCCCACCGCTCAGACTGGGGACACTTACAAGACCTTACATAAAACTGATAAGGTAGAAAACTGTTAGTGTCATCTTGTGACAAACCACAAACGTGTCAGGCGTGGTTGTTCTTCAGTGTGAAAACCGTACTCTCAAAGGAATCAGGCAAAAGTTTTGGGAACAATCAGCGATGGGTAAGCGTCTAATCCAGTGGAAGCAGTCTAAAGCCCAATGCTGGCCGTTTCATGCAAGAGAAATGAATAAAAAATAACTGAAACAGAGAAAAGAAACATACCAGTGACGCTCTCAAAGTGGCAGACAGCCTGGCGAGTGTGCGGAGTAAAGACGTGGTTTCGGGCAACAGAGGTTTTTCCAGGCAAACTAGGAGAGCGTAAAACCATCGCCCCTGCAGAAACGAAACAAATGAAATGAAACCCTAAAGCTCTTACCTCGTTACCCTGCCCTTATCTCGTAATTTTGATCCGCCTGTCAGTGGCACGTTCCTGGATCACACCAGTTGATGAATCACACAAAAACGTTTCTTCCTGACTCCTAATGTATCGCAGGGCTCGAAATCAACGCTCGCAGACTCGCAAACTGCGAGTGATTTTGATAATCTGCGAGTGACAAAAATATCCACTAGCAAATGTTCGCGAGTTAGAATCATCCATGTCTCACAAACATTTGAAAAGAATTTGCTACTGGTCTGGACTGAAAAGTTGACTTCGAACCCTGGTATGGAGCAGCATAGCCGAGTGGTCAGCATGTCGGACTTGTAGGCCAGTGGCTCGGGGTTCGAGTTGTTCCAATCTGACCACTGCCTGGATTTTAAAGCCCTGAGTTCAAATCGTCAGCCACACTTGTAAATATTAAGCAAATGGTTTGCCTCCGGTTAGTTGGGATTCTTAGCAATGTTACATGTATATAAGTTAATTTGTTTCAATTGTTTGCTGGGCCCCACAAGGCTTTGTACTGTAGGTGTATACACATTGCCGAGGGTAAATAAATTAATTTTACTATATTTTTGTTAAAAATCAGCGTGAAAATGGTAAGAAAAAATATACCTATAAAATGTTGCGCTTGTTTTAATCTCTAACATGATCTCTAACAAGGCCATGTAAATTTAGCAGATAATGGAACAGAGAATTAACTCTGAAGTGTAAATTTTAGTGCTAATTTAACCCATGAATCACCCACTGGGCGTTAGCCCTAGTAAAGGGAATCAGGGAACCACACGAGGTAAAGAAAAAATCTTTCACCTCGGTGGGAATCGTGACCATGACCTCCGGATTAGATCTACCGTTACTCTGCCGACTGAGCTACGAGGTCGGACAGAAAAGGTCGGGGGTGGATTTAGGTGGTGAATCGCGGCGAAGAGAAAGTAAAGGTACATATGAATGTTGTGCCGCGTAGCACTGTGAACACAAATGATGGAACAGAGAATTAACTCTGAAGTGTAAATTTAAGTGCTAATTTAACCCATGAATAACCCGCTGGGCGTTAGCCCTATTAAAATGAATCAGGGAACCACACGAGGTAAAGAAAAAATCTTTGACCTCGGTGGGAATCGAACCCATTCCCTTTACTAGGGCTAACGCCCAGTGGGTTATTCATGGGTTAAATTAGCACTTAAATTTACACTTCAGAGTTAATTCTCTGTTCCATTATTTGTGTTCATAGTGCTATGCGGCACAACATTCATAAATTTAGCAGAGGTTGGATAATGCAAGATATTTAGTTTATAATAACCTGATTATGGGAAAATCCAATTTCTTCCAACCATTCCACGTGATACTCTAAAACTTGTAGTAAAGTGGCCTGGAAATAAATCACAGTATAATGTCTTTTCATAGGCTTGAGAAAAGATAAAAGCTACCATCATTAGAACTACATGTAACAGGCCATTGACGAAAGATTCCAATAAGTCACAGCCGGTAAGGAATCAAAAATATTGGTTGTTGTAGAGTCAGCAGTAATTAGGTTCAACCGTCAGTTTACCTACAATAACTGTTTGTTTGTTTCCTGTATTGCACATACTATAGAGCTTGTGACATGTTTTTTGGCATGACACAACATTGTCTCCTACAATAATCATACAGTCAAATAAAATGGATACTGGCAAATCCATGGTTTGGGGAGGGGAGTGGCTTTGGATAACACACCAACGTTCCAGGCTATTTCCTTTCTTTCGAAGATGTCTGTAGCAATACTTCTCAGGTGACTTCATTTCAAAATGAGAACTACCAGAACAATTAAGTGCTGGTAAGTTCTTTTCTTAACTTAATAAATACCACCTCTTCAGCTTACTTGATTAATTTGTCGAAGAATACTAAGCAATGGCGGGGTTCCTTCCTGCAAAAGGAACATCAAGGGTTACAGTGGTACAATGTATAACAGCCTAAAAATCACATTATTTTTAGCCTTTCTAATCATGTATCCATGTCTTCAGACAATCTGTTTGAAGACATGCAATTATGAAATTCTTCATATGTGGTTTTTAACACTTCTTCAAGTTGTAAAATACTGAGATATGCCAATAGAGTATCTAAACAGGAAAGAGAAGTGACACAAGTGTGAAGAAATGAACAAGCCTGCCTATTTGAGGTTGCTAACTCTCATAATGCTCTCAACAACCTCCCTGCAGCTTATGGAGTAAGTTAAAATTGATCAGAAGTAATGCCAACAGAACATCAAGTCTCAGATTGCAGGAAATTCCCTGAAACCTTGGTTCTCTCCTGGACAGAACTGAAAACATATTTTTTTGACCATTTTAGAGATTTTCAGCCTGGATATGGGCAAAATTAGGTCCAATTGATTCAAAAAGGCATAAATTTTTACAACATGACAGCACGCCTTTCTTTCCACTAGCATTACGTTTTATGGCATTGTTGTCTGGGCATGAGCAGAAATTCTAATTTCTTTTAACTTTTTTCGCCTTTCCCATATCCCCTTTTCTTATCTTTTTGCTGCAGCAGTAACTGCCCTTCTACTGGGCTTACTTCCAGTTTAAAACAATCTGAAAAAGCATCCTCGAGACAGGCAATTTTTACCATGGATTAGCTTGGAAAATTTGCTATGCGTTTTTCACGGAAATTTCAAGCACATTTGGGCATTTTCGTGCATATTCCTGGCTCCATTGACATGATCACTCTGAACTGGTCATCACTGGAAAGCACTTTTTCTCCTGCCGAACTTTAGCAAAGATAACACCAAATGAATATTTTGGTCAAATGTAATGACATCAGAAGTGGACCAACCACAATGCTTGTCAAGGCCAGTTACAGGATGCACAGAAGTCAATAGTTTAAAAAATATACAAGTACAATGACCAAAATTGATCACAATCACCTGATTAGTGCTTGATGAATCAATGCCTTCTGATAAGTACTCGCCATTTTCTGTTTTCTTACTGCCTTTCCTGTTTAATGATTAACAAGTTTTAATGTTGACTAGATGAAAGGTTCTTTTGAAGTGCCTATTGAGCTAGTAAAGTGCACGTTGAATGACAGGTAGATCAGAAAAAACCTTTACTGCAATTTACTGATCAACAATAATATTAATAGTAGCTGATCAATTCATAATGTCCTATATCCTTTGCCCCTTTTCAGTGAGAAGAGCTCAATACATACTTGTCTAGTAATGCAACATTTTTCGAGGGATACGCCATGGATTGTACCATTTGTAAGACACTTGACTGGAGTATTTTATTGGTACATGTTGTATGTGTATACACACAAGCCTTAATAAAAAAAATTGCCAGCACCCTCTATGCAGCAGATGGTGGGAAGGTTGGGTGTAATACCATTGTTATTCAAACAATTATAGCTTTCCCATATTCATTAAATGTACATACTGTGGCCGAGTCTTGGTGGATGCTTTTACCCATCTCACAAGCCACGGATAGAAGCAGGCTTGCTTTTTTCCCGCCAAGGTGCTTGAATGTGTGAGTTACAAAGTCCATCACACTTTTCTCTTTCCTATATAGAGTGCATGGCTACTTCGGCATCATAGACTGAGCCATTAAGATAGTTGATTTTGTTGTCTTGGGCCTCACACCAGTTGCTTGATAAATCATTTATCTGTTTATGTATTTCCACTCATTACATAGCAGTGGTTAGCCCAAAAGCTAAGCTCCTTTGACCACCCCACACTTCCAACAAAGCTATTAATTTCCTTTTTCCTCTTCTTTTTTATTATTGTATTCCTATCCATACCCACCCCATGGAAGGTTAATGGAAGTTCCAAGGGGGAGGGGGGGTTCAAAAGCCCAATTTTTTGAAGGAAAGTATGATTTCTGGAGGAGTGGAAGGGGGGGGGGGGGTCAATTTAAAAAACCTTCCATGGGAGGGGTATGGATATTTTCTGGAACAACACATTATCTATTGCATGGTATAAATTGCAATATAATCTTTAAAATACTAAGTTATACCTGCCAATTATTTTTGATGCTACTTCGTGTCCAAGGCAAAAACTGCACCATCCCATTTGGTCACTTTTCTTTGGCTGTTAAAATGGATAATAAGGACTTAACTCATTAAGTTGCATGGTTATGTTAGTCATAAGTGCCAGATGTTTTCTGAACTGCCATCGGCATGAGGCTGTGGTTTTAATCTACACTGCATGTACTGTGTGAGAGACGTTGCAACATGGGGGCTGTACAAGTTACATACATGTACAGTGTTATAAATCTCCTGTCTTAAAGTGGAGATACATGTATGACTTATGAACAAGCAGTAACATGATAGCTTCAGTGTGTTAAATTACAGTATGAATGTTAAGTTCCTTGGCTGCAATACATGAATATGTGAATTGTCACCGGAGCATGAAGATGGCATTGTAAAGTTTAATTAACGAGTCAAAACAAAAGGTCTGTTAGCCTGTTCAACTCTGCCGCATCTTACTGTTTACCACAGTATTTTATGTCACGACAAACGTAGGTAAAACCGCAGTAAAATTTCGGCTTGCTGCGTCATTGCCGAGGCGAGAATGCGGTGTTAATCTGCGAATTGGCCACGGCAAAACCTTGGTAAAAGGGTAAATAGTTTCAGGCGGTACTGTACATAACACACCAGTCAGAACGTTTATAAGCAAGTTAAAAAAGCTTCCTTTGTTTACTTGGCATTTAAAATTCATGATCTTACCAGGACAACTGCTATTGAATCCACTTCACCCAACTTTGATCTATGATGAACAAATTTCTGAATTGAAAGAGAACAGTTAAAAAAAACAGCAGTTGTACTGACTTATGACCTACTCATCTATTATGATAATCATTCTCATTCCCAGACTCAAGCCCAGTCACATTCTTAGCCTCAATATCAACATCACTGTTTTGTTTGTGTAAGTGTGTTCCTGCAGGGCCTGAAATTAACTTTTTTAGGCAGGCGCAAACTGGCGACAGAATTCTTTTTTATTTCAGTCGCCATATGCAAAAATGTGGTAACCAAAAAGGGTTTAATAAAATTATTCCTTCGCAGCAAAACACAAATAGATGGAAAACTCTGGTCACCAATTTTTCTTTTAAGAATCAGAATGAAGAGAACACGTTTGGGGCCGCAATGGCGATTTTTCCACTGACAAATAAGATTAAATACAAACACGTGGATTAAACCACATCGAACAAATTGAATGCTGGCCATATACACAGTTTCGTGCGACTTCCAACTGTTTCAAGTCAACTGTATACCTTCTCTTGTACCCAACTGAAAAACTGCCGTTTGGTTCTTTGCCCTATGTTCAAAATGATCTTAGTTTCTTTCGCATTCTGGCAAGACGATCAACGGATCACCATGCTGCTCGCACCAGCCATAACCGTGCAGCATTTCTCGATCCAGTATGCCTCATGGGAAACCGCTGAAGAAACATAGCAACAAAGCTTCGCACTGATCCTAGCTGTGAAACGTTGTGGTACATGTAGATTATAAGAGGAAAATTGATTCTATACTTCAAGAGCAGTGGAAAGGTAAAAAGTAAGTGACCAATGGGCGGGCGGCTTTGAACTTTATTTGAATTGATTTGGCTGAAAATTAAAGTTATTGTTTGTATAATATTGATCATCGCCTACATCGTGGCCTGAAATAGTTAATTGCTCACTGGCAACCAGTTATGAAAATCTGGTCGCCAGTGCAAAATTTTTAGTCGCATTGGAGACCAGGAAAGCGCAATTTCAGACCCTTTGCATACTTGTCTAGGTGTAATATTTTTCCTTTTCCTCCCTATTCCTCTTTTTTAACTTTTTCTACATGGAATTTGCTATTTCTTATTGGTTGTTCTCTCTTGTATTAAGGCATGGTCCGCCTAGATTAGCCTTTGCTAGTTGCGGGAATGCCCTTTCTGCAAATAGTACTAGAAAATAATAGTTAAAGACAAATAAATAAATTGCATCTGGAATTATCAAACTTGCATCAATTTCTTTCTTATACATGTACAGCTGTATGCAAATCTAAATTGTAAAGTTTCCCTTTTTTTTGGTTATAAAGCTTGTTGTTGTTGTAAACAGCACAAATAAAAGATTCTTTTATAAATTGTGTCTAGTACCTGTCTTATGTCGGCAAAGTCAGCTGCTTGTTGCATCTGCCAATCAATGGAGGGAGCAAATCCTGCTGGAGCTGGTGACCAACCAGATCTCTGGGGAACACAACGACACACATTGTACTGCATTTGTTATGTTTCTTTTTGTTGTCATGCGGGGCGACCTGCACCGTTTACAAGGTTCTTTATAATTGGCCTGTCAAACAATACACCTAGCTCTAAGAACAAAACAGGTGCACGTTAACAGGAAGGAGGGATTCAATAGAAAAACGTCAATTCACGAGGAGGATGAAGACCCTGTAATATAAATGATTTGTATTTTTACTGCAACTTTACCTCGATTTTAAATCTCTACGTGTTTTATGTCTGCATATTTAAATAAGTTTGAGTCAACTCTACCTCATTCACATGAACCGTCTGGTTGCTTGAGAAGCCATTTGTGTCAAGATTGGCAACAACAACATCAGGACACTGCATTGCTTCCAGACTGAGGGAAAAAATAAAATATTCATAAAATCAAAGCTTACCCATGCACATGTGCATCTCAATTTTTGCTCAAGCTAGCTGTTCGCCAAGAGTCTGACAGTTCATTAAGAGGCAACACTTAATTTCTTTGTAACATAACAGTGTGGCTCAAAAGATATAAGCTCATCAATAAAGATTAACCATTATTATTATTACATGTGTCTGATAGAACGAACAGCTGAGCAGCAATGAAGTATGCAGTGACATTAATAACCAAAACAATATTAAACTTTCTTTTCCTTACTGGACTCTCCTGAGATATTCATAGCCAGAAGACGGTAGCTTCGATTCATCGAACTCGCTGAACTCGCTGTCATCTTCGATGCCTTCAAAAGTTCCCAACACGGGTTCCATATTTGCCTTAGCTACCGCTCCATGATCATCTAGGCGAGGCTACCATGGAGGTTTGCATGTCTTTTACATGACGTATCAAGTGAACCAACATGGAATCTGCCGGAGGAAAGAGTGCAAGGGTTGTTGTGTTTGTCTTTTGCTCTGCATGTGCAGCACTTGCACTAGTGATCAGTCTGTATTATACAAGAGACTACAAGAAAAAGAGGAAAAAAGGAAGTACTTCAAATATTCTAGATTCGACAGGTAAATGCAAGGAACCGAGCTCGTTTGGTGAGGAGTTAGAGCTCGCTGAAATCTTGAAGGAGAACGGACGTGGGGAGTTTAGAAAAGGAACGATATCTTCTTTACTGGGGATGCTAGAAAGGGTGGACGACCTTATGTTAGAGAAGCTTCTTGTTGCTCTTCTCAACTGCTCTGCGTTTACGACAAACCAGGTAAGCGGGGGAGGAGGGGGGGGGGGGGTAACAGATACATGCGTGGTAGGGATCCGGGGGAGAGCTGGAGGCTTACATTGGTATCAATCTAAAATGAGCACCGTCAGGATATTTTGGTACCTTTAAACTATTTAACTGGATGATTTCATTCCTTCAATAATAGCATCTTCCTGCTAGCGGCTCCTTTCTTGTACCAGTCAATTTGAAGATTTCAATACCCCACCTTCAGGCCACCTCCTCCTCGCCGCCCCTTCCTTGGTATCTGACATTTTAAATGAGCTTATATCTTTTGAGCCACACTATTATGTTACAAAGAAATTAAGTGTTGCCTCTTAATGACTTCCAAATTGACCAAAACAAATTTCAATTTTCTCCAACTCTTTTCATGTGGTGTCAAATATCCCACCCAATATTTTGGTCTTTTGGGGCACAAGTAATTATCAAATGTCTGGGATATGCAAGGGCGAGGGTGTTGATCTCTTTATTTGATCAATACCTTGCTCTGCCTTTTTTTTCTATGAGAGCTTCCCACCTCTTTCCCTTCCCCAAGGATTGTGTGCTTCTAACATATCAGTAAGAATTGGGGTATTGCGGGCATTTTGTTTTCAGCCCATTCCCAACCCCACAGTTCATTCACATTCTCCTATTCACTGACACATCACCATAAGGGTGGGATTGGTCAACTTTTATCACATGCTGAGTAGTAACCATTTCATTCAATCTGCAGAATTTCATTCGAGAGTGTGGAGGTTTAACACAGCTTGTAGCCCTTTTAACTCACCCAAGCAAAAATATCAACATTAAGGCAGCCCAGGTTCTGTCCAACCTGGCAATGAATGAAAAAAATCAGGAAAGTTTAAAGGTAATGGAGGTGTGGAGTGATTCACAATGATGTGACATTATGATATCACATTAAAAATCACGGATTCAGCATGTTAGAGCAGTTTTAGTAATCAGCCAGTTACTTTGATTTTAATTTTACTACAGTTTGAGGTAATGGCTAGAGCGGTTTTCACTTGAGTGTCATGAAGAAATTGGTTTTGCATGTCATACACAACATGATTGGTTTAAAAATATCACCACTTTTTCATCCAATCAGAAGTAAAACTAACAACTATGACATGTTCACACTCATTTACCTGACGGTTCTTTGCAGTAGCTAGTCAGATGCACATGCTTCACTGTATTGTATGTGTTTTTTTTTTTTGATTGGCTAGAAAGAGTTCTTTGGTTTTGGTTTTACCAGTCTCAGTTGAAAACCACTCTAAATAGTCCAATTGGTGAGTAATTGGTTTGGTTTCATTTTACGATGCTCAATTGAAAACCACTGTAAATAGCCTAATTGGTAAGTAATTGGTTTGATTTTGGTTTTACAACACTCTACATTGAAAGCCACTCTAATTAGTGTAATTATTGGTAAGTTATATTGCTTTGGTTTTATGCAAATCAGGGCTGTCATTTTAATTCACCTGTAGCCCTGATCTTCACATCTGTAGCAAACTTGTTACCTTATAGGTGTATTGTATCAACTACAGGCCAGTTCACTCATAACATCAAGGCTCCATCAAACATACTCAGCCGAAACAGGTGTTACGGGTTACAACCCTTATCGATAGCACGGCAAATAATAAATATACAGTCATTTTATCTTAGTGTAACTTTTATCTTCCAGGGAAGCATTCTTGATGTGATAAAAAACATTGAATACTGTGACATTCTGAACGATGAAGACATGATAATAGAACATCTAAGGCTCCTGGTTAATTTGTCAGCAACAAATATTGCACATGATGAAGTCATGACAGGACTGCAAGATTTCTTCAATATCCTTTCTCAGTCCCTTTCAGGAAAAATTCAGGTACCGGTAAATTTAATTGTTACTGAAATATTTAGGCTACCGGCGCTGTATTTTAGAAAATAATCAAGAATAATTTTTCACTGGCTGAGTGAAATGAAGGTGGCAATTTTTTTGTTGCATCAACCCTTACCAACTTTCCTGTCCACCCACCCAGAGATTTAAAGTTTTTATACAAATTATGCCAGTATATTGTACAAACCTTGAACATTTTTCATTATTCCCAGTCCTTATAATAATGCTACTTGTATTAGCTTTGATTTCAAATTAATTTTTCCAATGATTATGAAGGTAAGGTGGTGGCAGTTGGCTTGACATGGCTGCCATTAGTGTGTGTGAAGAGCGATTTTACATGACTTGTGAAATTAGTTTTTTCACAACTAGACACCAATTTCCTTATACCATGGTTAACAGAGGGATTTTTTTTTCATAGCAAAGCTGTGATCATGATTCCAAATTTTGGTTAGCATTTAGCATTATTGAGAAAGGAAGTGTGTGTATTGTCACACAGTAAAAAAAAAAAAAAAAACGATGCAGTGGATTAAGTCAAGAAATTGTGATATTATAGAAAATAAATATATAAATAAGACAGTTAACCAAGTTTAAGGTGTGTGCATTGTCCCAAAGTTGAGATATTCATCAAGAAAATGTTCCATGCAAAATTATAGTCAGAGCTTAGTGTTGGAGGACCTCCTTGGTCCTACAATAATGGCAACTGGTACATGTAAGTAGGGTAAACATCTGGAACTTACTTTGTCTATCCAGTTGACTTGTTTTCTGAACCGAGCCAAAACAAATTTTACACAACCACTTTTCATAACACTTGAACTCAGGATACCTGACTTGAACTCCTAACATGGCGAAAAATCACAAGATAAGTGTAACTATATTTTTGGTTGTTTATTGCATATTTTGATAACACAAACAACTTAATTGCTTGGTATCACTGTAATGCATGTACAATTAACATACTTTAGTTTACAACTTACTGGTTTTAAAACGTCCTCATTCTAATCATAGCCTTCCTTGATTAATTTTTCTGTCAGAGAGAGGTCTTGAGACTGCTAGTAAACTTGTCTTGCAATGTAAATAATCTGGAAGGATTACTGGAATTCAAGGTTTGTAGCCATACAGATAAAATTTGTTGTCCAGAAAAATAAATGGGCTTCAAAAATCGTTTTTGTACTGGATGACAAAGTAAGCCAAATAAAAACTGGACGGGTTTGTTTTCTTTTTCTTGCAGCCGCTACTACTTCTCCACACATTTTTGCTCCCAGACAATCAAGATGACATTGTTTTAAGAGCTGTTACAATTTCAGCCAACTTACTTGCAAGTCCTGATCAGTGTACAGAGGTATTTTGTTTTTCAAAGAACTGCTTGCCACCTAACCTCCTGAGCAAACACTCTTTAGGTCTGTCATGCAGTCTTCCTCCTGGAGAAAGATTACATGACAACCCCAAAGAGCATCTACGCCAACCTCGTACTCAGGGTCTCTCATCTTACTTGCTTGCCCCAGGGGGCAGTAAGATGAGAGAACCTGGGAATGAGGTTGCATCTACACAAGAGGCTACTTGCCAAAAAATTAACAATTTTTCTCTCATCCTTGATGATTCATGTTACTGTCACATACATATCCATGTAATTAATTCTCTCATTATTTTTTTTCTTGTAGCAACAAGCAGAGATTTCAGAGCATGTAAATGTATTGTATGGAGACCTAATAGGACTGCTAGATCATCCGAATGATGAAATTCAGTCGCAAGCCAAGAGAGCACTTCAGAGTATATTTGCTTTTAGAATGATGTTTGTAACTTGATGGAAAGTTGGGAAAATAAACAAATGAATGTAAATTACTAAGTTCCATCAAATTCCAACTTTAACAAAGAATTTGTTGTAAGAAATCTGTAAATTTGTCATTTCAATGATCATTCTACTGATATTTAATAGAGACTATTAAAAATACTTACAAAAAGATGTATTGCATTAATTGTTCACTGTTTATCAATTAAGAAAGCCAAATTTAGACAGTTTGTACAATGTAGAAAGGGAATTATTGACACTGTCAGTAAATAATTTACTGACAGTGAACAATTGAATAAGTGAACAGTATATAATTTACTGACTATTGTTCCTACATTATACAGTGCCTGATTTAGACAGAAACTACAAAACTACCCAAAAATTGCCTCAAATTTATATTGAATTGTTTTATTCATACCTTTCTGGAACCTCATACATCCTCCAAGGAAGAGAGTTTGTCTAAGACCCCCTCCCCTAACTGCCTTATGGAAATTCCAATGCAGACCCCCCTCCCCACCCCTAGGAAATTCCAATCCCTTTTGGTCTTTTTTGGTCTTTTGTTTCAGTTTACTTTTTAATTGTTTTTTTTTTCTCATTGCTTCACTTCCTTCTCTGTTTGTTTTCAGACCCAATAACCAGTACTTAAGGACATTCACACCCAAAAGTTCCCACATACAGATTTTTTTTAAAACTTTGACTGCAGGTAGAAAATGATAAGATTAGATTAAAAATGTAAAAAAAAATGGGGGTCACCGAACTTGTTTTGAAGATAACGTGCATCACATACATCACAGACCATAGCATTTCTAGGATTTCCAGTTACTCGAGGCAATTCTGGCCGGATTCATTACTATTGGCATTATTTAAGTTGAAGAATCATATGTAACTTAGTTATGTGTGTTTAACACAGTACATATAGGCCTATTTGATAAATCAGGAAGAACTAGCTTTAAAAAATGCAACTTTTAAGTCAAGCACACCTGTATCCATGTACCAATTCAACACTATTTTGTTTTTTAGTATAATGGAAAGAATCAGAAAAGTAATCTGAAGAAAATAAGTGGGGGTCACCGAGCTTCCAACAAAAATATTTGCATACAAAGTTAACGCAAAGGTCATCAGCTATATATTTTGTTGAGTTGCACTTGAAAATGACATGGCACGCGCATGCCTAATGAATAGCGTGCACAGCAGAGATGCGCAGTAGCAATGGGTGTGAATGTCCTTAATCTTACACTGCATGCGATCTCTTCTTTGTCAGTTTCCAACAGTCTTGAGAGGTTTTATGTGTTCTTTACATCTCATGTTAAGCTGTCCATAGTTCATAACACAGTCATTTGCAGACAGTTTGTTCCCCTTGTTTTTTTTACAAAACATGAATTACACATTATAGAATGCCGCTTGCATGCTTTTGGTCTTCATTTAATGTGTCATCATCTTTTAAAGAGCTTTCAGGTCTGAAAAAACAAAATGAAGTCATGGTGAACACTTTAATACACAGTGCACAAAAACGATTCATCAACTTAAAGACAAATTCAAGCACAAAAAGAAATTAATTACATACTCTGAACTAGGTGTTGTAGCTGCAATTTGTATAACTTCTTGCATGATCTGTGAAGGTTCCTTCTTTGCTGCTGCTATCTTTTCTTCTCGTCCATCCACTATCAGAGAGAATATATTGACATTTACAACTTCATGACTGCAATCAAAAGTATTTTTATAATTATTAATATTATTAATAAACTCTACTAATTAGAGTGTGCCTGTTTTGTGTCTGCCTGGCTAATATATTTACAGTATCATAAACCAGAGACTGCAAAAATTGCTCTGAAAAGTGAATTTCCAATGAAGAGGTTTAATCCCAAACCCAAACATACTGTAAGGACAGTCTCAATCAGTAAAAAAAAAGTTACTAGTCAGATGACATTGACAGCAAAAACATGTAAAAATCAGCAAGAAGAACAAAGTTTATGTGACACCATTTTCAAGCCCTAAACATGATCAGTCTAATTTGCATGTAGGTTGAAGTTCTTGTGTTAAAGTCCCGCTCATACAATCACGTATTCTAAATTTTAACTACACCACTTCTCAATAATATTAATACAACAATGTGGACAGTAAGTGTTTCCAGAAAAGAGCACTTCATTTCCCAGTTAATTATGATCATTTCAACATACCAAATTTAATGAGCAGTTCAGCAGGTTGTGATTTCTCCTGTGATCCTGAAAATTCAACATGAGGATTTTTAAACTTCAGCTGGGGAAAGTTCTCATAGAAGAAACGTCTGCCAAGAACAAAAAAGGTAGCAGTTACGCTGAGATCCACAAACTTTTGAACAGTTATTTCAAGTTCCTCAATTTATATTATTTTTAATAATTGTTTTTGTTTTTGTGTATATCTGGTCAACATGGTGTCCGATGGCATTCCCACAAATGTACGTCAAGCCCCATGAGACTGTGTGTGCTATTATAGTAAGTATCATCACTGATTACCCTCATTAACCTTCTTCACTTCTTCCCCCATCATGATCGTCAACAATAACATCATCATCATTGTAATCACTATTACTTTGCCCAAGTGATGACTGTTAAATTTAATAAAAATTACTACGACTTGCAAGCTCCTCTGTCAGCCCCTGAGGGCATGTTCATAGACAGGATGTAAGCATGTAACTCATGCCAACATCCCTTGTTAAAGTACTCTACAAGCATAATTTCCTATTTTATTATGGCACTCTATTGCAAGGTCAATCTGCCATATCATATGTTTTACAGCAGACAGTACAATAACAAAGCAATAGTACAAATAGTACTTATATACTTGCCTGTAGTGCTGGCACTATTTTGATGGAATGCTCATTATACCAGGTTACAGATGCCACCATGCACTCCCACACCCAAAATAACCTAACCCTACTTATATACTTGTTTTAAGCTCATTGGAGTGCAAGTGTTCAGTTAAGTCTTATTCTTTATCACTTTTTTTTTAAAACTAGCAACATATTATTGAATGTAATGTGCTCAGTAGAAGTGGGTCCATTCCACTTAATATCTACCCCGCTGCCTGCCCCTCCCCCCTGCCAATTTCTGAGGTGGGGGTGGGGGGTGGGTGGTGATGCTATTATACTTTTCTGATGATGGTAATGCACACTGCTGCTAAAGTTCTCAAGCCCAGCTGTTAAATAGGCTCTCTATTGGGGTTTTCTGAGGGGGAAAGGGCAACTACAGGAAGATACAGGGCCATTTTTTTGAAGTCTTTTATCTGAAGCGGCTCGGCGGCTCACCAGTCGCGTTAAGTGTTTAAAGAACAAGTAAGGTATATAATTTAGTGGCTTGACGGCTCGCCAGTTGTATTGAGTGTTTAAAGAACGAGTAAGGTATGTAATTTAGTAGCTCCGCAGCTCGCCAGTCGTATTGAGTATTTAAAGAACTAGTAAGGTATATAATTTAGTGGCTCGACTGCTCGCCAGTCGTATTGAGTGTTCAAAGAACGAGTAAGGTATATATATAATATAGTGGCTCGGGGCTTGATGGCTTGTCAGTCGCATTGAGTGTTTAAAGAACGAGTAAGGTACATAATTTAGTGGCTCAACGGCTCGCCAGTTGTGTTGAGTGATTAAAGAACGAGTAAGGTATGTAATTTTTAGTGGCTTGACGGCTCGTCAGTCAACGCGATTGGCGAGCCGCCAAGCCACTCAAGTGATACTTCTTTTTAAATTATAATTTGGTTTTATCAACTGAGTTGATAATGTGAATTAGCCACCGTAAAGAGATTCAGAAGCTGACGTTTCGAGCACTAGCCCTTCGTCGGAGCGAATCGAGGAATTGTGGGTTGTGTGTGGTTTATATACAGAAATATGGAGCTACGCTATTGGTTGGTGCCTGGCAACAAGAAAAACAGAATAAATTAGTTAAATGAAAAACGTTCGTTGATACCGTGTTAAGAGTGCCGATTTGAAAAATAAATTTTTGTTCTAGAGTTTTGCGGCTTTCTGTGCTTCCTTGATGTAGGGAGAGGCCGCAGACTGTCATATGTTGCATAGAATGATTCGGCAGATTAAAGTGTCTAGCGACCGGTTTAGATGCGTTTTTGTCTTATTTCTCTAAGTCGCGAAGATGTTCTCGAAATCGGTCGTCTAGTCATCTACCTGTTTCGCCGATATATAACTTTTTGCAAAGGGTGCAAGTTATACAGTAGATGACATTGGCTGAGGTACAGGTAAAATGATCAGTGATCTTAATAGATCGCTTGGGTCCCGACAATTTTTCAACGTTGCAAATGAAAGGACATGTTTTGCATCGTGCGCGTGCACATTTAAAAGTACTTCTGACTAAAAAGTTACCTATTCCACTGCAGCACCACGGTAGCAGTAGAGTCGAAGACAACTAGTTGGGCCGGGTATTCTTCTAGCTCAAAGTATCAACACCAACCCTACACGGTGTACATGTAAGTGTATGTAAAAATACTGCGTACAATCAATGAGAGCAAGGTAACTACATGACATTGTAAATTTTCAGAAATGTTAAACTTATTAGTAAAGAAACAACACTTCTGACGGCTAAGAACCTGTGAAACTCACAAGTGACGTAAAACAAAGAAGACAAAGAAGTCAACATAATAGACCCTATCCCTAACGATAGCTTCAAAACAAAGAAAAAGTTCACAGGTTCTTACAGTACTGAGGTAAACCCCTTCTGACTTACACGGCTCCGCGATGATCATGATTTGGCTCCACAATATTTAACCTCATTTGCTTGACATTTTCATGCAATACAACGTTACACCTTTTCAAATGCTCAAGTGTACGTTGCACAGTGTATTTGCCGATCTTTCCCTTATGGCTATCCAAGAATTTCAATGCTTCGTGATAAACACGGTTCCTGGCAGCCATCTTGGATTCTCAGTCTATGGTGTCCAGCGGAATTCCCCATAGTCCTCATGCTGTTGTGTAAAACTACTCAATTACCGCTGAAGCATGTTCTATCATGGTGGACAGTAAAATTTGTGACAAATGTGATCGATGTAGTTCTTAGGTTCTAAGATGCCAACTGGAAGGTTTCCATTTCGTCGCACCTTCGAATTCCTTAATGCTGGGAGGTTGATCTTGAAATCGGATGTAAAATCCTTGTTAATCAACTTTACAAACCAACCAGAAAGTCTTGGACTGAGGTAAGCCTGGGTGAGCCCGTAGCCTTCCAATAGGATAGTAAGTCTTACTTTGAATACAACGTCTTGATCCTCCATAAGTAAAGTAAAACACAGCCCCCTAACCCCGCAGCTATCCTGGAGCTGTAATGGGCCTGTTCTTTTTATTATATATTTTTCATCTTTTAAGAAATTATGTCGGATTAATGCACCTATCAATGGTTTGCCCCAAGATGAGGAGGGGGGGGGGGGGGGGTCGGGCAACCCAGGGGAAATTTGACATTTTCAGGTTTTCAAATGTCAATTTCCCCACCCTTGGGTCACCATCATGAGGCAAATTCCCACCCCTGGGGACCACAAATTATATTTCTTGAAAACACGAATTTAGTGTAGAATTATTAAACATCAATGCAGAAGTATCAGAAGGTAAGATTAAATTATTAAAAGCACTACTTGTCATCATTTGCTGAGATTTTGCCGTGGTTTCTGGATTCATTTGCATGTCAACCTGGAAAAGGTCGTATATATTCCGCTTTCATTCAACTGATGTTTGTAACTGAGGTCCAGAAAAAAGACCAGAATTTCATTTAATATGGCATTTGGAGTATACTAGTAAATCTGTAACACAGAGAATATCGAAAACTTATGGCAGGGCATCATCTAGTAAAGACATGTAAGTAGGAAGTAAATTTTGATCCAAATGAGCCTTTGTACGAATATTTCTCAAAGCTGAAGGAAAAATATCTTATGTTATAGATCTTTATAGACAGAGCACTGATGGCATAAAAAAACAACATTTTTGCCTAAAAAAGGAACACAATACACCTCACAATGTACCGTGCTCTTGGATGCGGAAAACTCACTCAAATGAATTCTGGGTATGTTCCAAGATGGTGCACTACTCGTCACTCATTACCAAATCCTCTTAACTTTTCAAGATGGCAGTCGAGTTAAATTTCCCACCCTGGAATTCGTCGTGGATGTCAAAATCCCAACCCATGTGCACTTTACAAAGTCTAATTCCACTGGGTTGCCCCCCCCCCCCCCCTCCCCCATCCTTGGCCAAACCATTGATAGGTGCATAATGCAATTAGGAATTTGGAGTAACCCTACATGGATGGAAGCAGGCCTGGAAAATTGGGCACTGAATATTGATTTAGATGTGAATTAGGGTAGGGTAAAATAACTTTTATTCAGTCTGAAATAAGGTACCAGAAACCCAACCCCAGCTCTGGGGGAGAGTGCCCCGTTACAGCCACCAGCATGCCCCTACTTTCCACCCATGTAATTTAATCTCTGACTGTCAGCTAAGAAACTCTTTCATATTAATTTTTTTCTGTTTATCAACTTTTGTTGGATAATTTGTGAAGTGTTTGCTTACAAGCCAAATGATAGCCAGTATACAACTGTAAGCAGCATTTTGTATAGTTACTTCTCAAACTCATTAATAATTCATCAAGTTGAAACAAAGAAAATCACAAGCGTGAAGGAGGTTTGGATACCTGGTCTTAATTAGCATACATTTTGACGATTTTACTTCTCCGTTTACTCTTTAGTTTTTGTTTCAACTCGAGACAGTGTTTCATCGGCTATCCAAACACCTCGAATTTCGTCAAAAATACTCCGCTGCGTGTCGTATTTCAACTCTCTTCTCGGTGTTTGGATATCCCGATGAAACACTGTCTCTCGTGTTTGATATTAAATATTACATGTAAGTTAAATCATTTTATATGATAGAAAATGAAACTTAAGGTCATTACACTGAAATAGAACCTACACTAAGATTTTTCTTTGC
The DNA here is from genome assembly GCA_022496165.2 of Catalaphyllia jardinei. Lineage (NCBI taxonomy): Eukaryota > Metazoa > Cnidaria > Anthozoa > Scleractinia > Caryophylliidae > Catalaphyllia > Catalaphyllia jardinei. The sequence goes on from CM042756.1 coordinate 2,286,743, forward strand.
CAATTGATTGTTTATATTACAGGAACTTAAATTTGGAAATAAAAATGAGGGGTCCCCATGTTCGTTTAGGAGCAACAGCACCTTGTTTATACCATATAAATCCTTATTTTAGCACCATGATTATGGTCACGATTGCTTGCTAAATTAACGTTTCCGACAACTGATTTTTGCTCAACACTGAGAATTGGCCCATATTTATTTTACATAGAGAAATTTACCAGTCAATTCAAAACAAAAAAAGAAAAAAATGATAGGTCACCGTAGTTGTTTTCAAGAAAATCACGATTTACTTCTTTGGCGAGATCCAGCTGTAAAGAAAAAGCTGCCATTTTCTAATGTGTACGCACTGATCATGTGTAAAATTATGTGCAGTAGGGATGTGCAATGCAATATTGGGGAAGTACCTTCATGAACACAGTTCATTTAGACACATGTGGTTGACCAAGTGTGAAGTCAGGATGGCTAGATATTGGCTTGCCTAGTTTCTAGGCCTCAATATTACGCCTGGTCATTCGTTTCGGGTCACGGGCCGTTCGTCTGAAATACGTCACCGAAATCAATTGACTGCGAAGGCCTGGGAGATAGCCGTACAGGAACTAGCCAAGATATCGGCCATGTGTTTAAGGATCGAGATGGAGTTGAGGTCCATAAACTCACAAAAAACAAACAAGGCCATATCCATCTTGACCGAACAAGCTTGGTCAATAAAGAATTTGTTTAATATATGGCTTTCAGAAAATTTTTCCTTGTGGGACACAGTGGTTAGTCCCGAGTGGGAAAGGTAGCGTTATCTTGTCCACTCGAGTAACCAATCGCAGCACAAGATTTGGGTCATCTTGGCGATATAGTTATTAAGCTAACCATATTCTAATAAGCATTCGACATATTCTCCTATTGGTCTGTTTCAACTGACTCTTGGTTATCTTCCAGGAATTTCGTCTACAAGGACGTTCCCCAGATCCAGTATAAAAATCGTAATGTCCAGATTATGACAACAAGAAACAGATTGAGCCATCCAGTGGTGAATATCTTTTTCGGTAAGCATCTTGTTGTATAACGTCACTTATATGTAAGGACAGTAAATTAATGTTATTTAACTTGGTGTTTCTGTCTCCGTTTCAAAATTTCATGTCTTAATTGAGCTAAAATTATTTCTTCAGGTGATGGAAAGAAGGTAATGATTGATGTGGAAAGCAAAACTGGTCCTGAAATTTTAGAGATAGTAAGTAAAGCTGCAGGAGCAACTGAAATGTAAGTACAAGTAGTTAAATTCCACCTGCCAACGTTAATGATGGCGATAGGCATTATTAAGCTAGAGTCTAACATTTAGCTTAAATGTACAGTCGTTATGTAGCTTGTATGCGTACATCATCATCATCATACTCCTTTCTCTTGCCTGGGGAGGGCAGGGTCAAGCAACTCCCACCTCTGATCTTTGTTATACATTACATTTACAGCAAAGGTTTCGAACAAAGTTCTTAGTCTCATCTTTTTCCACCACACATTTACATCTCCTGGTCGTTTTCTCTCTATCCCCATCCCACCCCACCCCCCTGAGACCCAGGTAGGGGCATTGAATGGCATCTTTTCCTAAGTTCCCAATTAATCAATCCACTGATTGTTTTTCATCAGGTACTTACATGAATATCTCTACATTTTCATTTAAAAAATATTTATTTCCTACTGTACAGGGAGCTGGAAGATAGAGCAAAAGTAAAATATCCTGGCCGGTTAAACCCTGCCAACTTTGGTAGATTTGGCCACTGCTACTGCATATGTGAAAAACCTGGCCAGGCACCATGCCCCGCCCTTGTACCACATCCTGACGCGAAGAAGCCAAAATTCTGGCAGTTAAAGCAAGACACAGCAGCAGAATAATTTTACACCAAACTGTTATGACAGGATGGACTGCTTTTCAACTGAATTAGCCTGTGTGGCAGGCGTTAGAAAGGAAGTAAAGTTAAAATGAGCACAGGAGGGCAAAGGGATGGCCTGCAAGGATGCTACTCTTTTCTTTGTTTTTTGTCCACTAGAGGAACGTAAAAATCCTGATTTGTCAGACTTAATGAATTACTTAATCCATCCCTCTGATTGGTCTGTGACCTGTCATTCAACAGCATAAAGGTCTTCTCGCATTTTTATTCAACCAGGCGGATAAATCAAGGGATCGTTTTTAAGAGGAAACACTAGGATCTTTGGAAGAAAATGGTATCAAATTTGTGCTGTTATAAAAAGGAGAGCAAACAAAGGCATGATCCTCCCGCATCCGAGCTTCTTGCATTTCAGGTGCTCGTCTTTCCCCTTTCCCTCCCCTTCAGATGCCTACCATGCAGGCTACAATTCATTATTGAAAAAGTAACATGTTGAGCATGATGGCTGGGAAATCAGTGTCACTTTGTACACAACCATACATGTAAATTTATCCTAGACTCTTGAGATTTCTGCCATTTGACGTCTTCAAGATGTACATATGCAGGTCTTCAGAAATCTGTATGAAGACTCTTAATTTGCTTATTAAATTATTACTTTCTGTATGCAGTCTACTTACTTCCGAGTTAAGATTTATTTTAGGTCTCAGACACATTGTTTAAATGACATTTATTTGATCAATTTTACTTTCTGGGAAACTGCATGTAAGCTCAATTCATATTTATCTTACTTGAGATCCATAGCAAGTTCCATCAGTTATCTACGTCACGATTTGCCGAAAATCAAGTTTAAATCTATTGGAGCTTCATCTCAACTTGTTGCACTCGCTAGACTGATGAGCTTGAATATAATTTCCAAATACAAGCATTCAAAAATTTGTATTTACTTAAATTCATTAGGCTCCAAATATAACTGCAATCTTAAGCGAGCATTGTGTATGTGCTTTTTCCTTTCTTCAAACTATTATTTGAAGTGAAAGTAAAAAAGAATAATAATATTGTACTATAAACCTTTTAGAATATGCAATAATTATTATGAAATTCAGTTAAAAAATACTATTTGCCCGTGTACACTTATAAAAGTAATAATTGTAAGAAAAAAACCTATTAACAATTCAGCTAGTTCGCTATCTTCCCTGATGCTGCCTGATGTATTCTTCTTCAAGTTCCATTAAGTTTCTTTCAAGCATTTCAACTTCATCAAACTTTCTCTGCTGTTTGGCTTGTGTTATATAACCTTTAATAATGTCTATTTGCTGTAGCATGGGGTCTGGGGAAGAGCCTTGTGAAATAGGGACTGGGCCCCAGCCATTTCCCACAAGGAAATTTTCTGGAGTCTGCTGAGAAGTCTTTGCTTTGACTGAAGGATCATTTTTGTTCAAATCTCTACTTCCATGTCTTTGTTGTTGTTGTAGCTTTGCAGTTTGTAGTCTATCTTGCATGGCTCTTTCTCTTTGTGCCTTCTCCTCAGCTGCTTTCCTAGCCAGTGATTTTGCTCTTTCTTCTTGAAGTTTGTTAATTTTGTCAACTGGTGGTAAATTGGGAAGAGTGAACATGTTCTCCTGCAGGTATCCCGTAGCATAAGCCCTGATGCCTTTCTGTAGTTTTAATGTGTGAGGACTTGGTTGTTTCTCACCCTGAGTTCCTAATGCTGCTATCTTTTTACTGCAAATAACAAAAAAATTGTAGTTGTACAATCAGTACAACCATATCCACAACCATTTAATATAAGTAAGTTTGATTTGTTTGTTTTAGTCACCAATTCCGATCCAGGGGCTTTATTAACATTTTCAGCAGGGTGGCAACTGGTAAATTCAAAGGGGAGCAAAACTAATTTCAATGAACTAATTATTGCTTTATAAGAAAAACTTTCTGCAAGATGGACAAAGCAGGTGAGCAAAATCATTCTTGCAGCCAGTTAATTGAATGGCTTGGTGCAAGACGGTCGTAAGTGACTTTCAGGTAAAATGTTTTTTTCCTTCAAAAGTGCCTGAATTTTTGCATGTGCTTTTCAATAAAGCAGAAAAACATTCTCCTGTATCTTTTTTTGGCTAAAATTCTCTACTTTTTCCACTTTGTTGCGTTCTTTGTGCACACTTCGATATTTTGACTTCGTTTTTCTCAGAAGCAAAGTGCAAACCACCCAAAAACTTACATGGGAATCTTTTACTACTTAATTGAAAAGCACATGCAAAAATTCAGGCACTTTTGAAGGAAAAAAATTTTTACCCGAAAAAGTCACTTACGACCGTCTTGCACAAAGCCATTCAATTATGCCTGGTGCCCAGCCCTTTGATGAAACGCCTGTAATTCAAATATCAAAGTGAACAAAGGAACACTGAATATGTCTGATGAAATCAAAGTACATTACAAAAATTAATGTATATTATATTGATGATGATGATGATTATGATAAACTTTATTTTAGTGTCAAGTCTTCTAGCTGGCCATATAAGGCCTACTAATAGGGGACACTAAATTAAAATACTATCAGCCCTACTAATTAATGTAAAAAAAAGTTGTTTGCTAAAAAGGATGGTTTGACAATTGATAAGAAGAAAAGAGGGTTGCTTAACAGCCTTTCTTGGAAAAAAGATTAACTGGAAAATCTATTTAATCTATTTAATTCTAAGTGAGGTTCAGGAGAAAATTTAATACTGAGGTTCACACTACACAGTATTAGAGACAACTTGAATGTACATTTTTCTTGGACTCTCATTTACCTTACAATGTCAACTGATTCATACATCTTCACCAATTTAGCTCTGACATTGGCAGCTTCTTCTAAATCATACTGGATATCACCTAAACTGTATGAATAATTAAATTAATTTAAGATAACAAGCATTATGTAAGAAATAAACATTTGAAAAAGCTTGCACTAACTCTAAATGTGTGGAGTCTGATGATTGATTATTAAATAAATATTTGTTGCTCTAAATCACCAGTAATCAGTTTAATATTTATCATAAATTCTTACTTAATTGAATCGGCCATTTTGGTATACACAGGTTGTAAGGATTCTGCCTCAGCCATACAGCTCTTCATTTTCTGTAAAAATATTGACCAGTTCATAAAAGTCATGAATACACAATTATATCACAAATAAATCCAGTAACCTGCACGAGAAAATGTCCTGAAATTTATTATGACTGACAAATGTATTTAACTTTTTTGAGAAGGCCATCGTGATCTCATTTACTAAAGATGCATTCTAAAGACCACAAAATCCATATAAAAAACAATATGCCATTTCCGAGTTGACTTTGCCTCTGTGTCGAAACAAGCTTTTGTGTGAAACCATTTAAATGAAAATGTTTTTCCTTTACAAGTTCATTGCAAATCAAACTCATTTTCATACAAAAGATTTTGCACAAGGCCTGATGTTTTGATGAAGATGCACAAAGTAGCTTGGAAATATCCTATTCTGCAGTTGTTGGTAAATAATTTAAATATTTCTCCTGTATGTGGTCCAATATAATGCAGAGGACAACCCACCTCCAACTTTTAAATGTAACAATATTCAAGATTCCATTGGTGATAAGCAGTAAGATTATTTATTAAGTTATTACCTCATACAGCTGAACAACTACTGGCTTGGTTTTCTTCTCCTTTTCTTGTCTATCATATCTACATTGTACATGAATACAATTTATTAGAATATTTATGGCTAGCTGTGTGAGTGGGCAAGATGAACCAAATTGCACACTGAGATTGGCTACCTGGGCAGGCAAGATGGAGCTATCTTGGACTACCTGGGATGGACTACCTACAACGTGTCCCATGAGAAAAATTTCCCTGAAAGCCAAATAATAAATCCTTTTATAATGACCAAGCTTTTTTTGGGCAAGATGGCTGGATATTGGCCTCATTCTTTCTTCTTTTTT
>CM042756.1:2293734-2311234 GCA_022496165.2 Catalaphyllia jardinei
TCAGACCTCAAAAACTTAGACCTCAGACCCGAAAAACTCAGACCCTCAGGTGTCTCGAAAACTCAGACCTCAAAATCTCAGACCTCAGACCCGAAAAACTCAGACCCTCTGGGTGTCTTGAAAACTCAGACCCGAAAAATATAACGTATCTACACTGCGTGAATGCCGCAAGCCGACTTGTTTACAATTTGTCAATACAGTGGCATTACCAAAATCGGCTGAGAAAAAAAATAACAGGTCATAGTGTTAGATACGTGCAACGTCAATGATCAGGAAAATTATCTGCCGAAAAAAGAAATAACAGCTTGGTTTCCTGTACAAATACAGGACCGGCATCACGTGACAGTAGTGACGGATATTTGAAACCTGATACAACCTTTCGTGGTCGTAGCAATTATCGATTTTAGAACCAATCGTTTTGATAAGTACTTTTTTATTCCAAAACAAACAGTTGCAATGTTATAAATCAGTGTTCAGTTTTGTTGCAATGTCGATTCCAAAAACATTTAGTGAATCATTCAGTAATTGCATTCAAGCATTTTATTGAAAGGAAAGAAAATAACTCATGTGGCTTGGAAAATGCAACCACGAACGGATGTCTTATCGTAATTGACCACGAATATTGATTAAAAGCTTATGTTATATTAAAGAAAACATACACAAAGAACAGTTTATACAAAGTGTTTATACAGTTATTCTTTAAAATGAGGGAAGTATATTAAGGACCCTGAAAGGTTGTATCCGGTTCCAAATATACGCCGCTACTGCCGTGTGACGTCGGTCTAGCCTGTTCCCAGCTCTCGGTCAGTGAGGACGATTGAAAAAGCAGGATCAGCGGGATCCGGGAGAGAAAAGAGGAGAGGCCTCTTCTGACCCCACTCATCACCTGCCCGCTTTTTCAATCCTCCACTGACAGAGAGCCTGGAACAGGCTACGCTGGTCCTGTAATTGTACAGGAAACCATCACGCAACACAGCTGACGAATGGCTTCTAATGACACGACACGTTGTGGATATAAACTTGGCTTATACGATAACAAAAAGAAAAATCTATACGAATGTTGAGTATAATTTTCATGATCGTTGCACGTATCTAACACTGCTAGCTGTTTTTTTCTTTTTTTGGCAGATAATTTTCATGATCATTGCACGTATCTAACACTGTGAGCTGTTTCTCTTTTCTTGGCAGATTCCGGTAATGCCACTGTATTGACAAACAGTAAAGAAGTCGGCTTGCGGCATTCATGCGGTATAAATATGTTTTATTTTTTGGGTCTGAGTTTTTGAGACACCCGAGGGTCTGAGTTTTTCAGGGCTGAGTTTTCAAGACACCCGAGGGTCTGAGTTTTTCAGGTCTGAGGTTTAAGTTTTTGAGGTCTGAGTTTTTGAGACACCTGGTATGGATGATCAGTCAATCAGATGTTTACTTCATTACTTGCTACATGGTGCTGATGAGACCCAACAAGGTCAAAACAGGCTTTCAGTTTGGATTCTATGATGTTGTTGTCCCGTTAAGCTTTCTACTAGGTAGTATCCTTACATCATTGTTTTCTAGTATTAATATTATTCTCCCCTTAATTATTATAAATGTATTTGCATTTAACTTCATGTATAATATTAGGTAGTACAACATAAATGTTGAGGAATATGTTGTACGTGATTCTTACTTGAAAAAGAAACTGACACAAATGCGGAGCACTTTGCACACATAATTCCTCCACACAGTCTGCAGTGGTGCCTACGCCGAGCAACATTAAATGGCTTTTTACAAATTGGACAAAACTTCACTTCACTATCTGCTATCCATGGAACCAGACTTCTCTCTAGAGCTGCAAAACATTTTGAGTCATTTCAGTGACAACCCTTTAAGTTAATTAAAAATAATTATCAAAGTACTGGACAAGTACATACATGTATAGATCTTTTTTAAGTACATGTCGAAGAACGTTGACAACACTTCTCATTTTAACAACTTCCTTCACTTTCTTTGCAAACAATCCCAGTAACAATCTCCTGATCATAGCAATTATACAATAGAATGGTCTCTTGTGGTACAATAATATAATTATGATTTTCATTTACTCACAATAATATAGTTTTAAATTTTTCCATACTCACTTTTTCGCCCCGTTCTAGCAGGTATTGGAGACGAATCCAAAACATGAGCTCCTGATCTTAATAGCTGAAGAAATAAACCAGTTGCCAACAACATAAAAGTAATTAATTGCTAAACAAACAATATTTTGCAAAGCTCCTTAGCAGAAAACTTTTAATTTTTGATCAACTACTGTCATAATTATTCTTAATAGCAATTATTGTAATAACAACTACTAACAATCAAATCTCCCTACAATGACCACCTTGGGGACAGATGAAAGTGGCTGTTACCTGTATGGGGTGATAAGAATGTAATACTGTATGACATGTTTTTTTCCGGGGATGGGGGAGGGGACATTTAGTGGCTGTTGCTGTTGTGGAGAGCTGGTCATTGTAGAGAGGTTGAAATAAAAGAAAATGTAAGAACTGTCTGCCAGTACAAAAAGCCACATTTTGGAGCCACATATGAGGAGCGAGGTCAATTTATTGAGTTCATATCTTCCCATGTAGTGAAATGATGTGAAGTATATACATGTAATTATATGAAATAATTCATATTTGAACTGCAGTTGTAGATTTCACTGCACAGGAAGATATGAACTCAATTAATAAATTGACCTCACTCCGAATATGTAGTTTTTGTTGTTGAGTTACTACGAAACTTAGTAACCAGGCATTAAATCGGACGAGGGAAACTGGACATCGAACTAGAACCCAGGCCCATCAAATGACGTATGGAACGCCTGGAGGTTTAATTAAAATTGTTTACGAAAACGAAAAGGTGTGTTTTCGTCGTGGTTTGGGTGAATAACTTCTTCAAAATGATCAATCTCTTTGCTGTTTTTGCTTCTGAGGATGGTGAGCAGTTGCTTTCTTGCTTATATGTAGCAATTTTCTAGTTTTATGCAGAAAAATGCCCCAAGGATGCGGAGGATGCGGAAGTAGGTGAATTATGCGGATCCGCACCACTGCATCCTGTCAGAATGCCCTGCATATTCGATGTGTTTTTTAACCACAATATCCATGTCAAAGAAAATTTTTTTCCGAGCACGAGCTGAAAAAGGCATTGCGTGATACATTGACGCAGGCCTGTTTGGACTCTTATCGACAATAGTAAATTAGTCAATCAGATTGAAATATTAGTAGCAATCATGGTAAGGAAACTTATTGCTAGAGATATTAGAGACTAAAAATTACAAACACAGACTGGACAATTCACCACACACTGGACAGTACTGATGAATAAATTCTCAGAAGATAAGGTTACAAACTGGAGTACATGTACTGTAGCTCATTTTACAAACTTTGGTGATACTGACTGCTCTACATGTGCACTGGAAAATACACTTTACCTTTTCCAGTCTTATCAGAATCTTATTGGTTTCTACAACAAATCTATCAATCTCTGCATCTCTCCTATCCCTGAATTCTCTAAACCTATTCCTTGATGCCCCTGAAAATGTGAGGAAATATTCTGTCAGTCATATTACATCACATATACACCCATCAAATGGGGTCACTCTAAAACACAGACCATGCAGACTGAGTACTTTTTTTTCTTGTTCTTGTATTTGCATTTACTTTTGATTCGCATATGTTTTGGTTCTGGTCACAAATTAGTGTTCAATTATATATCGGATTATTTGTGGTGTACAGGCCATGCCAGCTTAGCATGTGAATGCTGATATGTTATCGACTTTGCAACTAGGGGAACAGCCTTTAGTCCTAAACGTACTTATTATAAAGTAAAGGTATTTTAACATTAAATTTTAGACATAAATCTCTTGTAGTGTAACTTTACACATGTATAGCATGTTCATTTTCTACTCTTGGTGTACAATTGAAATTCTCAGTACAATACAGCTGTCATGATAAGTTGATGTGATGGTTAATTTATCTGGCCTTTATATGGTATTGAGAATAACTAGACATCGCGTCTCCTGGTGTTAAATATGCGTCATCGCGTCGTATGGAGATCTAGACTACGAGTAGCCCCCAGCTCTTTTGCTTAGTGTGTGAGGTTTTACTCATGGTCTCACTCAACGGACTAAAGGAACGAGGGAAATACTTCTAGTCTAAGCAAAACGATTTGTGGGATGATGTCACTTAGAATCACTGTCCTTGCTTTGTTTTATAAATCAGGTAAGAGGGGAATGGAGACTAAGGATATAAAAAACAATAACAAACACCGCAGCAACAAATTGGACAAAAGAAATAAAACCACAAACCAGTCAAAAATTGATGCAACTTGTGCCCAGAATGTGTGGAAGTGTATTTTTATGCTTGGTTTTAGTAAATTCAGGATCAGTAGGGGAAAATTCCCATACAAAGTCTACTAAACTCATTTTTCTATTGAATCAACAGTCACATGTCGAGTTTGTGCAGCCTGTGGATAAATAAGAAACATTACGATCTATATTGAAAATTATTTTGTATTATTTTGTAACTGTACTTGTAACCAAAAATAGTGGGCCAAGCATTGGAACAGAAAAAAAAAGCATTCAGTCTGGACGTTATCCATGGTCTCCAGTCTGCATGGTCTACATTTTGAGATGACTGCATCATAAATGTACAGAGGATAGCACAGTGTACATGCCCGTGCATGGATATGAATTTTATTTTCAAGTGCTCAACTCACTATCTCACAAGTGAGTGCAGCAAACAAGTGAGATATCGAGTTGAACAAGAGAAGATAAAGACCAGTGAAAAAGGTGTGATTTATTATGTAACCATAATGACAGTGATCTCTTCATGTGTGAAGATATGAAATTTTGCGCAAAAGCTCACACCAACATGCAGGGGATTGTGCAGTTCAACGGCAGCACCTCTGAGCCATTCAACATCAGCAGCGGCGTCAAACAAGGCTGCGTGCTTGCTCCAACCCTCTTTGGAATCTTTTTTGCCTTGCTTCTAAAACATGCATTTGGCACATCAAAAGAAGGGATTTACCTGCATACAAGATCAGATGGCAGGCTTTTCAATCTTGCTCGCCTTCGAGCCAAGACAAAAGTGCGTGAAGCCCTGATAAGAGACATGCTATTTGCTGACGATGCAGCAATAAGCTCCCACACTCAGCAAGAACTCCAGTCACTGATGGCTTGTAAGGACTTTGGGCTTACCATCAGCCTGAAAAAGACTAACGTCCTGGGACAAGGAACAGAATCACCACCAATCATTACCATCGATGACTACGAGCTTGACGTGGTCCATCATTTCACATATCTAGGCTCCACTGTCACCGACACCCTCTCCTTAGACGTGGAGCTTGACAAGAGAATTGGAAAGGCGGCCACCACACTTGCACGCCTCACTACACGTGTCTGGTCCAACCCCATGCTCACAGAGAAGACCAAGATGGCAGTCTACAACGCCTGCTTCATCAGTACACTGCTATACGGTGGTGAGACATGGACAACATATGCCAGACAAGACGCCTGAACACCTTCCATATGAGAAGCCTCTGCCGCATCCTGGGAATTTCGTGGCAAGACAAGGTTCCAAACACAGAGGTATTGTCTCGTGCGGGTCTACCTAGCATGTTTACCTTACTCAGGCAGCGTAGACTCCGCTGGCTGGGCCATGTCCATCGCATGCCAGACGGCTACATTCCTAAAGACTTACTATATGGTGAGCTGGCCACTGGAAGCAGATGCACTGGACGCCCACAGTTGCGATACCATGACGTGGTGAAGCGTGACATGAAGGCTGTGGATATTGACCCAGAGACCTGGGAAAACCTTGCAGCTGATCGGTCACAATGGAGAGGAGCCGTGATCAAGCACCTCAAAACAGGAGAAGACAAGCTGACACAAGCCGCCACAGAGAGGCGGGTACGCAGAAAGCTTTGCGTCAGCTGTGTCCAACAGCCAGCATACACATGCAATACTTGCAACAAGGACTGTCATTCACGCATCAGTCTTCACAGTCATAGTCGCCGATGCTCCAGCCTAGCACACAACTAGGATGCTTAACCCATGGTCGACCCTGACCGACAGAGGCCTACTTTTACTTTACTTTACTATAATGACAGTGATCTCTTCATGTGTGAAGATATGAAGTTTTGCGCAAAAGCTCACTTGGTATTTCACTGGTGTTTATATAATAAATGCATGCACATAACCAATATTTCTGCCTTATCAGTTGACCAGTGAATAACTGAATTCAGCCAGTTTCACTGCCAATTCAATACTAGAAAGTATTGAACCCGGTAGAAGCTATATGCAGCTACTTTTTTCAATCAGAAAGTAAAATTATGGGAGATACAGATTATCTAGGTCAGTAACGTAAATTTAATAATAGTTAAGCTTAACAGTTTTAATTAAGCAATAACAGAATGCAGGGCCACTTCGGACGTATTTCACATGTATCAAAATCTTTTAAAGAACGAAGTATGACGCAATATAGGCACTTTCGTGATTCAATGAGAATAGAGAAGTAAATAAGTGGCCCTGTAGTTAAACTATGCGAATAAAACAAATTTTAATTCCCAGTTTTCCTCACCAAATTCTTGATGGTCCCAAAGAAAAGGATCAACTCCTCTGTTTACTGGTCCTTCAAGAGCACCATCTACAGTCTCACCGATTACGCTATCTACCTCAGAGCTCTCGATTTTATCCACAATCTTTCTCTTAGCCTTCCCAAACATCCCACGTATTTGACGTAGAGTGTCTTTGTCGTCCGAATGAACCTCCTCAAAATGCTTTTGCAAAACTGAAGCATTTCCCAAATCCTTCATGCACATTGGACAGATAAAGCCTTCCTTGATATCGTCGCTCTCCATTTTTCATGTGTGTACAAACGGATGAGTTGTTTAAGATTGTTTTCTCCTGCTCTTTGTAATCAACTCGTAAACATCTGCCGCCATAGTGGTTTTGGCTATTTACACCGTGGAGCATTATGGGAAGGAGAGAGTGAAAAGACACCGCGCGCAGTACATACCACGCCCATAAGGGTATTCGAACCCCGGCTAGCGCTGCCCCCTTCAAATTTCGGACAAGACTGAAATCGTTACCGTTAGCCCGCTTAATATAGACAATGGCAGATTTTTGCGACAAAAACCTCCAGAAAACTTTTCAAAGATCCGTTCTCCAAATGTTTCCGAAAGGGAATACAAACCTTTTCCACCATTTCCGAATGAAAGAAAAAAAAAATTGAAACTTTCCAACCACTGTCAAGGAAAATCAAAGTTGATATAGACGAATTTTGGCTTCTTCAGTAATCAATTTTCGAAACTCCTTAGGAATTTTTATAAAACTTATTGTAACCCAGTCCCTCTTTTGATCAACTTTATGTAAATTTTATAGTTGTACAAGTGTAACCACATTGTAATTCAGATTAACTGCGACGATGTTGGAATTAAACTTCTTTATTATTATTATTATTGAAACGTAATGACACCAATAGTATACTTTTCAGTGTCAAAAGATATAATAATAACACTTTTTTGCAGGAAGAAAAAACCTCAGTAGTAACTCATGCTCCAGTCTATGATTAAAATTTCTACTTGTAATAAATAACATCAACATGGCAGGGATAGAACTTTTTTTAGCAAGCTATGAAGTAGTTTTTGAGAAACTGTTACACAACATGAGAAAGACTGTAGTAAATAAAAGATTTTATTGCCCTTTCTACAAAATTAGGGCATTTTGTGGATAGCTCTTCTCTTTATGCTATAGACCGAATTTCTCAGAAGAAAATAAATCCTTAAACTTTTCTGATTCCATTCTCTTGATTCCATTATCCTGCAAAGGGGTTATTGAGGACCAAGTTGTTTGAACGGTGACCGAAGTAACTTACTGCAAAGGTCTGGAGGCAGTTTGCTTCATACAAACGAAAACACAAACAAACAACACCTTTATTTGATGCCTACTCTTTATTTCAGCTGCTAAAATTCAAGCAAAACTCATTTTTATGGGCTCTATGATGTGCAGTTATACTTACTGCATTCAATCACAGTTCAAACACAGCTGTTATACAGCTTTCTATATTTCTTATCTCTGTCTTTATCTACTGTTTAACAACATAAAGCAAAAAATCTTGAATACTAAACGCTATCAGAATTAATTCATTGAACCCTTAATTTCTACTACTTGAAAGCAAAAAAAGAATCATTTCAGAAAATCTCCCTGAAACTTGAAACTGAAAATGAAACTTGCCAGCACTGTTATCAGGTGTACAGAACATAAACATTACAGCAGACCAATCCTCCATTGTTGCTTTCAGTGTGGTTTCCATAATCCTGACCATACCACAGTCGCAACTCTTGGCCCGAGCTCACTAGGTAAGGAAGAAAACGCGGCAGGATAATCTCGGGGGAAAATGAGTTATATCCAGGTAACTGGGACCACTTTCCAGAACCCCCATCATGCCCCGAGAAAAATTGGTTTGGTGGCATAAGGAGGGTATTACTTGATGTTGTGATGACAAGACTGACTTGATTCTTTACTGGAGAAAAGTTACCACAGCCCCAGAAGGACCAAGTGGGAATATGGCCAGTGCAGGCCACGTAACCGCTTAGATAGATCAATTTCACTGCGGCTATCTTGCCACCGTAAGGGACGTGGAAACTGCCATACTTGTTATCCCTTGCGCCAAAACACACAGGAAGGGTATTCGCTTTAACCCAAGGATCTGAATAGCCAAGAAAAGTGAAATATATGAGTCAATGAATTAGTAACTGAAAACTAGATTATCAGTAATTAATGATAATTAATCACGTCATTTTCAATCAATCATATATCGAGGCTTAACTTTTCGTACTGAAACTGACTGACTCTTTGTAGAAGTCGCATTGCCCTTTTCCGGCTGTCTTTTTCACACAGTCAAAGTATCCCCTCCTAACAACATCTTGAGGACTGCACTAACATGGGCTCCTGAAGGTAAAAGGAAGCGAGGCCGGCCAAGAGAAACGTGGAGAAGAATTGTGGAGAAAGAAAGAAACCAGCTGGTATGGCACTCGTGGGGGGCTGCGGCCGCGTCGGCAGCAGACCGGGATGGATCGCGCAATCTTCTCACCAGCCTTAAGAGTCCTCATGGGCGCAATGAGGATTAGTAGTTAGTAGTTAAGTATCTCCTCCGCAAAAATACTTTACCTCGACAAATTTAAACTCATTTTTAAAGGGGATAAAAAGATTCTTACCCAATGCAGCAGCAAAAGGTATTAGGAGGAGCATCATAGCCAGAAAAATTAGTTTTTGATCCATGACTTGTCGTGCAGTAAGAGAATCTGAAAAATATAATAATCATTAAAATGAGATAAGAAGTGTGTGAAAATAAAATTGTGAAAAGTGGGTCCTTAGTTTGTATATGTAAATACGTGGTTAATAATTTTCTGTAGCAGGATTAAAGGAGAATCTTGGTGGTGTTTATATTAATCAATGGATCAAAGACGAAAATATAACTCCTTTTAACAACTGATAACTGAGACTGGAAATCTGCACATTTCTGTGAAAGCTGGGAAACAGGCTGATCTGAATTTTAACTAACAGATCAGTTGAAATCACCGAAATTTTAAACTGAGATTCAGGTACAAAGTTTACAGCATCGAAATTCTGCCCTGTAACCAGCGCTTGGCTTTCATAGCATTCTTCATTCTAGTTAGAGATTAGACCTGAGAAGTTTCTAAAGACTGGATAAAAAAGATGTGACGTTTTTTCCTCTTTAAAATATCGAAAATTAGCATCAAAGCTTATCTCTGATTAACTGAGAGTATTACGCTAACCCAACCTGTAGCTAAAGTTCTTTGAGGGAGTTTTCAATGCAAGGTTTCTCTGTTTTAGTGGCTAAGGCCCAGTTCAGATGCCGAACTTTTCATGAGCCGAACTTAATTCGAATTTGGACCAACCCAAATTAACAAAAGTACGCCTGTTGATTTATACGTCGAACTTAGTTCGCCAAACTTAATTCAGTTTGAACCAAAACTGCTTGTAAAAAAACGTAAAACCAAGTATGCCTGTAAAATACGTCATAATAATTTTTTAATTAGGTTTAGCACATGAAAGGTTTGGTGTCTGAATCAAAGCCGTTGCAAAGGCGAAATTCCCGGCTGAGCCAGGCGGGAAGAACGGCTGAGCTGTTCCAAATTCAAATAGCCGTTCTTAACTGATTCTGACGCTGAACTTTTCATGTACTTAATTCAAGGTATTAGTTTCGGCTCATGAAAAGTTCGGTGTCTGAACTGCGCCTAAGTCACTTGGTTTTAAACTAACGGTAATATATAATAAGCGATACAAAACTATAACGTAAAACACATTTATTATTTGCTTTTTTCAATACCTTTAGGGCCTGATTACGTGGTGAATTTCCGGCTGCCCGGGCTGAAATTTCAACCCGGCTAACTAGGCTGAAATTTTGTTGGGATTACATGACGAACTTCAGCCTGGGCTGAAATATTAGTCTCGGCACCAAATATGAAATTGCGCGCGAAGAGTCTCGGGAGAATCAGGCAGCCATATTATTTCCTGCTTTTCAGCCCGGTCTGAAATTTCTTTTCGATTACATGAGATTTTTTCAGCCCGGGCTGAATTCCTCTCCATGTAATTGACAATTTGATTTTAAGAGGATTTCTTTCAGAAGCAGGGCTGAAATTCTCTAGCCCGGTGATGAAATTCTCCATGTAATCAGGCCTTTAATACTTCAACAACTAGTGTGGACTGCAAATAATGAAGATTTTACATCTCAGGTTCCAACGAAATTTTGACAATTTTTCAGTCAATTTTCACTCTGCAGTTCATTTTGAGTAATTTTCACATCTTCAACTGTTGGTTGACTAAATTTTGATTCTAAAAATTACCACAGTTTAATATAGTTTGATATAGAGTTTGATTATGTCATATTACCACGAATTTTCACCTCTCAAGCAAATTAGTTGGACTCAAACATGTAACAATGTTTCAATCTCGAAAAATTTTGACTATTCAAATCTCAGCTGTTAATTAATAAATATTGATCCGAAAGTTTTGCTTTTAATTCCTTTATCTGCGTTTAGCTATTAACTTTTTATTAACGTTCCAAAAAATAATCTACAATTTTTATAGTTGTTTTGAGTGCTTCCAAAAAGAGAGTTTTCACAACTCGTCAAATTCATCTGGTGGTTTTAGTCTTCGAGTATAATAGTTCCACATGAAACCGATAAATTAAAGTGAACGAAATTACTGCGAAAAACGAGGGCAATAAAAAAAACGAAGAATTTTCTACTAAGCCATGCAATACCCGAGGTGAAAACATGATAGAAAAGAAAAACCCTCAAGAGCGTAATTTCTTCGTTTGTTTATTAAAAAACCAACACCACTAAGCTTATATTCGCGATTTGTTTTTCAACAAGCTTAAAATTACTTTACAGCAACCTTACCTGCTGGGTCCACTTAACAGTTTTCACTCTGGATTGAGGAAAGTATCCGTCTTTGGTAAGTAACAACTAAATTATTGGATGACTTATTAATGTTTTTTGATAGCGGATTTTTTTACAGCCGTGTTCAATACTGTAAACGAGAGTATTCTTGTCAAAATATTACGCATAGGTAAGTACCAAATATTTCTTCCGGGTTCGACCATAGTCGCTAATTGTGGAGGTCTTATCTCCAAACTTCATTCACTGACCTATACATTAAAACTGCCAGTCATTTATTTACTTACGCGTTCAGCAGGAGTAAAGGTCAGTAAAGGGAAAATCTTGTCCAGCCATACGCGCATATTGGCAGTATTGGTGCGGTTTGGCAAATAATGCAGGTCGTTTCGCCAACGCGTCAGTTCGCCAACAAATGAAGTCATTCCGGCAACGTCTAATGTCAGTTCGCTAACATCCAAAATAATTTTTTTGGTTGAAAATAATTGTCAAACAGATAACTTGCAGGTCACTTTATGAGAGGGACTGTGTTACGAACCGCCATATTTGTAAAATTTCAATTCGCTCCAATACCCGGCTGTGACTAAAAGTGGGACTGGGACACGAAATTGGACACGAAAGCGTTGGAATAGAAAAAGGGACGACTTGGGGACGTGCAGGGACTCCGGGACGTGGGACGTAGGGACTCGAGAACGTGATAAACAAACAACACTTGATTTTCTCACTCACTTTAAGCTCTAGATCATTGTGAGAAGATCTGCACATTCTGAGAATAAAAAGGAAAGAAATATTCATTTTCGGACAACGGTTTTCCTGAAGTACGCATCGAAGTCGAAATTAGAATGGGGTTTTCGACCATCGACAAAAGGCGAAACATATGAACTGACTACTGAAAAAACGAGGAAAAAATTACCAACTAGCGACAAAAAATTCTAGTCTACAACCGACATGGTCCGACGTTATAGGGTTGTTTGTATTCAGAAAAACAAGATTTTGAATTAATTTCTAGATCAGGATAGACTGCTCACAGCCTCTATATTTACACACGCAAAAGAAAAAGCGAGTGAAGCGAGCGCGAAGCACGCAGGGGTGGGGTGTGTGTGTGTGTGGGGGGGATAATGGAGTTTGCGGTCCCAATATCCTACTCAGTCAAGTCTTCCGTTTTACGTCCAGCTCTGTCGCGATTCTCTCCGCTCGGTAAAAGACCGAATAAAAATACGAGAAAACGGAGGGTATGGCAGCGAAATTCTTGGCAAAAAAACAGATAAAACAAGAGAGGCGTTCAATAAAAAAGTGCAATAAGTGTTCGTGGACATCTTGGAAAATAATTGATGACCTCAGCTAACAAGATTACGCATCTCACGAGCTAGAGTGGGTGTTTTACTCTTTATGTGTTTTATCTCTCTTAATTTGTGTTTTACCTCTCTTAATTTGCTTCCATGCATGCTTTGTAATCACATCTAGAATAAAAGCTTTGGTAATTCTATCGGTATACTAGATTTGTGGAGAAGACGATCACGTTGCTAAAAGAAACAAGGTTAAGTCCGATCAAATAATGAATTATATCAAATTTTACACTTCGTCTAAAGTTTAAGGTCTGAATTGATAGAACTGCGCAATTTACATGACATTAATTTTTCATTTTCAAATCAGATTAATCGACAATCAAGAAAGGTCGAAACTTTTAACCGACAACCGCCAAAGTGATGTAATTTTAACCGACAACTGACATGTGGGCCCCCAGTCAGACCCTAGCTCTTGGGTCATGAACAGATTTCTGTATTCTCTTCCCCAAATGTTTCCCCAAGGGGATACAAACGTTTTCAAATATTTCTGAATTTAAGAAAAGATTTTCGAAGGAATATCCTAGTTGATGTAGACAACTTTTGGCTTCATTGACAGTAAGTTTTTGAAATTCCTTAGTAAACGTGACGACACCAATACCGGCTTTTCAGTGCTAAACACAAACAAATTTTGCGATTTTTCGTTGAACTCTACAAGATGGATAAATAATCGGCTGCCTCAACGATTTTTCGGTTCGTTGAGCCGAAATTTACAATTTTATGCTTATCGACCACCAAGCGCCGGCTTGCGGATTTTACAAAAATTACAAAATTTACGATTTTTCGCTAACTTCACGAATTTTCAATAAGTTATTGTGAAATTTGCAATTTTTTTCACTTCTTTGTAATGCAAATTCTACCCTCTAGTGCCGACCTGCAGATTTTACAAAATTTGCGATTTTTCGCAGTTAATTAACATAACACAAAAAGACCGCTAAAGACGACAAGCATGTTAATGTACTCTCTGGAACGATAAAGCAGGATGAAAATATGCCATTATCGCATACATGTAACACACAAAACAAGATAACAAGCTGCATGTTTCTCTCGTTCTAAGGCGTTTGTTGTTGACTGAGTATCTTATTCAAAACGGGTTAAGGAGAAAGTGAGCAGAATGATATGAAATTAACATAACGCATCGCAAGCAAAACATAAAACGAAATAAGCGTTTCTTGTTGCCCGAGTATCTATTCCACCTTCTTCTAAGCGTGTTTGTCTATAGAATGATAATGCGGGAGGAGAATATTCCATTCCACTGAACAATCTTTTTATTAATCTTGTAGCCAGGCACTCATTCAACAAGTAAGCTTCTTATTCTAAAACGCTATCAACGATATTTTAGCGCACGCCTGTCTACGGGATGATAAAGCACGAAGAAAATATCCCACCATTCTACAAACACGTGGCGTATTTAATTGTTGTCCAACTCCTCCAACCTTAGTTAAAGCCAGTGTCGGGAAAAGCCACGACCGATGTAAGATTAATGAAACACAAGAATGGATAACATACAATAATGGTACATTGCAACCGATCGCGGGTTGCTCATTTACTACCTGCGAGTCAAGCTAGTATTACTTCAGGAAAAATGACGAGCAATATAAGATTATTGAAACACAAAAATGGATAACACAGTAATGTTTTCAAATGCTACTACCGCAGTCCCACAGTGGTCATGATTAACATAACTGTATATAAAAGCTATGAATACACCTCGTTCTTTAATCCACTGTGGCCGAAATGGTAAAGAACGCCCACCGTCGCAGTTATTAGAAAGCTAAACACGCTCTTTTTTGAAACCCCGACGGCGTAGAATCGGTACATTACTTTCAACAAGAAAGCTTCTTGTTCTAAAATGCTTTCAGCGATATTTTAGCGTACGCCTGTCTTTGTTCTAAAATGCTTTGAGCGATATTTTAGAGTACGCCTGTCTTGGGATGATAAAGCGCAGTGAAAATATTCCACCATTCTACATTCTACGATTTATGGCCCAAGCGCGAAGCGCGCAAGCCATAAATCGTAGGGGAAAAAACGAGGATCCGTAATTTACAGTACGGACCGAGAAGACGAGGTTAGTAAGATATTGATTATATCTCTATTGTGTGTCTGACGAGTTCGAGAACGATTTTTAACCATGAGGAACAGCTTCAAATTTCTGAAGCAGATCGAAAGCAAAACGAGTCAATTTGAAATCGTTTTCAAGTCGTTACTGCGCTTTAGCACACAATTTAGAGTAAAAGAAAGTTTTGAACCTTTACTTGCTAAATAAGTTAAGAAATTTTTGCCATAAATCACGCAACAGTTTGGTAACGCAAACAACTTTAAAGTTTAGCGGGCCGTGCGGAAGAGTACGGCCCGCTAAATTGACCAATTACAGCGCGCGTACTAACTTCGAGATATAATAAAATAATGGTACATTACAACCGATCGCGGGTTGCTTTACTGTCTGCGAGTCAGGCTAGTATTACTTCAGGAAAAGTGACGAACAATATAAGATTATTGAAACACAAAAATGGATAACACAGTAATGTTTTCAAATGCTGCCACCGCAGTCCCACAGTGGTCATGATTAACATAACAACTGTATATAAAAACTATGAATACACCTCGTTCTTTCATCCACTGTGGCCGAAATGGTAAAGAACGCCCGCCGTCGCAGTTATTAGAAAGCTGAACACGCTCTTTTTTGAAACCCCGACGGCGTAGAATCGGTACATTACTTTCAACAAGAAAGCTTCTTGTTCTAAAATGCTTTCATCGATATTTTAGCGTACGCCTGTCTTTGTTCTAAAATGCTTTGAGCGATATTTTAGAGTACGCCTGTCTTGGGATGATAAAGCGCGGTGAAAATATTCCACCATTCTACAAACCTAACAAACACGTGAGATTAATCCCGAAACACAACAATAGATAACACACAGTAATGGTACCGATTGCAACCGATTGCGGGTTATATACTCATTTACTGTCTGCGACTCAGGCTAGTATTACTTCAGGAAAAGTGACTGCCAATATGAGATCATTGAAACACAAAAATATATAACACAGTAATGTTTTCAAATGGCGCTACCCCAGCCTCACAGTGGTCATGATTAACATAATAACTATATAAAAACCGAGTGAATCCATTCTCCGAGTCAAGTCCAAGCCCGAGTCATGTCCGAGTCCGAGTCAGGCCGCGTCACAGGTCAGCGGTATACCTTTTCTTCAGTCAGACCACGAGGTCTTCGTCGGTCAGAATGTAGAGTGCGAATTTTTTCAAATCATATGTACATCTTAATTAAGTTTACATGTGATTACATATGCATAAGCACTGTTCTTTTCACCTAAATAAGTAACAGAATTTTTTGAACTTGAAAGGAAAAGCAAAGACAGGCCAACACGGACTCTCAATGTGGTTTTTGTGGTTGCGTCGCATTATCAGAGCCTTCAAATTATAAATGATGTAACAGAGAATTAACTCTGAAGTGTAAATTTTAGTGCTAATTTAACCCATGAATAACCCACTGGGCGTTAGCCCTAGTAAAGGGAAACCACACGAGGTAAAGAAAAAATCTTTTGACCTCGGTGGGAATCGAACCCACGACCTCCGGATTAGATTTACCTTTACTGTGCCGACGGAGCAACGAGGTCGGACAGAGAAAGTCGGGGTCGATTTAGACTTTTGCTCTTACAAACATGTCCTTTAGAGATTTACCTCTTTTGTAAGATATGATCGAAGGATTTTTAAAGTTCTTTTTTACCGCAGGATGGCATGTAGTGACATAAAGGCAATATTCTCTCTGCAGTTTTATGCTCTTGCGGTTTAAGAGCCGATTGCTTCGAGTCAAAGCTGACCTCTGACAGAGAACGTTCAATATATTTCTTAGGATACCCACGTGCTTCGAGACGTCGTTTGAAGTTTGCAAGGCACTCTTCAAATGTTTTTGAAGAGTTTGTTCTAAGCAGTCTTATTGCTTCGCCTTAGATAAAGCCTCTTCTTACCCCTGGAGGGTGGCACGAGCTAAAATGGGTATATTGAAAGGTTTCCGTCGGCTTGTAGTAAGTTTTGATGTCTAGGATGGATTCCTTTATGAATTTCTCTCCTTTGAACACCACTGTATCCAGGAAAGTTATTTCGTTCTCTGATATTTCGGCCGTGAATTTTATTGTTGGTTGGAATGTGTTGGCATCTTCAAATGAAACGCTCCACTTCATTTCTTTTACAGTCCCAAAGAGAGAAAACGTCATCAATGTAACGTTTCCATACTCTTGGCTTGGAACTGTTTTGTAAAATTTAATTTGTCTCTATCTCCGCCATGAATATATTTGTAAAAGACACTGCTGTAATGATCGAGATGTGTGCAGTCACATAACGTGGTTGGTACTAAACCACTTTAAGTCCCTGAAGATGACAGCCTATTGCACCAGCGGGGATATACCAGCCATAAGCTAGAGGGCATTTTTGGGAAGACTACGAAGAAGCAGTGTTCACCACGTCAAGAGGAGTCCCCAAAAAGTAACTCCAAAGGTTATCCCACTACAGTTTGTAAATGGGTCATTACAAAGCGTTTGTTGAACACCAGGCCAAAGTGCTCAACATTCCATGCTGAAATCGCCAAAGACGACCTGACGATAACATGTGATGCTCGATGGACACCACCCCACAAGAATAAAGAAGGCCAAAGCTTCACAGTCCCAAGAACCTTCCATTATTGTTTGAAATTAGAATGCGTCAGTGG
>CM042756.1:2316234-2331234 GCA_022496165.2 Catalaphyllia jardinei
CAAAGCTTGATTTTCTCCTTGATACCAGATTTGGTTAGTTTGTTATCTGATTCTTGAAGAAATCCAGATCTGAAACGATGTTTCGATAGGGTATTTTAGCCCAAAATGTGACCATGGAGTCGATGTAGCCGTGCTCAAGTTTCGAAGGCAAAACCTACCAATTTACTGGAACTGCTAGTGACTGATTCAACAATGTGAAGGCTTGGAAAGTGACTGAAGTTGGAAATAAAACCAAGTTTCGAAGCAGGTAAGACTGTGGTTATAATAAAATCTGCTCGGATAGGTCGATTTTGCTATGGGACGTTCCAAAAAATTTCCATTTCTGGGGGTGGAGGGATAGATTCCGACACCCTAGCTTTTTGTTGTCGGAACCTTTGAAGTTTGCATCCGAGGGGTTCAAAATTTTGTCGCCTTCTTTGAAAAAATATTCCGACAGGCCCTGTGTCAGAGGTTCCCCTCCGTAGGGGGGAGGGGTCGGATCTTTTTTGGAATGTCCCTACAGGCTTGAATGTCTGAAATGCTCGTACATGTGCTGATACAAACGACCATAACTTTGGAAATACCGAAATCGTACAGGGGATTTTGCATATTTTTGTCAATAAACGACTACACTTTGCAGCTGTGTAGACTAGAGGTTTCAGCTAGGTCTCAAATTTTAAAAATTAGCCTCTAAATAAAGGCCATTTCCAGCCATCGTTCGATGGCGAATAATGTGTTCTATAATATGCTTGATTTCGTCTTGCCACTCAAATTGAGACAAAATTGGTTAGTATCTCGGAAAACTAAAAAGGTTTATGAGCAAAATGATATAAGACTCAACACTAGATGTTGCGAATGAAATATTTTGCGGCGTCCCGAAAAATGCCAATTTTATGCTTTTGGAGACGGCGCGACGGGCCCTGACGAGGCGAAATATTAAAAGAAATCTTGTTTCATTCCAACCTTGGTAAAGTCTTCCAGTTGCTAGAGTTTCAGGCGAAATTATTTTTCAAGCGAAATTGAGTGGGTGGTTCTTAGAGAGACAGCCTCTTAAGTAGCAATAAAGGAATTTATCTCCACTTTGGATTCTTGTACCACAGTGTTTGGAAAATTATATTCAATAAAAGAACTGTACACTAAGCTTATTGAATTTCTAGTGTCAACTAATCACAAACTTCAACTTGGGGAAAATGTAAATTTTCAGATGCCCTTCATGTGAGAAAATTTAATGTTTCAATCTTCCTAAAGCCTAAGTTCTATGTACGTTATTAACACGAGTGCACCAAAACATTCTTTCAAAAAAAAGGCTTATTAAAAAATCCTACAAACCATGCTTAAGCGGACCCTGTATTTGATATGCAATTTGGCCAAAAAATAATCACTCAAAGGAATCGACTATCGATGATTCGAAGCATACAGCAGTAAATAACCTTGAGCAACAGTGCTTTCAGCGATGTTTAATTTTAGCGGACCCCAATCTCGAGCAGAAAAAAATTTCACCATTCTACAACCACGTCGCTACACTAAAATAGTCCTATAATACTCTTATATCAAAGCGACCTTCGGAGGAGTTTACGAAAGTGAAGGTAATAGCCCACTTTCGATATGTTTGTGCGGTCTGGTTATGAAGAGCCTGGAACCAAATTTAAAGGACCAGAACGAGGCTCCTGGGAATAAGTTCAACACCCGCGAAATTCATAATGAAAACAAACACTCTAGCTAGGGCTTTCCCCCGACGGATTTTTGTTTTAATGGGCCGGGTTGTTCGAAAGCTGGTTAACGCTAACTCAGGGTTAACTGTTAACTGAGGCATTATTCTTTCTTGTTTAAAAATGTTATTCACCTCTAACGTTTGGTGTAGTTTGAGATTACTACAGCTTAAAACTGAAGAGGAAACCATATAAACAGAACACCTCACCAAAATGTTGCAAAACTGAAATAGAAATTCTCGCTAACCCTGGCTTTGCTTAACCTGGCTTTGAACAACTCAGCCCTGGTCTTTAATTCTAGGTCAGTTTACGCTTTGAGGCTATCTGGTTCACCACTGTGCTGTACATTGCTGCAATAACGGTACACATAATCGAAAAGACTTGGCTTTCATTAGTTTTCCGAAGAATCGTTCACTTAGAAAGAAGTGGAGCGACTTCTGCTGTCGAAGTAAAAAATTAAAGGATTTGAATAATCCGAAAATATGTTCGCTCCATTTCAAGCCAAAAGACATCAGAACTACATTGAATGGTAATCGATTTGTTAAGGATGGACAAAGACCATGTATTTTTGATCCAAACAAGCCCGAAAAGGAGCCAACTGCGCGTGAAGTCCGAGCTAAAAAACGCAAGCTCCTCAAGCCGAGTGAGGAAAATTCTGACACAGTGGAGGAAATTTCCGAAACAGTGGAGGAAATGGAGTACGAGAACGAATGTGCTAGCATATTCAAATACTCTGTTGCCTTGGAACATTCCTATTGCAAGGAAGAATGCTCCGAAACGGAGCAAAACACTCGACCAGACGAGATTAAATGTAAAGTTGTCGCCTATCTAGTAGACAGGGAGTGTCAGACAGACATTTCGATGGTTGATATTGAAGCGCTTGAGCACGAGAAGGAAAGAATTTACAATGAAAATAAAGAGTATCAAGGACAACTTTCGGATAGGAGCGCTCTTAAACGAAAAATGCTAACCGAAGATATTTTACGAGATGACGAATCCGTAAGGTTTTACACAGGGCTACCCGATTTGGCACATTTCAATGTGGTTTTTGGCGCCATAGCTCCAAATGCACAGGACATGAAATATTGGGACAAGCAAAAGTCTGACACCTCTCACTACGAGAAGGATGAAACAAAAAGAAAACCTGGGAAAAAACGGATTCTTACCACGAAGGAGGAGTTTTTAATCGTATTGTGCAGGCTTCGTTTGGGAGTTCTGAATAGACATTTGTCAGATATGTTTGGTGTATCAGAACCTGCTATCAGCAAAATAGTTACCACATGGGTTTGCATGTTGGACAAAGTGTTTGAAAACACACTTGTTCGCTGGCCATCAAAAGAGGAGCTGGCAAGAAAAGTTCCCAGATGTTTCAAAAAATACCCCCAAATCAGAGTTATCATAGATTCCACAGAGTTGTTTATTGAGAAACCCACCTCCCCCAGTGCTCAAAAGGCCACATGGAGCGAGTACAAGCACCACAATATCCTAAAACTACTGGTTGGCATTTCCCCAAGTGGTGCTTTCACATTTGTGTCAGAGCTGTGGACAGTCAGGGCAGTACCCAGGGTTTTTTGTCTGGGGGGGGGGGGGGCAAACTCCACAAACTTTCACAGGGATCTCCCGTATACAGCTCAACCAAATCAAACACTATGCTACTTGCCCCCTGGCGGGGGCAACTGCCACCCTCCCCCCCTGCCCCCCGCTATGTACGGCCCTGCAGGTAGCACTAGTGCTAGTGATCGCCAAATAACTCAAGAGAGTGGACTTGTTGATTTGCTAGAAAAGGGGGACTGGTATTTTCCTGCGTTTGACTTGGTAATTAGCAGAAAAATATGCTCTCATCGGTATCTTATGTTTGTTTAGGTGCGTGCGCTGGTATGTGGGTAATTAGTAGGGGTATTTATTTGGGCGTGCTGGTTTTGTCTTTCATCTCGGTCTTGCTGTTCCAGCGTTCGGGTCATTCACTATGAACAAAGAGGAACTTGTCGAGCTTTTAGCGAAATCTCAAGACGCAATCCTAGAACGTGTTGATTCGAAATTACAAGATCTCAATAGATCTATATCTGAAGATCAAGAGGAGTGCTTAAGTTCTGTCGTTAAAAGAGTCAAAGAAGATAGTTCCATTAAGTGGAAAACAGTGGGAAACGAGAAACAGTTCAAGTTTAACCAGTCAGTGGAAGCCAGATTTGATGCAGCTATCTCCGTCATTGAGAAAAAGAAGCCGGATAAGGCGAAAAGAAGAGCTGGAAGAGGGTAAGAAGCTTTTGTCTGAATGTCAAAAATTAATTAAGCTGGCCGATCGATCCGACTGTGGTTGGGCTACGGTTTTCGGCTTAACGCCGTATTTCTAAAGCTGAATAATCGGCAAAGAAGGCTCTTGACTCTAAAAGAGAGAAATCGCGGGTTAAATCGGGTTCTGCTAATTACAATTCTAAACATGCTTCTTTTTCTCATGTTTCTAATTCACGCAGCGGCGAGCAAGAGTACTCTTGCTGGTGCGCAGCGTTTGCTGGCCCATAAAACTACCAAGAAGGAGTCTACTACAGATCACAGTCTCTCAGTTAGAGCAGTTAGTTGTCTCCAAGGCGGACTCGATGGCCTCTTTGTATAACATTCGTGCGGCTGTTACTTGCTTACTACCTTTTGCTGCTTTTCTCAGGTTTGATGAGCTTGCTAGGCTTGTTCGATCCGATGTTTAAGATCGAAAATGACATGTTGAAGTTATTTATTCAATCCTTGTAGCTTCTTCTAGGAAAGCAACTTGTCCGGTTGCTATGATGAATCGTTACTTAGATAGAGCTGGGCTTTCCTGCGATAGCCCTTTGTTTTGTCAACTTTCCAAAACTAGATGAGGCTATAAGCCTAGATCTAAAGGTTTAAGCTATTCTACGTTTAGAGAGTTAGTGCTGGAGGCCTGTAACGATATTGTTCCTGATACTTCTGCCATTGGTACGCATAGCCTTAGGAGTGGCGGGATTACTGCTGCCGCAAATGCTGGTGTACCAGATCGTCTTTTTGAGCGTCATGGCCGTTGGGCTAGTAAATCGGCTAAGGACGGATATGTGCAAGATTCTTTATCTTCCCGTTTGTCAGTTTGTAAGGCTTTAGGTATTTAGTTTTCTCCGTACTGCTTTTAATTGATTCTAGTTTCTGTTAAGTTGGTCGTGCGCGGGGGACCGTTTATTCTGGGGTACAGCTGGCACGGGGTTTTCCTCCTAGGAGCAAGTGGACGTACGGGGAGGTTTTTCACCCACCTGATGTTCCACGACCCCATTTCAATTTATTTAGCTCCCGGTCTAGTTTTTTGGAGCTGTATGTTTCTTGGATTGTATATTACGTTTCTATGATATGCCATGTATCTTTTAGTCTTTACTTAAATAAACCGAGCGCTTGGCTTGAAGCGAGCCGCAGCTAAGGTTTGTGTGTTTTCTTGTGGGAAAAACTGAGATTTAGAGGAGAGCATGTTATGACAGACAGGGGGTTTAACATCCGAGATCTCCTTACAAAGAAAACAGTTCATCTCAAAATCCCTCCACTCAGGTATTAAACCCTCATAATATTCCATGTGCAGTAAAACTGGATGTCAGATCTTTCAACAGCTATCCATGTTGATTGACTGATGCATATCAAAATCTGACATTGAGTCTCACCAGGTTGGTGTTTATAAATAATATAACAATTAGGGTTGAGAAATGACCCCCCCCCCCCAGCCCTCTGGAATTTCCAAATCCGGGGCTTTTCTGTGACCCCCACACCTCTGGAATTTCCTGGGCCTTTGCCCCTATCCCCTGGAATTTCTAATCCCTTCTGGGGGGTGGGGAAGGATATTTTCTAGTGGATGCCATGTACAGGTGATTTACTCACTTCTAGAGCAAATTTTCAATGGCCAGGGTTTGCGCTGGACTATGCAATTTGCTGCCAGCATTAGCTAAATAGGCAGTTTTCTATTATACAGTAATATAAAAAAAATTGTATAGAATGCTCTGAGAAAAGAATGTAACGAACAGATATGTAACAATTATTTCTCAAGCTCAAAATTTGCTCCGAGAACATAGTCTGTGAGGCCAAATGTGCTGCTGACTCAGAGCACATTCAGTCTTGATGAATAATACATGTACTTTTGTAGCCAAATCACATTAGTTGGTCAATTTTGTTATAACAAAGAACTTTTCAATCTGTTTTTTTTTTGCCAAGTGTTTGCCTTCAAATTTGACACCATTTGTTACCAGTAGTTGTAGATACCTGCTGATAGCCTACTGGGAGTTTATTAACCAATTAGCATGTATAAACATTGATAATAGACCACCAGTGGGATTTCACTTACAGTAAATATCATATATTTATATCTTTCCAGTTGTTGTTTGGTAATAACTGTTTACCTACAATGAAAACTTCCTATGAAATTAAACCTAATGAGTACATAATTGCTATATGGGCTAGCCTCAGAAAAGTTTGAATATTTTTTTAATCAATGTTTATGTCCAGCCCTGTTGACTGGAATACTGGTAAGTACATGTAGAAATGGTCTACACCTTCATATGTTCCCATTGACTAAATTTTATGTGGCAATCATGTATATGTAATAACTAGTCAAACTTCATTTTTGAATTACATTAACCGGCTCTGTAAAAATGCTTGTTGTGTTTCAGATGCTATATTTTAGGGAGAGCGAAATCTATAGTAAAAGCTTCCTTACTCTTCCTGTGAGAATCTCAGGAACTATGTGATCTAAATAAAATGAATCCAATTTGGCACGTATATCTGCCCACATTGCCTCATCATATGGAACTCTCACAATTTCAATGCCTTTGTTATGAGTTAGGATCGCCCTTGGAAGAGGTAGAGCGCCTTCAGGGGTGCTGAGAATAACCCTGCAGAGCAGCGAGATCCCCATCCAAGCTCGGCCAGTTGGGCTTTTCGCTTGTTTTTCCCATCGCTTGACGACTGTATCCCTTTTTCCTGTAAATATGTACGAAGCCAAGGCAATGGCTTTTTCCTGAAGTAATCTAAATCGAAGGTATCGGTCATTTAGAGGCTTTAAAACTTTAAGAAAGCAAGAAATTCAGAAGGTACAAGGAAAACAGATATGGGTTGCTTTGTCTCTATTCCCACGAGCCTCGTTCCGGTGGGCTAAATTTGGTCCCAGGGTCTTCATAATCAGACCGCGCAAACATATCGAAAGTGGGCTATTGGAAATGATTTTGCCTTCCGTTGTAAGAACATTTCATGACGCTAACACAACAAAATGCCTGTTGATATGAAGAGGTCAGCGATGTGAATGTTGCAGATGTTGCATAGGGGCCCGTTGCATGGTAGCCCCCGGGATAGTAGCATAGGATTTCTTAGTGTTTCCTTCATTTTCCTTCCTTTTGTGCATAATGACTGTGTAACTCTGCATACCTATGAAGTGTTTGTGCTAAAACCAGCACATTGCTTGTAAGTAATCGCTTTGTCAGGTCATTTCCATGTCGTTGCCTTCAATTTCAATGTCATTCGTGTTACTAGCTCCATATTTGTATTTGCAGAAAAGTCTCCATACCTATCTATACGCGGCTTTCTTTATTGACAACCGTCTTTAAGATCAGGGACACTTCACTTCAGAGAATTCTATATTAAGGGACTACTCTTGTATGCCTGGAACTGTGAGTTTAATGTTGAAAGTAGTTTTGAAATTCGCAGAAAGCTAACGTGGAATACCCTTTGCCAATGTAAAGAGATATGAAAAATTCCAATTTATTTCCACATACAAAATAGTTATCCGAACGTCCGTATCCCTATTAAAGTACATTCCACTGTTGCGATCAGTCAATAATGTTTTACCTAATGTCATGAAATGTTCATACTTTTAATTTAATTGACCACGCAACAGATGAACTGAGTAAATTGAATAAAAATTCTGGTTTCATGTGAGGTGAGGGTGCAATGCACTTCACATTAATGTTCTGGTTTAAAATTACATTTACATTTTAAGGCCTGTCAAAAGATACGTTAGCAAAATGCATGCATTTCCAAATTGACCTAAATATCACAGTTCTGGTAATTTTCATCTACGACATTAATTGGACTCTTTGAATAATTTCCTTAGATTTCATGGATAGGCTAGGGAATTTTCATCCAATCATCATGAATCGATTCTCTAAGTGGTGTTACATATTATCATAAAATTCGTAAATTTCGCAGTTTTTGCAATTCTCGTAGCTTTCTCTGGGCCTTCACTGCAACCCTTGCAATAAATTTCGTTGATTTTGTCACAGGTCTTGCAAATTATCGTAAATTTCGTAGTTTTCGTAAATTTTGCAATTTTGGCAATTATCGTAAATTTCGATGGGCCTTCCCTGCAACCCTTTGAATATATTTTGTTGATTCTGTAAGTAGTATTACATATTATCGTAAATCTCGCAGTTCTCATAAATGTCGCAGTTTTAGCAATTCTCATAGCTTTCTCTGGGCCTTCCCTGAAACCCCTGCAATAAATTTCGTTGATTTTGTCACAAGTCTTGCAAATTATCGTAAATTTTGCAATTTTCTCAATTCTCGTAAATTTCGATAGGCCTTCCCTGCAACCCACTAACTAAATTTTGTTGATTTGTTAGATAAACTTACAAATTATCGTAGAAATCGCAGTTTTCGAAAATTTTGTAATATTCGCAATGTTCGTAACTTTTAATGAGCCCTTCCCTACACCCTTTGAATAAATTTCGTTCAGTTAGTCGATGGTCTTGCAAATTATCATAAATTTCGCAGTTTTCGTAGCTGCGTTCAATCCTGGACATTACTCGTGCTAAGAGATATAATAATATATTTTTTTAGGAAAACACTACTTGTAAGAAAATAACATCAAAATTGCAGGGAAGCGACTTTTTTGAGCGAGCCATGAACAACTTTTTGGACGAGAAACTTACCACAACATGAGAAGCATCATAGTAAATTAAAAATTTTGGAGCAATTTTTAAATGTATTGAGCAACTTTCTGAGAAGTTTTGAGTATCGTTTTTACAAAATTAAAGCATTCTGTGGACAGCTCTTTTATCAATGCTGTATATCGATTTTGCCAGCAGAAAATAAATCCTTGAACTTTTCTAATTTCATTCTCCTTCAAAGGCGTTGTTGGGGTCCTCATGCAACACTTCTCCAAGTTGGGTAACGACCGAGTGCGAAGGCCTGGAGGCGGCTTGCTTCATTCGAACGAAAACATACAAACAAACAACACCTTTATTTAATGCCTTCTTTTTATTTCAGCTGCTAAAATTCAAGAAAAACCCAGATGACAGTTCAAACACAGCTGTTATACAGCTTTCCATATTTCTTATCTCCATCTTTATCCACTGTTTAAAACATAAAGCTAAAAGTCTCGAATATTAAATACAACAAGAATTAATTGAACCCTTAATTTCTGCAACTAGAGAGCGAGAACAAATAATCATTTCAGAAAATCTGCCTGAAACTTGAAACTGAAAATGAAACTTGGCAGCACTGTAATCAGGCGTACATAACATAAACATTACAGCAGACCAATCCTCCATTGTCTACTTCAGTGAAGGCCACCAAATCCTGACCATACCACAGTCGCAACTCTTGGCCCGAGCTCACTAGGTAAGGAAGAAAACGCGGCAGGATAATCTCGGGGGAAATCGAGTTCTATCCGGGTAACTGGGACCACTTTCCAGCACCCCCAGAATACGTGAAAAACGGATTTGGTGACATAAGGAGTGTATTGATTGATGTTGTGATGGCAAGACTGACGTGATGTTTTACAGATGGATGATTACCGCAGCCTCAGAGGGGCCATTGGAAATTTGGCCAGTGCCCACAGTTGGGGACGTGGAAACTGCCATACTTGTTATCCCTTGCGCCGGAACGCGCAGGAAGGGTATTCGCCTTAACCCAGGGATCCGAATAGCCAAGAAAAGTAAAAATATTTGAGTCAATGAGTTAGTGATTGAAAACTAAATTATCAGCTTTTCATGATAATTAATTGCGTCAAATTTCAATCAATCATATACCGAAAAAGGCTTTTTCACACAGTCAAAGTATCCCCATCGTAAAAAAGCTTTACCTAGACAAAATTAAACTCATTTTTTTAAAGGGAAAAAATATTTTTACCCAATGCCGCAGCGAAAGGTACTATGAGCAGCCAGAAAAATTAGTTTTTGATCCATGACTTGTCGTGCGGTACGAGAATTTGAAAAATAAAACAATCATTGAAATGAGATAAGAAATGTGTGGAAATGAAATTGTGAAAAAGTGGGATCCTTACTTCACATTTATAAATACACGGTTAATAATTTTCTGCGTCAGGATAAAAGGAAAATCTAGGTGGTGTTTAGATTAATTGATGGATCAAAATTTTACCAAAGACGAAAAATATAACTTCTTTTAACAACTGATAACTGAGATTGAAATTCTGCAAATTTCTGTGAAAGCTGGGAAACGGGCTGATCTGAAATTTTTACTAAGTTGAAATCACCTTTAACTGAGATTTAGTTACAAAGTTTACAGCATCGAAATTCTGCCTGTAAACAACGCTTGGCTTTCATAGCATTCTACATTCTAGTTAAAGATTAGACCTCCGAGCTTTCCACTGAAAAAAAATATATGACGTTTTTTTCTTCTTCAAAATATCGAAAATTTGCATCATTAACTGAGAGTATAAGCCAACCTGCAGCTTAAGTTCTTTGAAGGAGTTTTCAATGCAAGGTTTTTCTGGCTAAGTAATTACCCTTAAATTAACAGTGATAATAAGCGATGAAAAGCTTAGACGTAAAACGCAAGAAAATAACAACTTTTTTAGTTTAACCTGTTTAATGGCAAGCTGATCGAAGAACAAAAAAGAGAAAAAATTATAATAGCGAATAAAAATAACTTGAATAAAGCTTTGAGCGATACCAAGAGACGATAATACTTACTCCTTCAAATCTTACTCCTCTTTTAACAGTGGGACGTTTTCTTCAGTGAAAGGGTTTTTCTTAGGACTGTATGAGTAATATGGTGATTTGCTTAATTGAGTGAAGTCAAACATTGCCAATGCTTAAAGCGCATTAGTGGTCTGGGGACACCATCTAAACAATTTAAAACCGACACCATATTTCCACACATTGCGATATTATTTTTTTTTTCACGTGTGGTTCTAAAACTGTTTACGTTGTGCACGTGTTCAAATTAAGGTTTACTTATAAACAATAACTTAGACTGTCAGAAAGTCAACTTTGTCTGTGTAAATTACTCAGGCTGGGTTAAGGGTGTGTATAATTGCTTTTAACGATAGCTTTCAACTTAAAACAGGCTGTGTTTGTAAACCTGACTACGTACCATCTTTACATATTGAACAAAAACAAAACTTGAATATATTAGTTAGCATTACATTTGTTTTAGTGAGACGTTTTCAAATGCAGAATCAGTTTCCAACTTCCTAAAGTTTATGGTGTTTAAATTCTGTCAAAGCGAAACGCAGTAAACTTCAATCAAAGAACAGATAACTATGACTTCCTAAAATACCTCAAGACATTCTCTGGTATATCGGTAAAAACATAGAGCATGCGCTATGCCTTCAGTTTTAGAAACACAGTACAACTTACCCAGCTAGTTAAGTCTATTAATTCTGGTTCTGATCTTTACTCTAGGTAAACACTCACGATTGTCAACTTAGTACAAATAAAAGTTAAGTGACCCTTTAACCTCGATATATTTTTTTCTTTCTGAAGGTAATACGGAAATGGTTTATTTTCAGCCACGGCGTGGTAGATTTGGACGCCAGCAGCGTTGTGCTGGATAATGAATTTTAGTCCCCTAAAGCCGATCCAAATTTTTACATTCATCTCTCACTAGTTAAGAAATTACGGAAGCTATTATGCGCGCCTGAATTGCATTTGAAGCCCTATTTTTGTCTGCTGTGTTTACAGTACATGCAGACACAAGTACCCATTGCGTGCTTATATTTTCAGATTTGAGGATGTGGGATCTTAACGCTACGAAATATAAAAGAAAAATAGCAACTAGCGTTATTCTACCATTGTAATTCGTTTTAACAATAATAAGGAGAGATTTAATTTACCTTTTCGTAATTGACAAAGAAAGAAACTACATGTAAATTTTCTCCTCAAAATGCTTTGCTAACCTGCTGGCTGATTTTTATTTCGTTGGCCATGTTTTTTAGCCCGACCACTTAAGAATGATTTTTGCGTTTTTTGTCGTAACCCGCCATGCAAATTGTGACTCTACACCTGTTGCACGGGATCCTGCGAGTGGTCTTCTGAGTAAACTCCTCCTTTAGCTTATGGTGGGGCGATTTTACTTCATCACTTCTTCACTCCTTCACTCCGGTTGGAATCCTGAGGGAAAGTCTCATATGAGAAGCTCACGGATGCTCGTCGCTAAATTGCTCGAGCTTCATTAGACCCCCAAAATATATCACTTAAAACGGAATAGGCTTGATTTATAGTCACTTTTTTAAGAAAGGATCCCGGGTGCACTTGTGGACCCGACTCGAGTACTAGAGGAGGGGGTGAATAGGTTTTCGGATCGACGGATTTGGGCTTAAAAAGCGCCTTGATTCTGAATTTTTTCGGTAAATAGAGTGGATTGGCGGATTTTGAAAACACAGTGGATCGTGGTTCAGCTGTGAATTTTGGATTCCGAATGGTGCCTAGCTGTCTCAAGTTCGGACCTTGTGTCCTAAACGAAATTTGGATGATCGATCTTTCTTCAGCCTTTGTCAGTTATCTTAATGAGTTCATCCAAATTGATTTTTTTTAAGAACGAAGCTCATTTAAACTCAGGTGTGGACTGTTACTGGAATTGTACTCTGTTATAGTCATCAGGCATGTTGCCTTCTTAATTTATTATTTGCGCGAAATTGGCAATGGCATTCACCTTTGAAAATTTACAATTCTGTTTCCGGATGTGGTTGTGGGTTTCGGATTTGGGGAAAAACGTCACGGATCGGCGGATTTGCATACCCAGCCCCCTTTTTGAGAGATCAACGGAAAACAAGAAAGTTTCTTTTTTAATAATATACATGAAAAATTACTCGATTCTGATTGGCTGAAAGCAGTGCAGTTTAAGTGTTACACAAGTGCAAATTATAAATCGTGATTCTGGATTATGATTGGCTGAATGCTGGACAATAGAAAGTTTTCTAAGCCAATGATATCACGTAAAATAGTGACAAAACTTTTGCGCAGAAACTTTGAAAAAAGTTTCCCGAATGAGGAAAATTGGCTTTAACAAGCATCTTCCGGCATTTCCTCCACGCGAATGTTTTCATGTTAATGTCATTTATAATTAATCATAAAAATTAATTTTAAATTTAACTCGAAACCGTAAGACAGCTAAGAGTGGTGACGTTTCGTCATCAACATCCTGAGTGAGACCAGAATCCTTGATTTGCTTCCGAGACGACCAGCATCGCTGAACTTTTTATGTAGGAGTCTCACCTCCGGGTTTCTAACATCGCCTGGTCCAAGGCCGTTTTACAGTCAATAGCACCGTGCGAAGTTAGCTGTTCTCTGAATTTTCCCGAAGGTCCTCACTCATACTGGTTTAACCGAACTCGTTTTCCCAAAAGTGAGGAGATACGTTTTGTACGATCAGCAGAAAATCGAACGGCGCCCTTCGCTATTATTTATACAGAATTGTAAATTTAACAAATTGACGTCAGTTTTTCATGCGTCTGTTTTGTTATTGATCATGAATTTCGTCATAACATTGTTTGAGAATCCGCGCTCTTTTCCAGTCGCCGTCGGCAATAATCGGAAACCGCCGGAAATTTGATTAATGGCAGCAACAAACGCATCCGTTGGTTGAGGTTTAAATTTCAGAGTTCCTATGTTATTGAAAACCGCAGAAGGGATGGACTATTAATTGAAGAGGAGTCGAAATATGCATCCTTTTGACAGGCACGTGCTCAACTGAAGGATTAATGGCACATCATACTAACTTTGGTAAAGTACCAGGTTATCATGGTTTAGTGTTGCATTACTCAAGCTTTATATCTGCTTGCAGTCTTAAAAGTACTTGAAGCTGGCAGAGTTCAAATATTAACACGGTTCTCTGCAGAAGAAAAATACAAATTTAAAAGTGGCCATTAGACAAAATAAGAGAACGATCACTTATTAATAAGGAAAACTTGGTGTAATTGATTGAAACAAATTCTCCAAATTGGTGCGATAACACGGTGAAACGTTATTAAAGATGAAGCAGTTTCGCTTCATCCTGTTGCTTTTTCTCCTACTAATAAGTACATTATATTGCAAAGAGAATGGTTTCTTCATTTCTGTTCTGCGGTCATGGAAATCGCTAAATATTGGAACATTTAAAGTTAGGCGACTGTACTGTAAGTTACGATGTACTATTCTCATTCATGTTTATACCGCGGAAATTCATAATGAGTGGGTTATGTAACCCTGTTTGTTAAATGTTTCGCAATAAAGTGATGAATTGCCATGTGCATTGTCTCCTTATTTAAAGATCCATCTTCTTAGATTCGAGGCATTTCGAAAGGGATACGCAAGCCGGTAAGTCTGGAGGCATTTTCCACCCACCCCACTTTCCTTCAGCGACGTGGTACACACCCAGCGCTTTCTTATCCAGCCGCTCATTGCCTCGGCCAAAATCTTTTTCCATAATTTAACCACGCCAGGCAATAAGCGACATTATTAATGAATGAAAATGGTATACTATCTAATCACTTCGTTAAACACAGTTGGTTTACAACTTCAGTTTTAAATTTCTTATCTCCGATTTTCCTTTCCTTTCGACAACATAAAGCATGCGGTTACTAAAATACTAAATGCTTCCAGAATTAACTGAACCCTAAATTGCTGCTGACCCACAAAGGGGAAATTGAATCCTTTCAGTCCGAAAAGGTGCCTGATTCTTGTAACTGAAAAACATGCAAGTATTTACTATATATAGAGGGCGTAAACATCACAGCAGACCCATCTTCCATTGTCGCTTTCAGTGTGACCCACCAAATCCTCGCCATACCACAGTCGCGACTCTTGGCCCCAGCTCACCGAGTAAGGAGAAAAACGAGGCAGGATAATCTCGGGGGAAAACGCGTCATATCCCGGTAAGAAGGAAGTCGTTCCATGATTATGGAGGAGGAACGGGCTTTGTGGCGTTATAATGGTATTGCCTGAAGTTGTTATCATTACAAATTTTTTTTTTTGTATTGGGACCTTTAGATCAGCCCCAGAAACTATAGTGCGACCATTGTCTGTTATCGCAGGTCGCGTAACCCGGCCGCTTAGGTGGACCAATTTTACACCAGTAATTACAAAGAGATAGTTTTGTTTAATTTCTCCCCTGAGGA
>CM042756.1:2336234-2341234 GCA_022496165.2 Catalaphyllia jardinei
TTTTTATAAAGTTACCAAATAGGGTGACACTGCCCCCTTAAGAGAGTGTCCGTGGAAGTACCGACCACTGAAGCTTTCGTGGAATATGAATTACCTCCGTTTTTTTTCTACACAAGTAGTATTGTGGCTAAAGGCGAACAAACTTACACTAAACCTTTCAAAAACCAAATCCATGTTAATCGGAAGCAACAGAAAATTAGCTAATGTTTCCTCGCTGTCTCTATCTATATTTGATTGTGATCTTGGTAGTGTAAATAAGTTTAAGTTTAAGTATTTAGGGATTATGGTCTGATCATGTAGAGTATGTAGTTTCTAAAGTTAATCGGCGACTAGGTCTTCTACGTAGGATTAAACATTTGTTACCTTTCACCGCTCGCCTATTATTCTATAACAGTCTGTTCTCCCAGTTTTTGATTATGGCGATCTTGTGTGGGGCAACAAGGACAACGCGACTCTTATGAACGACCTACCGGTTTTGCAGAACAAGGCTGCAAAAATTATTCTCGACAGGCCACTTTTTTCGTCAGCTACTGATGCCCTGGTAACTTAAAGTGGCTGAACCTAGAACAACGTAGATTTTACCATCGTTGTATATATATTTACAAGTGCATTAATAGACGCATGGATCACTCTATGAATTTAGTAACAAATAGCGAAATTCATAATTGTGATACAAGAAAAAAAGACACGCCGCTCAGACTACCCGGTGTTACCAGAAATCGGGGAAAGCAGAGAGTTTGCCATCACTCTCCAAAATTTAAAACTATGACTGCAGGTAGAAAATGATAAAATTAGATTAAAAACGTAAAAAAAACGGGGGTCAACGAACTCGTTTTGAAGATGAGGCGTAGTACAGACCATAGCATTTTTAGGATTTCCAGTCACTCGAGGCGATTCTGGCCAAATTCATTACTATCGGCATATATTTAAGTTGAAGAATCATATCTAAGTTATGTGTGTTTAACACAGCATATATAGGCCTATTTGATAGGTCTGTGCTACGTTTGTCATTAAATCAGCTAAAATTAGCCTTAAAAAATACAACTTCTAAGTTACGCACACCTGTATCCATGTACCTGTATCCATGTATCAATTCGAGTGGGTTCACCGAGCATCCAACAAAAATATTCGAACACAGAGTTAATGCAAAGGTCATCAGCTCTATATTTTGTTGAGTTTTCGAATCGGTGCGCGTAAGAATTTTAGTAGCTTTGCTTCTTTGTTTTAATTATTTTTTTTCAATTTAATTGTTTTTAATTCTATTGACATCTTTGTGTTTCATTCTATTTTGGGTTTTTGGCAAACTTAACGACGCAGAAGTCCAAACGCTACTGTTAAATTTGTTGGCTGAAAATCGCCGAAAAGCACCACAAAATTCTTCACTTTTGCAATGTTTCCTGGAGGCATGCCCCCAGACCACTCTGGTTGAACAGGGCCTTCTGCTCTATATTTCCTACTGGTTGGTCACTCACAGAACTCTAGCTTAAACCTTGATTTAATGCGTGCCAAAAAGGAAATTTATTACCAGGATAACGAGTCAATAAAATTGACGCCGAAAAAGCAACACAGCCTAATTTTAGGCCATACCGCTTGAATGTCAGGCCTGATACTTGTTTTTTTCCCCGAGTAAATTTTAACAGTAAAGCATAATGACGGGTCATGCTGAAGACTTACCCTTCCCCCCTCCGCCCCCACCACAAAAAAACTCCTGCGTTGGCAGTGGATGTGAAAAAAATTACATTCCTGGAAGCTGAAAAAATCCGTCCCGCGCCCCCGCCATCACTTTTCCAATGGCCGTCCCTAATCTGTGTACTAAGTTGAAAAATCTCAGCGACCTGCAGGATCCTACCGTGAGATTCTTCTAACTCAGGGAACATGCGAAATAAATACAAGATGATTACCGGTGGCAATAGCTGAGAGACTGTACAAATTGCCATGCGTGTTGCTTATCCTAATCCCTGTAGGGAGACAGAAGGTTATTCAAAGTATCAGATTCAGCTGTGAAATGCTCTTCCAAAGAAATCGCCAGCGAAATGCACAAGACTGAGGTTCGGGTTATTCAGGGGCAAAAACGCTTATGCTGAAAAGGAATGCTACAGGAATGCCGGTTTGAGCTGTATTTGAAAAGAATCTAAGGCACTCTTACTTCTAATATTTGCCGGTAGATAGTTCCAAAGTTTGGACGCGGCAACTAAGAAAGCTCGGTCCTCATAGGTGGAGGATATGGAAATACCCAGAAGACCTTGCGCCGCAGAATGCAAAAAAAGGTGTTGGAACATCCATTTGTAGCAAGTCGCATAGATAATCCGGAGCACTGCGCTGCCATTCAAGATTCAAAGGTCATCAGTAGAACTTTAAATATTATTCTGTATCCGTCGGAAAGCTGCGAATAAAGGAAGACATCATTTACATTGCCCGTTTCTTGGATCACGGTTTGACTGAATACAGTTTGAACTATTTGTTGTCTCTCTAAATGGAATTCAGTTTCAAAATTGCTTATTTCTGCGACATTGCTTTATTATATTTCCCAATTATCTCCAACACCATGTGATATTTTCATATCTCACCCCCACCATCTTATTAAATGGAGCACCTCTTCACTTCCAATATGGAACGCCTGGTATAATATACCTACTTGACGAATCTTGAATCGAATGTAGTCACGAGATGACCGCCTAACCAAAAACGTCGTGATCAACATAAACAACATAACAGCTTCAAGGACCAAGATCGTAAATCACACTTTAGGAACGGTCCACTACATGAAGAGATTTGAAATGTATCCTCTATGGGCAAGCACGGGCTCCAAGGATAAGTTGCATAACATACGCCCTTTGAAACAGTATCAGGTTTAATTTCGCAGATGGTACGCGACCTTTGTAAATAGCGCCTTATTGCTTTATTGTTGTTGTTGTTATACTTCTAAGTATAATTCTTTCCATGCATCCATTTTTGGTTCACTTCTTATTTATATGTACATAAAACCCTTGTTGACTTCCTAGTAATGAATCAGATCAACTCGCCATCAAGAATATCCTTTTATAGTAAATTAGGAATCCTGTGACAAGGAAAAATTGATGTTACTTCCTGTTTTTCCCGATGTTTTAATTTTCAATCAGGAGCACAAAGGAAAGTTTGAATTAAGTTTAAATTGCTCCGTTTGACGGTGTGTTGAGATCGCCTTGCTTATTTCTGGCGCTCGTTCAATTGTGACATAAACAGTGACGCTTTGTTTCACAGGGCTTTCCATCGGCTTCCACCCTTGTGGCTACCAGAAATAAAATCTCATTCCCCCGAAAAAGAGCAATACAAAATTAAACCTGTTAACACTGAAAATATTTTTCCCAATTAATACGAGGCAACTTTTTAAATCTGCTACTAAAGCGTTATAACCTATATCCGAACTTGACGCACCTTGAATTGTAGTCACGAGATCACCGAATGGCTAATAGATGGCACACAAGAGTAATCATAATAGATATTTATATTACTCCTTCTTGGAGATTTACAAAAGAAAAAGAGAAAGACCTACAATAAAGGAAAAAATGCTGTAATGGTTAAATACTACGAATGCTAACAAATGCTAAAAAGAAATTCAACAGGAATGCGTCTTGAGCTGTATTTGAAACTGAAGAATCTAAAGCACTCGTAGTTCTAATATTTGTTGGTAGATAGTTCCAAAGTTTGGGCGCGGCAACTGAGAAAGCTCGGTCCTCATAGGTGGAGGTGACAGATTTGTCAACAACCACAAGACTTTGTGTCGCAGACGACAAGAAACGTGTTCGAACATACCTTTATAACACGTCGCATAGATAATCCGGAGCACAACCATTCATAATTTCTAGATCAGCAGTAGAATATTATTCTATATCCCACACAGAAAGCCGTGAATAAAGATTGACATCATTTGCATTGCCGTGTCCTGCATCACGGTTTGGCTGGACACACACTGAGCTATTTGCTGCCCCTCTAAACTGATGGAATTCAGCTTCAAACTTGCTTATTCTTGCGACATTACTTTATTATATTTCCCAACTCTCCAACACCCTGTGATATTTTCATATCTCACCTCCACCATCTTGTTAAATGGGGCAGCACTTCAGTTCCAATATGAAAACCCTAGTATAATATACCTACTTGACGCATCTTGAATCAAATGTAGTCACGAGATGACCGCATGACCAAAAACGCCGTGATCAACATTCAAAAAACAACAGCTTCAGAGACAAAGGTCTTAAATTACACTTTAGGAACGGCCCACTAAACTGAGAGATCTGAAATGTATCCTCTATGGGAAAGCACGGGCTCAAAGGATAAAGTGCATAACGTACGCCCTTTGAAACAGTATCAGGTTCAATTTCGCAGATGGTACGCGACCTGGTTACTTCTACGTGTAATTCTTCCCATGCATCCATTGTTGGTTTGGAACACTTCTTATTTACATGTACATACAAATCTTGTTGACTTCGATACTCTTAAGACTTTTCTGGGCCTCACAAGCTTGTTCTCAAAAGTTGCAATAACCTTCCTAATAATGAATGACTCTGTTATCACGAGTTAAGTACGAAATGGGAATAAATGAAGGTCACCTCACCATCAAGAATGTCCTTTTATTGTAAATTAGGGATCCCGTGACGAGGAAAGTTATCCCTTCCTGTTTTTCTTCCAATATTTTAGTTTACAATTTGTAGCACAAAGCAAAGTTTGACTAAAGTTTAAATTGCTCCGTTTGACGCGTGTTGAGCTCGCCTTGCTTATTTCCATCGCGGGTTCAATTGTGACATTACCGGTGAGCTTTGTTTCACAGTGCTTTCCATCGGCTCACACCCTTAGCTTGTGGCTAGCAGAGGTAAAATAGAACTGAATTTAGCGACAACAGGTTTCAAAAGCCAAGCTATCGAACTGGTTCTTTTTTTGACAGGCAAATCAGTTTTAAATATGAGATATTTAAGCGTTCAAAGACTTGGAATATACTGTTTTCATCCAGGGTAGATGTTTAA
>CM042756.1:2351234-2353734 GCA_022496165.2 Catalaphyllia jardinei
TGTTTGGCTAACCCTCCAATTCTCGGTTATCCAGATTATGGTCTTCCATTTGTTCTACACACTGATGCGTCCAATGAAGGACTTGGAGCAGTCCTTTATCAGCGTCAGTATGGTAAAATGCGGGTTATCGGATATGGATCCAGGACCCTGACTACTGCAGAGAAAACTTACCACCTTCATTCAGGAAAGTGAGAGTTCTTAGCCTTGAAGTGGGCCGTCTGTGAGCAATTTAGAGACTATCTGTACTATGCACCGTCATTCACAGTTTACACGGATAATAATCCCCTGACGTATGTTTTATCAACGGCGAAACTTAATTCAACGGGACATCGCTGGGTGTCCGAACTGGCCGATTTCAATTTTGAGATCAAGTACATGCCTGGTAAGGTGAATAAAGATGCTGACACTTTGTCCAGACTTCTTTTGGACATCAACCAGTACATCCCTACCTGTACACAGGAAACTGCCCAGGATGTGATCAGTGCAGCTCTGTCCGGTGTAATGGCACTTCAGAATGGCGATGCAGTCTGGATAACAGCAGTCAGTGGTAGAACGGAAGCATTGAACCTTGGCTCTGATCTTCTTGATTCCAGAAATTACGATAAAATCGAGCCTCAAGTCATCCTGGCAGCTCAGAAACAAGATCCTAGTATTGGCAGAGTCCTAGCATGTAAATTGAATGGCCAGAAACCGGCAATATCCGAAATTACTAAAGAACTTCCGTATACAAGAAAGTTGCTGCGTGAATGGCCTAAATTGGAAATTGGAAGCGATGGGCTGCTACGAAGAAAGAGTGGACATAATTTACAATTAGTGTTACCAAAGCAGTTTCACCGCTTGGTCTACAAGGAACTACACCAAGAGATGGGCCACCTGGGGACAGAGAGGGTACTACAGCTAGCCCGAGAACGGTTTTACTGGCCTCATATGCAGAGAGATATCACTCACTTTGTGACTCGGGTGTGTAGTTGTCTGAAGCAAAGGCGACCAAATCTTCCAACACGTGCCCCTCTTCAACCTATTGTGACTAATGCACCGTTTGAGTTGATATCTATTGACTACCTACACCTTGAAAGAA
The DNA here is from genome assembly GCA_022496165.2 of Catalaphyllia jardinei. Classification (NCBI taxonomy): domain Eukaryota; kingdom Metazoa; phylum Cnidaria; class Anthozoa; order Scleractinia; family Caryophylliidae; genus Catalaphyllia; species Catalaphyllia jardinei. The sequence goes on from CM042756.1 coordinate 2,352,313, forward strand.
GCTCTGGTGGACACGAATACATACTGGTGATTGTTGACCACTTCACCCGATTTGCACAGGCGTATCCCACTCGAAATAAGTCAGCTCGTACAGCCGCCGACCGGCTCTACAACGATTTCATGCTTCGATTCGGATTTCCAGCTCGTATTCTGCATGATCAAGGAAGAGAATTTGAGAACAAGTTGTTTCGCCGCTTGCAGCAGTCGTGTGGGATGATACGTTCCAGAACCACACCCTACCATCCGCAGTGTAATGGTAAAGCAGAGAGATTCAACCAGACCTTGTTGTCAATGTTAAGAACACTACCTGAAGAAAAGAAACGCAAGTGGTCAGAGTATGTGCCCAAGGTAGTTCTTGCCTACAACTGTACCAAGAGTGATTCAACTGGGTATTCGCCGTTTTACTTACTATTTGGAAGGTCACCACGTCTGCCAATAGATCTGATATTTGGACCTTCACTGGAGGAAGCTAGGGTCACTCACACAGAATATGTAGACAAATGGAAGTTTGCCATGAAGGAAGCATATTCACTGGCCCGAAAGAACAGCTCGAAGTCTGCAACAGATGGCAAACAACAATATGATCGCAAGGTGAGGTTTTCAAAGTTGCAACCTGGGGACAGGGTATTGGTCCGAAATTTGTCTGAGCGTGGTGGACCAGGGAAACTCCGATCGTATTGGGAGCAGCAAATCCATGTTGTGGTTGAGCAGAGAGGGGACCTACCGATCTACAAGGTGAACCCAGAAGGACAGCCAGGCAAGTCGAGAGTACTACACAGAAACCTCCTATTGCCATGTGACTTCCTTGCTGCTGAAACTCAGGAGTCCGTGCCCCAGTCAATCCGAGAGAGGGGAATGCATGTTCGTAGAGTGCATAATGAGAGAGATTGCCAACCTAGACATAATGAGAGTGACAGTGGGGATGAGGAGGAGGAGGACCTACCTGGCCTTTTGCCCAGTGATTTGGACCCATTGCCTCTTCCATCATCGACAACGGGACAGTCAGAATGCACTGAAGATGAGGCAATGCTTGAGAGTTTGGGGAGCGGTGATGGAACTTCATCCAGTACCTCCGACCCAGAACAACAGCCAGAATTGGACCCTGAGCCAAACCAACAGCCAGAATTGGACCCTGAGCCAAACCAACAGCCAGAATAGGATCCTGAACCAGAACAACAGCCAGAACTGGTTCCTGAACCAGAACAACAACCAGAATGGGAAGAAGATCAAAGTAGACCCCAGCGTGTTTGTTATCCACCAAAAGTGTTTACATATAATACATTGGGACAGCCAACCATCTGTAGTGTCCAGACTGTTTCAGACTTTGTATCTGGATGGTCTTATCCACCTTTCCAGTCACCCTGGATGTTACCTATGCATCAGTACCATCCACCACCCTGTTATGGCCCGTTGGTATATCCCC
>CM042756.1:2359367-2389367 GCA_022496165.2 Catalaphyllia jardinei
GTTATATTTTCGTCTAAATAACCTAGAAAAAGTTCGAAAAAGGTTTTTCCATTCAAGTTTCAGTTCTCGGACAGTTATTGTGGATTTTTTTTACCGAAATGTCCGATGATGTTATGCTTGTGTGTTTTGGTTGCTATTGGCGACGGCCGCTTCCTTTGTTGCGTACAAAGGTGAGCAAAGGTCACAAGAAAAAATCTAATTACTTCTGGTTTTGTTCGATTTCGCTGAAACTTTAACATGATGAAGCTGAATAGTTAAAGAATAGATTTATCTTCTGCCGATATGTGGTAGCGATTAACATGTGAGTGACAAGGGGTTTTGGAGAGAGATTTTCGCAAAGTATGAGTTCGGCGTGATTTTGTAATTCGAGATTTTTGTGAACCCTGAAGGTAAAACTATCCAGAAATGCCCACTTCATCGACGATTCAAATGAATATGAGTTCATATATGTTCCTCGAACAATTTCTAGTGGAAAAATAGCATTTTCCATAAGCGCTTGGGTTTTAATTTTTTTCCCGCGAAAAATTGTGCCAGGAAAGAGTTAATTTTTTCTAGAAACCTAGTTACAAATAAGTTAACTCGGTTAAAGGTTGGTTATAATAAAATAACGGGATTATATTTTATGAGCCGCAGCACTGAAATAGGTTATGAAGTGGGTGAACTCCATATTATGAGATAAATCAACAAAATGACAGAGAGCCATGGTCTTATATTCTCAATTGTTTTTCAGTTCTTTGTTTTCCGCACTTAGTAGCGTTCTACTAACGGCTAAGACAATATCCCTCTTAGTAATCCACACTAAGCAAATTTCCAAGGCAATCCGGCCTTTCGAACATGATGTTAATTTTGCGTAGATGTCTATTCCATCGCCGCTAAATGAATCTTCGCAACTTTGACTTTATCTGAGAAATCAGCGATGGTTTGAGGAAATCGCCAGGATTCCTGCCATTTATGACTAATTTTATAGAGAGCACTTTGGAATGAGCTTCAACTCCCTTCAAGCCCTTTGACGGATTCTCTCATTAAGAGACAAAATAGCCTCCGAGACGCGTGACAGTTTGTGGGTGTTCATTGCCGCAATTCTGACTCCAATACGTAAACAAACTGTTGGCGCCCAAATGACGTCACGTTAAGATATTTTGGGCTTAACTCGGACCCATTCCCCTACCACTTTTGAGGGCAAAATGGCACGGCTTTGAAGGCTTGTAAAATCGTCAATTTTAATAGTGTATCTCAAAGGGTACATTCCACAAATATGTGAAAAAAATTTCGCTTCATAGGCACTTTAACTTGTGGTGTTTAACACCTCAAGTCTGCTTACTTTTCCCTAACATCTATTATTCATGTAAGAACCCTGATGATCTTAAATCTAAGCTAAATCATAAGCTTAAAATAGTTGCCGAACAGATGAAATTCAACAGGTTAGGGTTTAGTATTTCAAAAATCTAATTTCATTCTTTCCCATTGAAAGAAAATTGAAGCCAAGTAAGTCCCTCTTTTACGGCACCAAGTTTCGCGGGAAAAAAAATTAACCCCAAGCGCTTATGAAAAATGCTATTTTTCCACTAGAAATTGTTCGAGGAACATATATGAACTTATATTCATTTGAATCGTCGATGAAGTAGACATTTCTGGATAGTTTTACCTTCAGGGTTCACAAAAATCTCAAATTACAAAATCACGCCGAACTCATGCTTTGCAAAAATCTCTCTCCAAAACCCCGAATTTGAAGCGTTTTGTCACTCACATGTTAATAGCTACCACACATCGGCAGTAGTAAAATCTATTCTTTAACTATCCAGCTTCATCAAGTTAAAGTTTCAGCAAAATCGAACAAAACCAGAAGTAATTAGAATTTTTCTTGTGACCTTTATTCACCCTTTTACGCAACAAAGGAAGCGGCCGTCGCCAATAGCAACCAAAACACACAAGCATAACATCATCGGACATTTCGGTAAAAAAAATCCACAATAACTGTCCGAGAATTGAAACTTGAATGGGAAAACCTTTTTCGAACTTTTTTTATGTTATTTAGACGAAAATATGACCTCAGCGGGCTAAAAAAGCGAGCGAAATGGAAAACATAACCTGAAACACAATGCGAGGTAAGAAGAGCCCATAATTTATGCATTTCTCGCATTCGGCACGTAACAGATGAAAAAGCTTACTTGTGGATAATTTCGGCCTTACAAGCCAGCAACTTATCTCGTGTTACTTTCTTTATACTTGCAAATGCCCTGGCTTCCATCTCCGAATGATTTGGCGTTTCCTCGACGGTGACCGCCATGATGATTTTATGCATACTAATATTACTGACTTTACAAAAACCTCCCGAGGCGGGGATATGAGGAAAAGGGCTGAAAAATGGCCTGCAATTGGCCAGCAATCGGAAGTAAAATGGCTCTGCAGCCTCACTTGCGAGAGTTGGCTATTTGACGGACCAATTTCCGGGCCAAGTGCGACAAAGAATTTTAAAACTTGATGATGGAGTAAGTATTAAGCAAGTCTTCACTGTCAGATATCAAGGTGTTACCTTTGACTGAAATCTTACCTGGAAAAATCATATTTATGAACTCTGCTTAAATCTATCAAAAACTGTGGGAGTTCTAACTTTCAAAATTTCGATACTTTGTCAACATTGACATCCTTATTAATCTATCTCAGCTATGGTGTTCAAGTGTATTCCCTCTGCATGCTAAATTCTATTACTGCGAGACACCTATTGGATTACTTTCATAGGCTATCTAGGTGTCCCAAACTCCACACAATCAACATTGCATAAAACTGTTCGTTTTTCTTTCTTTGTCTCTTTAACAGTTCATTTCTTAATCGCAAATGTAAATATTTCTTTAGCACTATTTCATGTAACTTGACAAGTAATTTGACCTCTCTGCCACCCCGAGCTCAGCCTACGGTGAACACGTGGAAACATGAGCGACGACCTGGAAAATTCTAGAAAAGAGGCCGAATGTATTATTGACGATGTAGCTCTTTCTACGAGGAACAAAAAATTGACGGAAACTACTCGCACAAAAATAAAATAAGATGTAACCCAGGTATCGCCTCAGCAGGGAAGAAAGAAGGCTTTCTAAGCTCATGGAGCGCATTCGGTAAGTTTGCATCTTAGACATACTTACTATTTTTTCCGTCTCTCTTCGTTGCTATTCCGTCTTAAGAACTGAATGACTTTTATTACTCCTTACATTCTAATGTCCTCTAGAGGTCATTCTGACCCCCTCCAAGGTCCTGCGACCTTCTCGACGTTCTTTTTTTTTCAAACGATTTTCGATGTGACCTTATCGAACCCAACGCAGCTAGCTCCGGAAAGCAATACTCGCAAAAGGAATGGGACACCACTCAGTGGGTTACGCGAAGAAAAGTGAGCGGAGTAGAAGAAGAGAGGGATCTTGGTTAAAGAGTATCTCTCAAGGCTCCTCCCTTTTTTCCTTCATCCGCTTGCACGGCGTAAGGTTTCCTCACGAGAACACGAATACTGATTTACAGGCTTTAGCAGAATTGTAATCAGTTTATTTTGTGGAAAATTGTTCATTGTTAATAAAAGCATTATGTCACGTGTATAGATGTATGAGTCATAGCACTAAAAATAAGTGTTGCGGTGACGGTGTTACGTTGAATTTTCTTGTGGCGATGCGGTTTCCGTTACATTTTTTGGGGGTGTTCAGAAACCCCTACCCCCCCCCCCGAAACCACTCACCCCCTCCTCTTCTACAAATTCCAAACCAGTTGCCGTTTCAATTTCAACCTGGTCATTTCTTTGCACCAGAAAAACTCTCTTGAACATTGGAAGAGTCAAAAGGAATGCATTTTCTAGGTTAACTAAAGCACTACAGCCATTTGTTTGACGCAAACCGCGTTGTTAAGCTTTTCTTACAAATTCAGCAAATCCCGCTTGTTCCTTTGTGCTGCTGTTGTTGCTGTGATGCTCTTTAGCAACAAAGCAGCTATATGCACTTCTCCACGATTTCACCGCCAAACATTCGCATTTGTGATATATGACTGATTTTACCGCGAAAATGTTTCAGGTAATATACTTTGTCATCACGTGTGAAGCCTAGTTATTTGAAGTGTACTTTAGTCAAGTGCTTAATTGCAACTTACTTAGCTTCTAGTTTAAAGCCAATTACCAAGCACAAAATTTGGCCTTGCAACATGGCGATCCATTTCAGAAAAAGCACGCAGAGATGGAAAACTTATCAAATCAACTAATGCTCTGCCATCTTCTCACCTCAAAAACTTACTCAGCCCTTCCCACTGGAATATTTTCAAAATTCCCTGAACTTGAAGTGACATGCGTCAAAATATCACTTTTGACATTTCTTTTCTAAATACTAAAAATAGTTTTAATAAGAGCAGTTTTGTCTCTGTCACTTGTTAAGAGTCAGTGTTTTCTTTGTCAAGCAAAATAAGATGTTTCAGCCAGTTTTTGGGCACAAACCAAAGCGAACTTCTTGTCCATAAACGGGATATTCTGTATTAAGCTCTTGAATTCCAGACCTCTCCGTCGCCATTTCGTATTCGTCCCCGCTTTGGGATCCTTATTTGGGAGTATTTAGATAATAGATGATGTTGGCTCACCAGCGCAGCTGCCCATGAGCCGACGAATGAGATAATTCATTCCCATTACCGACGCACAATTGCAGTGTAAAGTCCTTGAGCGACACAAAGTTGAGAAGAAACTGAGGCTCAAACAAGAAAAACAAAGCACCACTTTGATCAGCATGCCAAACACCTCCCCACATTAGAGAAAGGTGACCGGATCAGAGTACAAACGGGGAGCCATTGGAAACCAGGCGTTGTAACAGAACATGAAGAAACACCAAGATCTTATAGGATTCGAACTGATGACGGTAGAGAATGCCACAGAAATAGAAGAGTGTTAATGAAATCACGGGAAAGCTGTCCATCAGCGACAGACATCTTACCTTATCACGAGTCTCCAACGGTGAGAGGAAATAAATGTTCGCCTTCCTAAGAAGCTGCCAATCAAGCAATCTCATTTGGGAATAGCCCACCACAACATCTTAAGAGCGATAGGGAATTTATTCATGTGATGATGGAATCTCAGAGCTTCGGAAGACAGCAAGTGGAAAATTGAAACTGTAAGAAGGCCTCTACGTTTTAAGGATTATGTTATTTAGTGACACGGAACACCAGGATGATGTGTGACCATGAAGACATAAGTAACAGTGTTAAATGTAGATAAATGAAAATCTCTCTGCCGTAAACCATAAGTGTGGTTTTTGGAGTAAAATATGTTACAAATAGTCCGAGAGCACAATTTATGCTTAACCTTATACATTAAAGTACATGTATTGTAGTCTCCTATTATACAATGTTGGTAGATTGGCTTTCTCTAACAGTTGATGATGGTAGCTAGACATGTAAAAAAGTGCACACAGTCCTCTCTCTAATTTACGAGTATTAAAGGCTGTGCAAAAAAGCCACACTAGGTGGCAATATGTAAGATGAGGGAGAATAGCTGCTTTGTTGAGGTGTAATTTAACCTCAGTTGGTAGAGGATTCCTACATTCTCTGGCTATAGCTTTCTTAAAGACATTACTAATATGTACGCTAAAATTAAGATCGCAATCTATCGTTACGATCAGGATTTTCTGTTTCCATTATATCCTTTTCGTGATCAGTTACTTTGTCTCCACAGATCGCATTTTTATTCCAAATTATTATCGTTTGAAGTTTTAGGTTAGTTTTAGTTTCGATGGAGAACATGTATTAAAGGCTCGTATTTCGGGTAGAAGACACAGTACACAAACAAAAGAACGCCGCTGAACAAACCTATTGTCTCCATTGTTTTCCTCGTTCTTTTGTCCTTTTGTCTTCTATTGTTGTATTTCAGCTGTCTTTTACACGAAGTAAGAGCCGTATTAAACATTCAAAACTCCGTTTGAGGACCTCTTCAAACACCTTAAAAATTGCCAAAAATACTCCGCTCTAAGCGTCGTATTCTAACTGTCTTCTCTGTGATGACGGCATCTCTTCATGCTGCTTGATAATTTGCTCTTGTAACGCGACGTCACAGAGATGGATTGCATGGTTGCAAAGCCTTTGGCTAGACTTTTCTGCCTATGGAAAGTAGACCTTATAAGGCGGCGCATCCGTACTCTGGCACTCTTTCTCGTACAGCTATCACACTAGTGCCTCCTCCAGATAATGTTCACTCCTTTCCAATTGACCGTTTAGGCGTTAGATTTCACGTGTAGTGTCACGTGACTTCGGATGTAAACAAACCTGGAAAGTTCGCACATTCTTGTCAATCACAGTGCAACCTCTGAGTCAACCACTCGTGTTCGATCAGTAGTGTTCTGACAGTAACATGTGCTTTTGGTACTTTGAAGCTGTACGCTTGTCTAGAGAAATTCTTATGTTTTTCTTGTACTATCTGATCGAGGTTATGTTCCTAGGTATATTCCTCCTTTGATCCTTCTTGTACCTCAGGATTGAAATGTAACTCTTTACGCGTAAGTTTGTTGACTGTGTTGCGTGTTGTATATGCCCATTGTTAGGCTTAGTTTAGGCAAGACCATAGTTTCGATCCTCCATGTGGATCTCGTCAGTTGCCAGTATTTCGTAAATTCTCTGTACGTCTGAAGTTGTCAGCGCAACTCATAATCGGTGGAGTGGAAAATAAAATAGTTAAAAATGTCGTACAACCCAAACGGCGGCGAAGAGTTAAAGTTGTTCACGGTCTTCAGGGAAAATGGATTGGGAATTAGCCTGTCATGAATTGTTAATTTGTTAGTATCAGGGGTTTGAACTTTCTCGAAGTCTGGATCCACTGGCAAAACCATTCTTTCCACTGCGGAAGCGATTTCCACGAGCGAAGTTTTCAAATATCCGCTTTTATTCTTTTTTCTGCCATTTTGAAGCTAAAACTATTTCACGTTCAAAGAGTTAAAGCAGAGGGAAAATTATAGTAGTAAACGAAGTTGTAAACTTCGTACACATGTAGTGCGTGGTTGACAAGAATGTCCGAACTTTCCCGGTTTGTTTACATCATATGTCACGTGACACTACAAGTGAAATCTAACGCCTTATCGGTGAATTCGCCAAAAAACTCAGACCAACCTTTCACTGTTTTGAGGAATAGGAATTTGAACTGTTTTCCGCTTCCCCTTACCAGAAAGTATCACAGCCTTTCATCGTTTGTAGGCTAATTAGCTTGTCAATGCCTTGGTTAAGTTTCTTCTCCAAGCTATTAATAAGTAAAAGAGGTTCATCAACTTGGTCTTTCTGCCTCTTTCATTACTCTTGCAGCACATTCCAAGGTTTTGGCTTTGAGCAAGCAGTATGGCAAGTGTCAGAGTACATGACGCACCTGCCTCCCTCTTGCCGATAATGGAAAACCATACTCATGCCAGCCTTGTTATGGTTACACCCATAAGTGGCTGCGTCTTATTCTCCAACATTGATCTTCCATTTTAAAGTACATGATCCGGTCAGTGAACCTACCGCTGGATGCTTATTTCTTCCACTGTGAGGGTTGTCCAATATGCTTGATCCATAACGGACCGTCAAACTGGTCACGGTTCGAGATGGATGACCCGTCACAGTTTGTCAGTTCGCAACATGTAGGCGATCGAGCGTCGTCCTCCACACTTATACGAATGTTTGCGGCGAGGAATACTGTTACACTCCTTTCGCCTGTTTATTTGTGTTATTTGCGGGTCGTCACGTCACGAACCGTCGCCCCTTCTAATTTATTGTTACACTTCTTTCGCTTGTTTAATTGTGTTGTTTGCGACTCGTTGCGACCCGTCACGAACCGTCACCCCTTTGGCGTTCCGTTACGGATCGGATGTATTAAACATGTCCACTGTGTGTGACACTAAGGAATTGGCAATGTCAGACTTGTTTGCGGTAACACTGAAAAGCTGAACTTGTTCCCTGACTTCGCAGTATAGGCAGGAAGTATGTTCTTGTACTATTCACCGTCAGAGGTAAACACCGTTTTAAATCTTTCGACATTTTTTTATCTATACCTCGCCATACACGTCAAACACTACGTCTACGTGCCTGTTGCGAGTACTCAATACCAACTCAAACACTCTCTTAGCGATCATGAGACATACCTCCAGAGGGGCGGGATATTCAACTTCTGTAAGACCATCATTCCAGGCACACTGAAAATTCTGGCTGCGTTCTGTGAGTATTTCTCGTTGATTGTAATGCGTCACTCTAATTCTTAAGAGAGTTTGGCTTTGCGCAGTTGTTTTTCGCGTGAGCCCACAAGGATAGGCAAGAGGCCAAAGAAGTGGACAAAGAGGATAGGCGATAACCTTTCTGTCAATTTGGCGAAACTGTCAGACGAGTGCCCTATGAGCAAATATTTCACGATTCTCCTGCTAGTTTCTATCCTTACGCACAGCCTACAGATCCACAAAGGACTTCAGCTTCGCTCTCTTCAAAGGATCTAAGTAATCTGAATCGGTATTAGATGAGCAACGGTTGTAACAAAGTCATTCACTGCCTTCTCTACCTTGCTCTTGGCCTGCAATAAGTCATCAGTTTTGCCTCTGTTGTCACGGCTTTGATACCCGTGTACATGCTTGGCTCCGTGAAAACATCATTGAGCTGATGCACCAGCTTTCCTACAGCTGAAATGTCATATTTCAGCCAGCTCCCAACTCTCAACTATAGGATCTTTGATATAGCAACAGCTGAATAATCCTGAAGAAAATTTCTGTACTTTCCTCCTTCTGTCTTCCAGTCACTGCTAATGGTGCACTCAATGGTCTTGCCATCGTTGTCTCTTCCAATAGGATTAATCTAAGAAATAAGAAATCTGAAATATATCCCTACACTGGATTAATTTAGAACCCGAACAACCACCTGCAGTGTACAGTACATTTGTCTGCCATCGATCGGGTCATGGTTTAGAGGAAGCACTTTCGCACATTTGTTTGTGACACCACAGGGTTGGGAATTGGGGCTGGACGTTGGAAACGGACAAATGTTTTTGAGGGCTTTGTTTCAAAAAACTTGAGATTTCTAAAAATATTTTATCTACTGGCCCTCTCTTCCTGGAGTAACGTTTTGAGAACCGTACCGCACATCTTTTTGGCCATGATTATAATGCAAAATAATCATACTGTAACAAAAAAACAGACGTTTTGACGTAACCTGTAACGTTCTGCCCCTACAATGTAAGGACTAAAACAAATGGACATCATGTTTGTAGTTCCCATAGGTTTAAAATTTGCACTTGAAACGCGAATCGCTCACATTAAAGGATATAAACCACTTTAGAGTCTTTCCCAAAAATGCAAGATGGGAGCAAACGAAGGGTATTTGAGGCATTTTCGGCTCTCAATTGTTGGACTAAAATGTTTTCCACTGCTTTCAAAGAAACATTTGTTTCTAAGATATCTCGATGCTTATGCACTTTACCGATTACTTTTACTGGAAGCGTTTCAGATACGGAACGATTGATTAAATGGTCTCTGGTGGGCTCATCAACAAAATATTTGTACTCATCAATGTCCCTACTATTCACTGCAAATACAAATATTTTCAATCTATTGTTCAAAGAGCTAAAGAAAGATGGCAGAAGTTTCGTTTTTGCTGTTTGCCGTTTGACGTAACATCGAGCTTAATCTCTCTATTGGCAAACATATTGCTGTGAATTTTGTGGCACAGTTGGTTGCCATAACAACAATATGACATGCTAAGAACACCCTCAATTTTAGCTTATGGCAACCTGTTATATATAAAGGATGATTGCAACTTGTTACCAATGATTGTGAATTTTTATGTTACCATTCTTGTAGCATAACTTGATAAACAGTGGCACTATTCATCCTTCAAGGTTTAGCTGATAGAAAAGTCAGCTGGAGACTGTTGCCAGCCTCCTTCAAGTTAAGGGGGTAAGTTTCTAAAGAAACTGTGGTGCTGCGTCGGTGGGAGTATTACAAGATAATTTGGTTTTATCAACTGAGTTGATAATGTGAATTAGCCACCGTAAAGAGATTCAGAAGCTGACGTTTCGAGCGCTAGCCCTTCGTCGGAGCGAATCGAGGAATTGTGGGTTGTGTGTGGTTTATATACAGAAGTATGGAGCTACGCTATTGGTTGTTGCCTGGCAACGTGAAAAACAGAATAAATTAGTTAAATGAAAAACGTTCGTTGATACCGTGAGGATTAAGAGTGCCGATTTGAAAAATGAATTTTTGTTCTAGAGTTTTGCGGCTTTCTGTGCTTCCTTGATGTAGGGAGAGGCCGCAGACTGTCATATGTTGCGTAGAATGATTCGGCAGATTAAAGTGTCTAGCGACCGGTTTAGATGCGTTTTTGTCGTCTTTCTCTACGTCACGAAGATGTTCTCGAAATCGGTCGCCTAGTCGTCTACCTGTTTCGTCGATATATAACTTTTTGCAAAGGGTGCAAGTTATACAGTAGATGACATTGGCTGAGGTACAGGTAAAATGATCAGTGATCTTAATAGATCGCTTGGGTCCCGACAATTTTTCAACGTTGCAAATGAAAGGACATGTTTTGTATCGTGCGCGTGCACATTTAAAAGTACCGGGTGGTTCACTCGTTTGAAAAGCACTTCTGACTAAAAAGTTACCTATGTTTTTGTCGCGTTTGAATGAAATTAATGGCGGTTGCGAAAAGATTCTGCCAGTATCGGGATCATTTTGAAGTAATTTAAAGTTTTTTAGAATGATGGATTTAACTGCGTGGTTGTGAGGGTGAAATGTGAGAGTGAATGGAATTCTATTGTCATTCTCCTTCTGAGACGTTTGTAGTGCTGACTGCCGATCAATTTGTTGGACGCGATGATGGCCTGCTTCAACAACAGAGGCAGGATAGCCACGTTTGTCGAAAAACTCGCACATTTCTTCTGATTTTAAGGAAAAATCAGAGTCTACACTACAAAGGCGACGAAGTCTAAGAAATTGAGAATAAGGAATGGAATTCTTGACATGTGATGGATGTGAAGATGAATACAACAAATAACTATGAGAATCTGTGGGTTTGTAGTGCACACTGGTGCATAAACCGTTGCCTTCGACAAAAACCTTAATATCTAGAAATGCTAAAGAAGTATCGGAAATTTCCCAGGTATATTTAAGAGCTGGATGAAACGAATTAACAGCAGTTATAAATTGATTGAGTTCCTCTCTGGTGGAGGAAGTGGCGCCGACACAGTCGTCGATGTAGCGACGGTAGAGGTCAGGTTTGGGGCCGTTGTATTGATTGAAAAATTGGTGTTCAATGTAACCTACGAAAAGATTGGCGTAGCTGGGTCCCATTTTGGTACCCATGGCCACACCATTGATTTGTTTATAATAACTGTCGGCGAATGAAAAACAATTTAGTGTTAAAACTAGTTCAGCCAAGCGGAGCAGTGTTTCCGAGCTTGGTTCCTTAACAGTACGTAAATCAAAAAAATGTTTGAGGGCTAGAAGACCTTCGCCATTAGGGATGACGGTGTAAAGAGATGTAATATCCATAGTGAAAATAAGTTTGTCTTCGCCCAGGAAATTGAAATCGCGAAAAATTTGGAGTGCGTGTTGACTGTCTTTAACATATGACGGTAAAGATCTGACGATAGGTGCCATAATTTTGTCCAAATAGCTAGAAATGAGTTCGGTAGGGCAACTACATGCAGAGACAATAGGTCGGCCTGGGTTGTTAGGTTTGTGAATTTTAGGTAAAAAGTAAATACATGAAGTTCTAGGAGTTGTGATGATGAGATTAGTAGCAGTAGCCGGCAATTCTTGTATGACTATAAGATCATTAATAGTGCTCTTGACAATTTGTTGGTTAGTGAAAGTGAGCTCTTTTTCGACTTTAGCATAAAAGGAGGTGTCAGAAAGTTGCCGCAAAGCTTCTTTTTGGTAGAGGTCGGCCCGCCAAACAACTAAAGCGCCGCCTTTGTCGGCCGCTTTCACAATTATGTCTTTGCGCTTACTAAGATTTTTTAGCGCCGCCCTCTCTTCCGAAGCAAGGTTGGAAAATTTGGTGTTTCGATTGAAATTTAGTTTGTTGATCTCATGACGGCATTTATTGATAAAAAAATCTAAAGAGGCAAACTGGCCCTCTGGGGGAGTCCACTTCGATTTTCGAGTCTGGAGTGTCTCGAAAATATCTTTTTCCGAGGTGTTAGAATCATCCTCTTTATCATGGAAAAAGGCTTTAAGTTGTACGCGGCGAAGAAATTTTTCAACATCTTGCTTAACCGAGAATTCGTCAAGTTTTTTGGATATAGGAACAAAATTCAAGCCCTTACTGAGGACGGATTTCTCTGCGTCGGAAAGCGGAAGATTTTGTGAAATAGTAACTACGGTGTTAAGACTTTCAATTGATGAGTCACAAGTATAAGGAGGACCTGTTAATTGTTCAAGTTTATGGGCCTTAATTTGGTGTAAATGGTTAAAAAGTTTAGAATTGACCTCCTGGATTTTGGTGCGAATAGATTGAACTAAGATAGCTGGACAGATTTTGGACAGTTCAGAGCGGCATTGTAGAATTTGTTTGTCGAGTCTGTCACGCTTTTGGCACATAGCTCTGATAGTAATCCTCATAATGTTACGTGAAAACGAATTTTGAGCACACTGAATTTGGCGAAGATATTGATTAGAATGAGAAAGAGAAGATGCATGAAAATTGGAGCGAAAACCCTTAGGAATAACTTTAGACTGAAGGCAACGGCCGATGAATTGGATATGACTACAAAACCTAGTTTTAGCGAAGATAAGAATGGCCAAACGGAAAGCTATATTATTACTAATAGGGGGAAAGGAAAAATATGACAGTCTGCATATGACAGTCTGCGGCCTCTCCCTACATCAAGGAAGCACAGAAAGCCGCAAAACTCTAGAACAAAAATTCATTTTTCAAATCGGCACTCTTAATCCTCACGGTATCAACGAACGTTTTTCATTTAACTAATTTATTCTGTTTTTCACGTTGCCAGGCAACAACCAATAGCGTAGCTCCATACTTCTGTATATAAACCACACACAACCCACAATTCCTCGATTCGCTCCGACGAAGGGCTAGCGCTCGAAACGTCAGCTTCTGAATCTCTTTACGGTGGCTAATTCACATTATCAACTCAGTTGATAAAACCAAATTATCCTTCAAGTTAGTTGAATAATGCAAGTGACCACCATATCTTTTTAACCTATACCTTTGAAAAAAGCTTTTTTTCGAGGTGAAAGTTACTCCAAAAAGGAGTTATTTTGGACCTATCAATTTAACTCCATTTTAGAGTTATAGTTACTCCTCTAGAAGTAAACTAGGAGTAAAAATTACTCAATAATAAGAGTCACTTTGACCCCAAAATTAGAGTAAATTTAACTCCAATTTGGGGAGTTAAAATCAGGAGTTAAAAAGACTTCGAAAAAGGAGTTATTTTGGACCTAAAATTTTAACTCCATTTCAGAGTCATAATAACTCCACTAGGAGTAAAAAATACTCCACAACAAGAGTTACTTTAACCCCAAAATTAGAGTCAATTTAACTCCACTTTGGGAGTACAATTTAGGAGTTAAAAGTACTCCAAAAAAGGAGTTATTTTGGACCTAGAATTTTAACTCTATTTTTGGAGTTAAAACAACTCCATGAAAGTTACTGTGTGTGCTCACTGTACATGTGCGTTTATGGATTCTACTGTAGTTTTCCAGGAGGCAGTAGGTTCGCTTTCCTCCTGAATAACGTCAAGAAATCTTTCACCTGAAACGCCGATACCAGCGTCATAAAATCTTCTTAGCGCAACCACGACCAGCAAGGTTGATTGTCTTCGGTCAGCCCCAAACTTAACTTGTATATCAATCTTTCAGCTGGAGACAGAGATGCTCCAGCATAAGCCCCAGTTTTGTTCGGTTACGAATTCATTTCGTCCCTTCAGTCGTACCAGTTCTGCATTACACAATCATGGTTTAAATCTTGCACTTCCATATCGTGTTGGTCGTCGCGCTTTGATTTGAAACTTGGAAACGG
This sequence comes from Catalaphyllia jardinei, assembly GCA_022496165.2. NCBI lineage: Eukaryota > Metazoa > Cnidaria > Anthozoa > Scleractinia > Caryophylliidae > Catalaphyllia > Catalaphyllia jardinei. The sequence continues at coordinate 2,373,357 of CM042756.1, forward strand.
GGAGCTAGGAGACGCCATCGAGTTGTTTCAGAGTTCTGGATTTAGAACGGTTTAAACATTATCAACTCGCTGCTATCATGTTGGACGTTGCTGTGTAATCGATCAAGTAACTTAAATATGCAAAACTAAGTTCTTCTACATTGTACAAACGGTTAAAGTGATAGTGCACGCCAACGTGTTGGAATGTGCAATTTGTTGCATGTGCAACAGTAGGATGTCTCCATCTATCTGCATATATCAGTGGGTTTAATAACAGAGTTTAACATAATGATGCAAGGGACCGCAAACGAAAATGCTGCCTGTATACGTAGGATCAGATCTTTTACAGATCCTACGTCTACAGGCAGCATTTTCGTTTGCGATCCTTTGCATCATTATGTTAAACTATCCAGTATTTTTGGGGGCCGTAGGTCTTTTTAGATCCGATATACTGCTCATTTTTAACATGGTTCGGCCATGATTTTCCTGTGGGACAGTTTATGTCTGTCCACAGTTTTCTTATCGCGGCAACGACACGATATTCTGGATTTATCCTATTGTCCCTCATCACGCGTTTTGCATGTGACATTGGCCAATTGGCAAGGATTTGGATTTGAGTTTCTTCTGAGGTCATCACCATCTGCATTTAGTGGGTTTATGAATATCAGTCGATCAGCTGATTACTTCATAACTTGCTACACCGTGCTGACGAGACCCAACAAGGTCGAAACAGCTGTCAACGGTTGAAATTCTTGGCTTTCAGTTTGAGCTCTATCGTGTCGTTGCCCTGTTAAGCTTTCTACGTAGTATCAGCCTCGTTGTAATTGATAACAAAGACGATTTGCTTTATAAAAATACTACTCGTTTTGATACCAATTTTTAGTAATTTGGCTGCACCTTAGATATATTTTTGGAAAAACATGCCAACTAGGTTTTCCCCGCAAAATTCCAATAGTAACGACTCCCCGAAAGTAGCCACCCCCCACCCCCGAAAGTAGCGACCTCCCGAAAGCAGCGACACCGTTTATTTTTTTTTTCAATCATAACAAAGCGCTCTACAAAGTAAGCTCTTAACTTCGAGTATAGTAAGTTTGGTAAAATGCCTTGTCTTTTGACAAATTAAAATTTGTCAATCGATAGTCAAAATGTTAATGTATAATGACACGTTCGTGCAGTGTCCCAAATTGTTCAAGATAAGGCACTTTGATTTGCAACAAAGGAAGCTTTATTCCACCATTTGTTCTTGACATTAGTTCACAGATGTAGCCATGTAAGACCTAAAACCGGTATAATTTCGAAATGAAAACTCTATATAGTTTTCGTCGGTTAGCATGGACGTGTTTCTTTCTTGAATTAAATGACACTGAGATACCGGTACGGGGTACAGACTAAGACGCAGGGGTGCGTCATGTAATACAATCGAAGTAGTATAGCTTTTTTCCTCTGAGTCCGTGAAGAACTCGATCTCTTTTGTATCTCCTCTATGGCTGATTCACCCATGCGGTAGTCTGGTAAACGATCGATATTATTCAACTGTCCCTGCTACCGGGTAGTGAAATTCCACATTTCTCAAATGAACAGATAACTGTATCTTTAAGCTGGCGTGAGGTCTCTTGCTGTGCCATACCGACCCATTTCGTGAAAAGCACCCGCCGATCACCAGCAATCACTCTTCCAGTCAAAAAGCGCTCTGGATTTGCGGACAAGTATTCTGTGGCTAGTCTGTGAACACTTTTCTTAAATTTCGCATTAAATGTAACATCGAGTGGTCGAACCTTCCTCGTTTGGCCTTTGCAAGCCCCAATGTCGTCTGGCACTCTTGCGTCAGAATGGTCTTTATATACTCTCTGTTGTTTCATTTGAGCCTATGGCGATGCTCATCATAGAAGTCTATCGCGTGGTTGACAAAACATGTTTGGCTTCTTCCACATATTTCTGAACCAGAAGACAAACATTTCCTCGTTGCACCAACGGGTTCTCTCGGAATTTGACCACGACTCTTGGATCATACTACCTATTTACTCTGTCTGGAATACTTTGTTCTGTGTTTTATCATGGCCTTCAACCGTCGTCAGAGCCCATACTGACTTTTCCCATTTTTCTTCGTAAGTAGCTCCCTTGGTGTTGAGGCAGAATTCCAGAGCTGTTTGATCCATATTAGCTCTATCGCGTAATTCCCAGGGACCTACAATGCCTACTTCGACACTCTTCAGCTCAGTTGTGTCATTTGTTCATTGGTGCTCATATCGATATAAGGTATTTTATTATCGTATGATTTATCAGTGTTGCCTTCTTTTTATGAAACAAAATCTATATATATGGAATGCAAATAGAATGGTTTTTCTAAATTTTATGTTGTTAATATTTTTTTCGAAAAAGGGGGTCGCGCCAGCTCTATTTGTAAACGATTTTTGTTCCCCAAAACAACCACCCCCCCCAAAAAAAACCCCCCCCCCCAAAAGAAACCCCCCCCCCCGGCAGTAATGACCCCCCGAAAGAAGCGACCCCAAAGGCTGCTAATTCCGAAAGTAACGAGAGTCGCTACTATCAGGACTCTAGGGTATTTGAATTCAGGCAAAAACGCCACGGCTATCTCAGCATATGCATCCCATTTAACCAGACGAAATGTTTCACCCATTTTTCTCCACAATACCAGGATGAACTTAGCAATGATCTTGTCACAAAATTGCAATTTTTTATCATTATAATAAATTGTTTCAAAGAAAAAATTCATAACTTGTTCTTTGATAAAGAGTGCGCGAACGATCATAAAGTAAAAAGTAGAAAAAGAGCACTATGGAGTCAGCGGTTCAGAGACACTCTAGTTTGCGTAATGGTTGACTCGCGCCTCGTCAACTATCTTTATATTTTAATGATTCCCCAACATGGCGCTAATGTTGTCTAATACAGACTTGTCCATGGGGTGGTCCCTTGTGTGAAGACTGCCCGTCTGCTGCTTTAAGTTGACGTATGGGCTTCCCTGAGCTCTGTTGTCTTCTTTTGAGTTTTTGTGAAGTTTCGCCCATACTGTAAAAGGCAACCGATGATTGAGTTTATCGCGAGGCAACGAAGTAGTTCCGTCTCAAGGAATAACTGAGTGTCTAACTCATGATTACTCCAGCTATTACATATTCTTCGGTTGTTGCTATGGAGACTATAAAAAGGAATAACTCATTGCTGAATGACTTGCTTTTATTTTAGTTCCTCAAGTTGAAGCAAAATCAATTCGTTATGCGTCTTATGCGTATCAATTGTTTCAAACACAGTTGTAATTCAGTATTCTACATTTCTTTTCTCCGTTTTCCCTTCCTTCAAGCGGCGTAAAGCAGAATCTAAAATGCTGAATGTTACAAGAACTCTTAAATGCTGAATCTACAAAGCGAAAACTAACTGAATCATTTCAGAAAAAGTCTGCCTGACTTTTTAATGGCAATCTTGTCAGGACTTATATCAGATATAGAGAGCGTAAACATTGCAGCAGACGCGTCCTCCATTGTTGCTTTCAGTCTGGTTCGCCAAATCCTCACCATACCACAGTCGCAGCTCTTCGCCAGACACTAACTGGTAAATAGAAAAAAGCGGCAGGACAATCACAGGCGAGGACGATTTATACCCCGGTAACATGGAAAACTTTCCAGGATCATTCTTGAGGAACGGCCTTTTTGGCGTAAGAATGACATCTCTCCAATTTGTTATGACTACACCAATTTGATCTCTCACTGCAGGCCTTTTACCACAGCCCCAGAAAGACCAGTACGAAAACTTTCTCCGATCGCAGGTTATGTAACCGCTTAGGTGGACCAGTTTTACAGCGGACAACTTGCCACCGAAAAGAACATTGAAACTGCCATACTGGTTTTTTCTAGCGCCAAAACAAACAGGCTTTGAATTCAGTTGGACCCAGGGATCTGAAAATATATCAGGTGATAAGTTAGTAAATCAATTTCCAATTGATGTGCAAAACAACATTAATAATATTTATTGTGTCATTTTACACTTTTTTCTTTACCAAAAAAAAAAAAATATATATATATATACATCCTGTGCCATTATGGTAAAAACCGGGAGGGCACATTGTATATATAATTGTATAATATTTTATTTTTTTTTTTAAAGCATATTCTTACCCAAGGTAGCAATGAAAGGGAGCACCAAGAGCATCATAGCCGCAAAAATTAATCTTTGGTCCATGATGTGAAGCACGGTAAGAAAATCTAGAAAATAAAATAATCATACAGAAGAGATAAGAAACACCGAGTCAGTCCAAACGTGGAATTAGTCTGGGATTAGAAGAAACGTAAAATCAGTGGGAAGATGGAAAAGGCAAAAATAAATGATCAATGAGAGAATTAGGATCAATAAACAACCACCATTTAAATGTTCTATCGTCTTGTAGCGTCTTGTAGCCAACAGTAATCAATTATTATTTCCCCACCAAATAACCCTACTTCTCAGCGGTGAAAATTACAATTTCCTCGATTGTGATTGGTTTAAAAAACTTCTACTAATTCACTTGCCAGGTTGTTCTCGGATAGTTAAATAAGCCAATTGCATTCAGAGTTGTAGCTTAAATCAACAAGTTGTACCTTAAATTAATCAATCACATTCAAAGTTTTAGTTTAGTGGTAAATTCCTCCTTTGTCAGCCCAGATCTTTTTTAAATCAAACTTTCTTTTTCTTTCATAACTTGGCTATTCTTCTTTTTTCTTAAAATGTAATTTTTATGATTACAGACCAAATGGACGACACGAGGTCTTATTACCAATTAATCAAAACTACTACAAAATTCGCGAACGTGATTGGCTATCAGCAGCCTGATTTGAGCATTAACTGGACAGTTGCACACGTCATGCTTGCAATTGGACAGTACCCGCCATTTTGCGCGCGCTGTTGCGGTGCACTTTGTCGGGTAAACGGCTGGGTTTTTCAGCATTCATAACGTTTTAGAATCGTTCAGCACTCAATCAATGCTTTGTTCGTTTCCCGAATTTTGTCATAGTTTTAATTAATTGGTAACAGGAAATCGTTTCGTCCAATTCAGTCTGTAATCACACTCGTGATTGACAAATCAGACTCCCGCTTCGCGGTCGTCCGATTTTGTTAATCACTTGTATGATTACAGACCGAATTGGACTCCACGCAGTCCTAGTACCATTATTAATCATACTCGTGATAAACAAATAATATAGGTAATGATATGAGCGTAGGTGTAGAAAAGGGTTTTCTCTAAAACTACGAATGATATTTCAAAATTGTCCAAAAATTCCTCGAGCTTTCAAACGATTCCAACACGCTTGAGAAAATTAAAAAGATTTTGATCTCTTCATGTTCCTAATTATAAATAACTCGGTTATCACGATTTAGGCACGAAACAGGTAAAGGGTCAAATCAGCATCTAAAGTTTCCTTTTATAAATCTAGGATGCTGCGGCAAGAAAAATTGATGTTCCTTCTTGTTTTAATTCGCAATCAAGAGCAACAAGGAAGCTTTTACTTCAATTTACAGAACTCCGTTTGACGATGTGCGCAGCGCTTTTTGACAGAACGTTTCTCATCTGACGCATTACTTCACAGCCGGCTTTCCGTCAGTTTACAGCCATGTAACTGAAATAAATGAAATCTCATTCCCTCCAGAAACAGCAACGCAAAAGTAAATGTGTCGGTCAAACGAAATGAGTGAACGATCACCAAAGGAAAAAGTTTGTTAACAGTGGAAACATCTTTTTGAATTGGCACGATAACAGGGCGGAACTTTATGGGGGTGAAACATTTGCACTCCTGTACACTGCTTACACTACTAGGGAAGCAAGTCATAGTGGTAGGGGTTTCGCCAAGCACCCTGCGACATGCAAAATTCACTTCCACAAGAGTAAATAATATAGATGTTTGGGGACAGCTGCAAGTTACAATTGGCAATTTACTGAACTCATTCTCTTTCCATATGGGAATCAATTTTGAATATGATGTATTTAAAGTGTGTCCAAGAGAAAACCAGTTAGAACCAGACCGGAGGTGATAAAGCTCAAATCACCGATTGTGCCCAAACTTAACACAAATGTTGGGTTAGGGGGACTCAAAAATGCCCATTTGACACTAATTATGAATATTTAATTAGCCATCTTTGGTTTAGTATTTCTACAACAAGATGACCCATGTAAAAATGTGCACTGGATCATGTTTTACAACTATCAGTCTAAAAGCAATGATATTCATATCAACTGGGCAACTGACTTCTATCCATGACTTCATCTTACAGCACGTCTACTGAAACCGGCGCCACCCAGACAATGAAACAATATTTTCCAACATTTTCAAATCCAGTCATATCATATGTCCGGTTCGAAACAGTGAAATGTCAACTTGTTCGTTGTAGTGCTTACGCAACTACGGTGTCTGTTAATGAATTATTAAGCTCAAGCCATCAGTGTTTTCGCGTTAGAAATAATTTGTTATTTTAGTATGCTTTAAAAACATTAACAAGCGTGATAAGCAGTAGATTGATCATTCCCCAATGTGAACGTACGGCTACACAAAATATCAGTTGCTTTAAATCGTAGAATAATAGATTTTGACTTTTTTTTTACAAAATGAATTCCGCTCCTGTTGTCTGTGTATGTTTTGATCTTTACACTGCTATTGGTTATCCACCACGCGGTTCTCGGAAAGAACATCGCGTTCACTGTCTCGGCAGCCATCCATTTCGGAGTTTGAGCTCCTATCTGGGTTATCAATACATTGAAATAAATTCAAACGAATTTTTTTCATCGTTCTACTATCTAAGTCTCAGCGTTTTAGATAATAAGGCAAAAGCAAAAGACGACAGTACCATGCATAGCAACCTCCCCTGGATGGAAAAATTCGAAGATATTTCGAACAAATATAATTCAGCTTAATCTCGTAAGTTGACATTCCATTGTTTTGTACCGGACATTTGATTAGCTGGATTTGAAAATGTTGGGATCTATTGTTTCAGTTCTTCTAGTGGATTGTTTTTCATTGTCTAGGTGGCCCCGGTTTCAGCAAACGTACTGTAATTTAGATGCGTATTTCGTCGTGCTTTGATTAGCTTTTAATTGATGGCAAATATCAGCCATGGACAAAACCAAACGCAGATTATTCTAACATGGGTAGTAATTGCAATCCAAAGGCCATAAAATGTTTGGGGACTTCAATATATTTTCTGTGGTGGTGTACTGATTGCATAGAACGTTTTGAACAACCACTAAAACACTGAACACATTTCTCTGTCTTAACCTAACCGAAATCAACAAGCAATATCTAACTAAGCATTCCCTATCGATTACGAGTGAACATGCGGCGAAAAGAAACACTTGAGAAGGTTCCTTCAAATATTTTTTATGGTTACCAAGATTTGTCTGTTTCTCGAAACTCACAAGTTTTATAGGACTAAAAGAATTACATTTGCCTCCAAACTTTATGCCATATATTTTAACTTTTACTGTAAAGCTATTAAGAAGGTAGAAGAATAATGTAGAAGAATAATTTGTACGCAGTACCCCAAGCTGGAAACACCAATATTAGCTAACATTTGCAATGGCGTGCTCATTTAACGGAAACAAACTGCGTGCCATGTCGAATATTCCCGCTGATGAATAAAGATTGATATCATTTGCATTGTCGTTCCTTGGATCATAGTTTTAGCTCGGCCTCACAATACAGTTCCAGATTGGAATTAGATTTCGACCATCGCTGGAAACAAGCTGAACTATTTGTTATTTGTTGCCTCTCGAAGCCATTTCAACTTCAAGCTTGCTTATTTCTCCGACATTAATTTACTATAATTTCCAATCTGCATGACCACGAGATGATATCTTCATATCTCACCTCCACCATCTTACCACATGGGGCAGCACTTCACTTGCAATATGGAACCCCTAGTATAATATACCTACTTGACGCGTCTTCAATGACTTGTAGTCACAAGATGATCGCATGACCAAACACGCGGTGATCAACATGAAAAATGGCCGTTTTAGGAATGGCTCTCTGTATTAAGAGGATTTAAAAAGTCTCCTCTTTGGGCGGGCAAACGCAGGCCCAAAGGATAGGTTGCATGACAAACGCCCTTTCGTAAAAGTATCAGGATTAATTTCTCGTTCAGGTTTCGCTGATTATACACACTCATTTCTGGTTTGAGACTCGTTATATATCACTTCATGTAATAAAGGTCTTGTTAACTTCGATACTCTAAAGTCTTCGCTGGGGATCACATTCTTGGTCTAAACTTTGAAACTAAGCGAGTGAAAAGATCTCAGGAAAAATTAAGAGTCAACTTCAGCATCTCGAACTTTCTTTTGTAGTGAATTTTGGGTCCTGTGACAAAGAAAATTGGTGCCCCTCCTCTTATTTTCCAATGAGTAAGTTACAATAAGGAGCGGACAGGAAAGTTTGAATTGAGTTTAAATACTCCGTTTGACTTTCCTCATTTCCGGCGCTGGTTCCACTGACCTAACAGTAACGCATTGTTTTTCACAGTACTTGCCATAAGTTTACAACCTTGTGGCTAGCCGAGATCAAATCTCATTTCCCCAGAAAAGAGCAATACAAATTTAAAATGTTGGTCAGACGAAATGAGTGACCGATCGCCGGAGGAAAAATGTTGTCATGAGTGAAAACATTTCTCTCGATTGGAACGACAGTGGGGAATTTTTATTGGGCACTTGCGCTCCTAAACACGGCCTTTTCGCTAGGGAAGCAAATCATAGTAATGAGGTTTTCGTCGAAAACTATGCGACAAAATGCACTTCCACAGGGGCAGAGAATGTAGAAGTTTAACAACAAGTTACATTGGGAATTTATCCAACTCATTCTCTTTGGACAGGCAGGTCAGTTTTAAATATGACATATTTAAGAATTATAATTTGCTGTCTCGATTCCATGTAGATTGATATAGAGATAGATACTTGAACATGTAATGAGTCGACTGATAAAAACTTAAAATTCTAACTAAAAAAACAATGCGTAAGAAGCCATGCCACTTGATTTTACATTGTCAATAAGACTGACTGATCAAATCATTACTTACTTTAAATTTAATGCATAAAATAACAAACATTGGCACACGTACAGACGTACTGGTTTGTTCGATACGACCCATTCATTATCATACTCGCATTGGTTCAATCCGAGTTCTAAAATTATTTTGATGAAATTTACAAAACGTGTTTAAGATGTAACTTGCATGTACTTACGATTCTATCTAAGTCCCAAGATGTCTGAGTCGATTGGTTTTGCTAAACAGTGTTCTGAAAGCAAGTTGCACCTTGAATCGACTGGAAACATGGAACAAAAAATCTGCTTATAAAGCGTTATATACTTTACTTATATCCGTACTTTGACTGGCTTGTAGTCACGAGATGGCGGACTGACCAACAAACTGCACGCAATAACTATAATAAAAATGTTTAAAAAGATAAGTCTACATTTTATGTCAGACTATCGCATGAACGCATATCACTGATTAATATACGTTCATTCGATAATGCAAGATAAGATAAGATAAGATAGGATAGGTTAAGATAAGATAATGTAAGAACCTTTGTTTAAATGTCAAATGTATTTAGACCTAGGGGACTAATTGGGGACGCTAAACAAGAACTTTAAGTATTATGCTTGAGGACGCGATGATGTTTAACTGTCATTTCTTAATCTCTGTCTAAAAAATTGGAAAACAAGTAAACAAGCGGATCTTTAAACGTAAAAAAACATAACAGATGGCATATAATGTGTGGAGTGAAGAGAATTGAAGGAAGGGGGGTCGCAATGAAAAAAAGAATGTACATCAGTGGAAGTGACCGTAGGAAGTGAAATCCTTTCTGTTGTTTCAGTTGACGTACTTCACAAGCAGCTTAAAGAAACATCAATAATTCAATGTTTCATTGCACGTCAAAGGGGAAAGTGGTCAATAGTCTAGTTAGTAATTTCAAACAAGTTTTTGAAGAGGGATTTTTTTTTGCATTTAGTTTAATACCCAAGTATAATTTCCAGCAAATTTAATTTTTATTCTTCGAAGTCACGAAAATCACATTGCTGAGTCATAAGAAAACTACAACTGAATAGCGCCCATGTGAGAATTTTATTAAATTACCATGAGAATTATTCTTAACATAGTTCAGTTACCTGCTTGATTGGTACATGTGGTTCTTTCGTTTTAAACAAGTTATAAGATGTCTTTTATCAAACTTTAAAATTATGGTATTTTATACTACTGATGCAATGAACACAGCGTTTAAACGATCATGGATTGAATGGTGTTTTGGTTCAAACAATATGTGTTAAATGTAATTTTATATATTGACATATTGCAGCAAAAAAAACACATAAAATTGGAAGGATTCCAATAATCCTGGTCGTTACAAGTGAAACACACATTACATCTTGCATACATGGTCGTTACTGCCTGTTGTTGGAATGTAACCAATACTTGCACTGATAACTATGCAAAGTAAGGCCAATACACTTTAACCAATTCAATGTTCTGTATTCAGAATAAAAGAAGGTGTGAATTAATAATCAATATCTCATGAAGAGAAATGATATTTATGATTTTTGAAAAACAAAGGCCAAGGACACATATAAATGCAAAGCGACGTGTAAAAAGAAATCATTTGCTATGAAGGCATTCATTACAAATTATTAATTGAAGAACAAACGTGCTTTGAAACAGTAGCAGGTTATCATTGTTTTATGGTTAATTTTTCTCGTACAGGTTTCGCAGATTGTACGCGCTCTAGTTATTTCTGCATGATATTTCTTCCCACTCATTTTGTTTTGAAACACTTCTTATTTACGTGCATATAAAAATCTTCTTAAATTCGATTCTCCAAATTTTTGTCTTTACTAGCGTAGTTAAATTAAGCTAGTAAAACGATTTTGATCTCCTCATGTTCCTAAAAATTAATATAATTTTTCACATTTTTTCAAGATGGCTGTGTGCCGGCATGTGGATTCGTTGGTATACAGTCTACACAATCATTCCAAGAAGCCTTGTCCGTTAAAAGTTGTCACTCGACAACATCTCCGCTTTTGATCACTTTATTCTAGAAATTTGTTTTAGTAAATTTCGTGCTATGTCTGATCCACCGCCATTGTTCCAACGTCAGTCAAAAGACGTTTCTTATTCTGACACAATGTCGCTGATTTCTTCCCTCCTTGATGTGAAATTACAGAAAACGCTTGGTGATTTTAAGCTCTCCTTAGACAGACGGGAGGTTGACACTCGGCGCGAACTGAAGAAATTAAAAACAGAGTCTAAGCAGGCAGCTAGTTCACTTCAATACAATAAACTTCAGCACGAGGGCTCTGGGGAATAAACCCCATAAAACTCTGTGGTTATTCCCCAGAGCTTCGTGCTGAGGTCTTTTGTTTGAGAAAGTTTCCCTCATGTCTGAGGGAAACTTGCTGGCTGCTCAACAATATCTCCAAAAAGTCATGTATGGCCTGAAGAAGCGCATTAAATAGATCCGTTTTGCTGACGAAAGTCTCGCAGGGTGGGTTGAAGTTGAGTAATGTAACTCCGATGAGCTGTCCAAAAATTCAGAATAAGAGAAGAAGCTTCAAGCGGCTGAACAATCTGCACTACCAAGTTGAGAAAGAAGTCTCCTAAACCTCTTGGTTCAAGGTTATCAAATGCTACACAAGTACCTAGATCTTGTATCTACTGCATCTCTTCCATTTTCTTCCCACACCAATTTCCGTCAGCTTTTTCGTGCCCAACAAGTCCAACCTTCCGACGTCCACTTTAACTGCAATCAGCGAGGATACTAGGCCAATTCACTTGTCTGCCCTAATTTCCTAAAAGGCAAGAAGCAGCTTCACTGGCTTCAGTGCATCTTTTACCAAGTCACCACGGTCTTATTTAAAAAAATGTTCTAGCAAAATCAGGTCCAAAAAATTATTCTAACTTTGACTTTGACTTGGATCACGATTCTCTTGATTCTAACTTTGCTGAATACTTTGAAATCTCTAGTCAGGTTATTGCTCAGGGTAAGCTTAAAGCTAGTATTTCTTTTTGGCAAAGGACCCGCAAAGTATTGGCGCCTTTAAGTTTATTTTAGATACTTCAAGTGATGGTTTGTAAATCCCCTTTTCACGGGAACCCAATTGTTTTTCCTTACTGCAACAACAACAAGTTTCAATAACTCCTCGGCTTTGGGCCTAAGCTAATTTGTAGAATGTGCTATTAAAGAGCTACTTAGTATTGGTTCTATTGCTTCATGGACTTGCCCGCCGGATGTAGGTGGTTGATCCATTGCCTGTTTCTGTAAAGTTGTAAAAAAGGTTCACATTGTCTCTTGACCTCAGACATGTCAATGTCTCTGTAAATAAGTGTAAAATTAAGTTTGAGGATGCCCTGTCCATGCTTAATTTTTACAGTGGTGAGTCTCCTAATTTCTGTGCTTATTATTCTGGTATTAAGCTAGGGTAGCATTACACTGAAATTTACCCCTAACATCAAAGATTTCTCGGGATTTCCTGGGTATTCAATGGGGTTCATAAATCTCTCCAGTTTGTCGTTCTGCCCTTTGTTCTTTCTAAGGGCCCTTACATTTTCACCAAAATTATGCGTCCTCTCATTAAATTGGCGTAGTCAGGCCTTCCACATTTTAGTTTATTTAGACGATGGCTTAGGGGTATGCCGGTACGAAGGATACTTGGTCAATCGACAATCTTTGTTAGTGCATTCCAATTTGATTATTGTGTTCCTTCCAAATAGGGATAAATGTATGGGGATCCCTGCTCAGTTGCTTCGCTATCTTGGTTTTTATTGGGATTTTTTAGCTACTGCTGCCGAATCTTTTGCTGTTAACTTTTTTTTGGTAATATTTGTTAGATTAGAACGAAAGCAATACATTCTGGTATTGACAGCAGAGCATACTGGAACGCCTCTGTTATCCTCACTACTGAAGCTATTTATGAGCTGAGTTATTGGAGTGCCCGGCAATGCTCAAGCACTTTATTCTAGACTTTTGTCTATCCTTTAAATATCCTTTATCACATTACATACTCAGGAAGTATTCCTAATCACATTGTATATTCAGTAAATATTCCTATAATCACATTCTATACTTAGTAAATATCCCTAATCACATTCTATACTCAGTAAATATCCCTAATCACATTGTATTTCCCGGCGCTAGTGACACCATATTGAACAAGATTTCTGATATCTTTTTCATTCCAATCATTTTGCTTGCACTGTAAAGTGCTCAGATGGATGCGTGTATAGTTTTTCATCAAGTCCGGTTTGGCAAGCGCTGACACCTCTTTCATTTTCGCCGTTGACAAATATATTATGGAGCCCTTCTGTGTCCCTGTAAGAAGACACAAAACTCTTTCCGTTCTAACTCGATATTTCGTCTTGAATCCGTTTTCTCAGTGATTCCCAGTAAGGAGCTTTTTGAAGAAAAGTCGACCTTGCCATTGTAATGACATTTCATAATCTCCGACAGCTTCCTTGATGACAGTCTCAGGGTTTGCTTCTGAGACCATGATCATCATCTGCGCAAAAAGTGAGCGATCCTCTTTGAGCTCAACAGATTTGTCTTAAGCCATTACTCGCAGAGTTTTCCCCGTACTTTTCCATGTAAGAAGCTTGTGTTTTTTCATCGGAGAACTTGCAGATGCTGTATTAAGTTTGTTTAATCTATAGACCCTTTCTTTTACGAGTTGAAAAACAACTCCTTTCATTCAATAGCAATTTTCTAGCACTAGCAATTTTCATTCAATAGCAAGGTAGCAAGGACGAAGGTAGCGACGCCTCAGGCGTCGCTACTTTCGTCGCCAGAATGAAGAGGTTGCACCTTTCCCCCAAGAATGGAATTGGAAAACTTTGAATGCTGATGGATCAACTGCTCGATATTCTTCTCTTGTATTAGCCTCCCAGCAGTAGCAAGGGTGCGATGATATGTAAGTATCTTCGATGAAGTACCAACAATCTGTTCGGCTTGCTTAACTACCCTTGGTAGTGCGGGTGCAATGAAAAATATTCAGTGCGTGTGTTGAGGTTAAACTAAATTCCAACTAGGATACCAAACATTTTTTTCTTTCACCAGTTGACATGCTATAGGACATTTTCTCCACTGACCGTACAGAATGTTTCACAGGAATTGTTTTTAATCCAAATCCAGTTCCCTTGGATAAATGAGAAAATTAAGAGAGTCCTAGCGCTTAATCCGCAGGAAAATAGGACTCGAAAAGACATTTTCCTTTTTGTAATAAAAAACGAGCCATTAGTGCAAACATCAAACAAGCATTTACATTCGCTGGACGTTCTTTTTTTTCTTCGATATATCGCAAATGGTTGTTGAAGCCTTCGTTGTTTCATATTGTTTCGATAACATCGATGCAATTTCAAGCAAATTCGGAAGCCATGATGAGATCCAATCATATAGACGATGACAATGAATATAATTATTTATCTCTCAGTATTGCACGGAGTATACTCATGTATGATTATTATATGCTGTGTCTCAGAAGAAATGGAAACTACCTAATTCGCCGATTTGATTGGCTGAAGACGACAATAGACCGCTTGTTTGCCATGTAATAAACATCTTATCAACAGAGCTTAGTCGGTCTATATGGTACAATCTTGATCTTGGTCTGTACTCCTGCTTGGTTAATAAGAGCTAAATATTGCAGTTTTGAGTGACTGATTTTTTGACAGTCGCAGAAAAAAACTGTCTACCGCAGTTTTTTTTTTCCTTATAATAAGATAAGTACCAAAGACAATTGATATCTCTACATCACTGGATGAGCGAAAGCGAGTCTATTTTGATTCACCTAACAAGGTGTTATTGTTCCTGACAACGACTTGTCCATTGGGTGGTCCTTTGTACCCAGCGTGCCTCTCTGCTGCTTTCAATTCATTTATGGTTCAGCTCTGTTGCATTCTATGAGTTTTTGGGAAGTATACATGTAAAAAATCAACCAATGATTGTGGTTGTCGTTTGGTAACATCTCAGAGAACAACTGAGTGCTTAATTCTTAATCTGTGCAGTCGTTGCATCTTATCGGATCGCTGCTGTGGAGACTATACTTTCTTCAAGGTTTGTAAATTTTAAGGCCGGTGTGCGGTGTTAAGAAAAAGAAAAGAAAGGAACAACTCTTTGTATTAATGGTTTCGTTTTTTAGCTGCCCAAATCGATTTGTTGTGCGCCTTATATGTGAAATAAAATTACTATCTAATCCCTTAGTTGAAACGCACTTGTAATACAGCCTTCTACATTTCTTATCTCTGTTTTTCCTTTCTCTCTAAATACGTAAGGCAATATCTCGAATGCTAACTGTTACATAGAATACTCTTAACTGCTGCACCTAGAAAGCAAAAACAAAACCAGTAAAATGAGTCATTTCAGAAAATCTGGATAAAAAGTTCAACGGCAATTTTGGCAGGACTAGTATTTCAGATAATATATTGTGAAAATAAAGCCTAAAACAATTCAGGCTCGAACAAAATTCAAACCAACGCCCTCTGCCATGATGGGCATTCCTGATTACATCTTTCTCCGCGACCCAAATTTAAGATCATTCAAAAATTATTCACTGCAAATTTAAAACTTAGCTCCGGTAAGTTTAAAATCTTTATACTCTTATTTCACAGTTACGAGGAATCTGATATGTATTCTTGACTTTCGCCCAACAACGTAAGTCACACTATTAGGTTGGCTTGAATTAGCTGTCATTGTGTATTTCATTATCAAAATTAACACAAATAAACTCAAAGCGACCCTTTATCTATAGTATATTATTTCCTTTAATAAAATTTAAAAAAGAAACAGCTGCGATCTATACTGTTGATTTTTTTTTTGTCATAATTATGACAGTTTCCATTTGGTTTTGGTCACAACCTGCCATATATGATATGTCGTGGCCACTTAAACTTTTAGGAGACTAAAGTGTTGGCAAATAAAAATTAATTAGTCCTTTATTGTTTATTTACCAAGCTTTTCTGAAATTTGTTCACATGTGTTGAGGAGAAGTGAAATTGTCTAACATAACGATCGATTTA
>CM042756.1:2398644-2419897 GCA_022496165.2 Catalaphyllia jardinei
TTTCACCTTGATTAGAAGTACCTTTGCTGTTCGTTTGTTTCTTAACCCTGGCACAAGCGGGACCGATATGTAAGTGATTTTTGCAGTTTTATTTAGTTTGTTTAGATTTAGTTTGTTCTATTTTTGGGCGTAAGCAGATTTATGTATAGAATCGTACATAACATAATTTTAATTGTCCTCACTTGTAAAGAGTGTATTAGAGCCTTATTTAGTGAACGCCCACTTTTTAAGACTAGGCTATTCTGGGCTGTTGATCAACCGCTAATGTTCATCTTTCGATTTATTATACAATCTGGAGTAGTTTTAACGTAGTCTATTATGACTTGTTTATGTCATTTTACATTGATCGTTGTTATTTTGTCGCGTTATCGACGTAGACACGTACATTGTTACACGCCCCTTGATCCTTTGTTGCGCAGCATTTCAAGTACATTGATTGGAAATTCGTTACATTCTTATTTCAGTTTACGATCGTTACCATTCGAAGCAATAAATCACCGATAATCGCCAACTTTGGTTTTCCGCGGTTTGCTTGTCTGCCTTTGGAGACGACCTGTAAAGTAGTCCCACCCACACTAGTTTGTCGCGACACACCTAGAGCTCGTTTGTTTTGTTCGTTTGGAACTCGCCAGTCGCTGCAAAACGTTACATGAGGTATGTGTGTAGAATGTATGATGTAGCATATCTGTTTGTTGATAGATTGTGTGTTAACAAAAAAGGTAAGTAGCTTTAAATCAATAAAAATTAATAAGATACAAAAAAAATATGTTAAACGCACTATTTTATCTTTGAAACGTTGTCAGCAAAGCCGAGTAATTCTATTATCAGGAATTATGAATAATTCCACCTTGTCGCCTGACTGGCTGAATGTTGTCATAGAAATGCACGAGCTATGTTCTTTTTAACCTTGAAAGCGTTCGTGACTTCGTGTTTAGGTAAAGGTCGGTACACACGAGGGAGCTTTCTCCTGCAGCACGCTCCTACAACATGCAGGATTTTTTGATGGATTTTTTTTGCAAGGACAGAATTGTAGGCGTTAGCTGGCGTTGAAACCTTGTCCTCGTCGGCCAAAAAGGAGTCTGAGGTAAGACTATGTCGTCCCCTGTAGTTTGAGGGATTTTTTCTCTCTGCCCGTCCGAGCTCCCCACTGTCGAATAGTTTCTTCATCCGTTCATTGGAAATTGGTTTATGACCGTTTCTTATGGGCTCTATTAGGCCAGCAATGTTGCCTTTTTTCCTTACTTCCTCGTCGATCTGGCCTGTTTTATTTTGCTGTGCGTACTAGTTGCTGTGTTTCCTAATGCCACGAGGGGAATAGAAATATTCCACCGCTCGCCTCTAAGGGAAAATAGTGAATCAATGTAATTCGTTGCGACGAAGGAAAGAAGTTCATGGTCCCCACGGGAACCAAAATTTGGATCTTAGGAAAAATCTTTTAAACGACGAGCTCAGGTGGTGTCTGGTGGTGTTCCAACATCGTTTACACAACAAGGCTTCGCTCCGGGTAGATCATTGCCAGGCCTACCCACTTACCCTGTCAGTTAGAAAAAGAAAATAGGAAGAAATTCGTACCTTACACTTACTGATCCTGACAAAAGTTTCAAACGTAAAGATTATACAGATTTTATAAATTTTCGAAATTTCTTGAAGATTTGTACGAGAAAAAAATGCTAAATCGCTTATGGGAATATAATTCTAATAAATTTCTGTAGCATTTGGCTGAAATTGCGCTTTCGACTCTCTCAGTTAGCTATTTAAGAATTAGCTATTTAAGAATTTAAGTGAATCCCAAATTTATCCCTTATTCATATTGGGCGCCAGTAGAGCCAATCAAATGCTGCAGTTTACCAATTGACATGATTCTATTCAAGATACAAGCTAAGCGATACAATGACAACATGATGATTAATGCTCCAAGTTTATTTTATTTTTGCCAATTAAAAACTCTCTTGTGATGTGAGTATTGCCATACAATCAACAAGGACCCAAGCAAACTACAATAAAATCCAGATTTTGGCTATCCGCTTAAGCTAGGTATAGCAACAAATTTGAAAACCGAGGGTTATTTCAGTTCATTTATCCGTCTGATAAGGAGTGTCAAACATAAAGAATATAGACATCAGTGCAGACGCGTCCACCATTGTCGCTCTCGGTGTAATTCACCAAATCCTCAGCGTACCACAGGCGTAGCTCAGTATCCTCTGGCATCTCATAAGGATGGGAGAAAACCGACAGGACAACCTCAGGGGAAAACGAATTATATCCAGGAATTTTAGACCACTTTCCGGCTCTGTTTCCGATGAACTGGTTCGGCGGCAAAATCATGTGATTATCTGACTTTGTTATGGCAACATTGACGAGATCTTTGATGCCATGTCCACATCCCCAGAAAGACCAGTTGTCAGCGTTGTGTTTGTGACAAGACACATAGCCATACAGATGAACCAGTTTTACGGCGGCCACTTTACCATTCAATGGAATGTGAAACGTGCCATACTGGGTATTTCGCGTGCCAAAACACACCGGTGAACCCTTAGCCTTTTCCCAGAAAGCTAAGGTGTCTGTAATATAGAGTCACACTGTTTCATTAAGAAATCAACCATATGTAGGTATAATTACTGAAGCTTTTGGCTCGGGAAAAAAAGGGAGCAGAATCATGAACACCACTATTATTTTAACTTGAATTCATTCTAGGACTGTTAATATATCGATAGAAGGAAGAATTACAACAGCATTCTTAAAAATTCGGAGCAAATTGACTTGAGAACATCCAGTGTCCACTGGCACTTGTTAAACATAGTTTCACTTGTCTACTAATGATTATGAAGGCGCTGAACAAGAGACAAACGGTTAGGACGACCTTGATTGGAGAAGTAAAGTATGAAAAATATCTAAGCATCAAAAAGAGGTGAGTTGCCTTCTCGTCAACTGAAGCTGCAGAAATCGTGAGGTGTTGATCGATTCATCGAATAGAGAAACACCAGCGACCCTATTAAAAGAACTGCCAATAAGATACCTAGCACAGGTTCAGAGTACATGAACTGATTAAAATCACTCATCATGCTTAAATATACACTACCTGCTTGTGTTTGTGGGTAGGTCACGAAAATCAGCAGAACACACAAGGTAGCCTTCAGTTCCATTTTGGAGATGATCTGAAATTATTTAAAAACTGAGTTAAGCAGCAAATCACATCATCATTGATACTGCGCTTGCGATTATTTTGTGGGAGATATTTAACAAACTTTGTAACAACTTTCAATGGATGGTGTTTGACTCGAGTATTGGGTGCCGATTTGAGATCGAGTCACGTCTTTAAAACTGTTCGTCTCTCGAATCTAGTGCAGCTCCGGATCCAGCGCACAGTTTCATAACTTAAAGGAAAGTTCGAGAAATGTCTGTGACGTTCATTACTTTTCTTTGAAGGGAAGTTTATCGACAGACAGCCTTTAGTGCACCCTAAAGAAAACCTGCTTTTATTTCTCTCATCTAAAACACTCTCTGAATTCAGAACTTTGAAAAGGACCTGGTGAATATGGCTAAATTGAATATTTTTGCCTTTGCCGAAAAATATCGAACCAATATATAAAGAGTAAAAAGTGCAGAATTGCAGTGACATGCGTACTCACAATAAGAAAAATATTTCATAGCTGCTTGAAGATCAAGTAAGTAGAGCAGACAAGCTTCATATTCGTGATAAGTATGATTATTCGTGAGTAAAAGCGTTCTCACTATTGTCTCCCACTTTAAAAATAGTGTGCAAAAAACCTCATTTAAGCACCCAATTCGATAATTAAAATATAGGGGTCATCGGACTCGTTGTTTTAGTTAGAAGCACAGAAGCACATGAAGCTAAAATAAGTGCTTTTATGGGTTACGCTGTTGCTATGGTAACCTTGTCGGTCACTTAATGGCCATAACCTGTTTGCAAATATTGGTGATTTATTTGATGACTTTATTATTGCATCACCTGAAAAACGGTATTACGCGTATGCTGAGAGAAGTGGTACTGAAAAATGCTGGAAAACGTTGCGAGCCACCTTAAAAATATCCTCGATTAGTCAGGAACATTTTAGAACCTCCGAAGAACTAAGGAATCTGTTTATTTGGTAGAAAGGCTTCATATTTTAAATTATCGATTCCTCTGTCTTTTTACATCATTTACAGAAGTCTAGTATTTGTTTCCACTTTCTATTTTTTGCTCAAAAACGTTTTGCACATGCATGACCTTTTTGGTTAAAAATCAAAAGGACTTACCGTCAAGAAACTCGACCGAACTTAGCACCTGCATTGAAAAAAGAGAAGTTTAATGTGGCACAGTGTAAAAGAGAAAGCAAGTTAGATACAGAATCAAAACGAAAAAGAGAAAAACAAGAGTAGCATTTGTTTCCACTTTCAATTTTTTGACCAAAAACGTTTTTGCACATGACTTGTTGGTTAAATATCAAAATTACTAACCGTCAGGAATTTCGACCGAACTTAGCACCTGTATTGCAAAAGAGAAAGGAGTTTAACGTAGCGCAATTAAAAAGAGCAAGCGACTTACATACAAAATCAAAACGAAAAAAAAAGAAAAACAAGGAGAGCCTATTTCCGTGTACTTACGTACTCAGTCTCGCTGCTGAAACCAGAATGAGCCCAGTGTCCAGAAATGGACAATGTTAACGCTGCATTTGTTTGTCTACTTGCGGGCTTGTCCAATGGAATTAAGTTATCAATTTTTCATCAAATTTGTTTGCCAAGTTTGTTTATTTTCTTAGCGTAGGTCACTTGTCCATTTAACTGTTTCTGAGTTTTATTCCTCCTGAATACACAAAAGCTTTTCCAATAAATAGTGATTCTAGATTAGTAATTGTTAAAATCAAGCAAGAAGAGTTTCGTTTGGCAAGGTTTGTAAACAAATGATTCCAATTCTATGTTCTTCCGAAATTGCAAAGCATAGTTATATCCAGGAAAAGAAAACTATTATTGTGTTTTGTGGAATTTAGCTGTATAATAAAATAAAACTTAGAAATTTGCCTGGCGAAAAGGAGGTCGAACAGATAAGATGTTGCTTTAGAAGACGCGAAGAATTATATATGTAAAAAAACAAAAGTAAATCTGACTAGCTTACGTCTTGCTCTTTCAAAGCCAAATTAGTTTTTTCACCTCATCATCAACTGACAATTTTTCTTAACGTGGATCTTTCCAATCCGAAAGGAGTCAAATATCTGCCGTCTCTTTAATTTTTTTGTGAATAAGTGAATAAACAGGTATGGTAATATTTATAAAGTGCTCATACTGGATTGTCACTTGTCACTCTTCAGTTTTTCATTACAAAATTGTGAACAAGGCAGATTTAATTATAACAATTGCAATGTTCTCTGGTTTAAAATTTAGATTGAAATAAGCTTCTGGCTGCTAATATACTTTTTTAAACCAGGGAACGTTTTAATTGTTTTAATATGTTTAACCCTGGTTGGTCATCTGTTTTTAATCGCACAGATTTAATTAAGAAACGAAACATAGGCGTACATAATGGGGAACTCGAGCTATTCTCGTAATTACACGAGCATTTAATCGAACTGCCAGAATTTTAAAGATCTTTTTGACAACTTTGGTTATTGATAAACAAGATTAAACATGAAATAGGGCTGTGTTGACTTGACTCTTCTCAACGCTGTTTATGCTCTTCAAATCAAAATTACAGGTTTGTCCAATTCACTTGCTTGCGCTTCTTTTGAAACTCGGTATTATCACATGCCAACTAAAGGATATTTTTTCAAAGGAAACTGTTTTAACCAGACTTTTCTACCCAACACTCATACTAGTTTACTAACTATATTCATTTTCGCACGGTTGTCAGTGACTAAATAATTCGCTGAATGCTATTTAAAAATTGTTTTTCAGGATGTCATCTTCCAAGTTTTATTGTTTTTACCACTCCAAAAAAAAAAAAAAGGTCCGGAATGCGTATGCGTGATTAATGCGTTTTCAACCAACTAAAGCCATAATATGGGACGAAGACTCTGTGGTGGGTGCCGTTCACAGAGAACAAATATCATTGTCCTGCTAATTTGTGGATATAGGTTAAAGAATAAATAAGGAAACTGTGGACAGACACAAACTGTCCGGCAGGAAAATCATGGCCGAACCATGTTAAAAATGAGCAGTTTCTTTATCGCGGCAACAACATGATATTCTAGATTTTTCCTATTGTCCCTTGTCTCGCGTTTTGCAAGTGACATTGGCCGATTGGCAAGGATTTGGATTTGAGTTTCACCTGAGGTCATCGCCACCTCCATTAAGTGGGTTTATGAATATCAGTCGACTAGCTGATTACTTCATAACTTGCTACACCGTGCTGACGAGACCCAACCAGGTCGAAACAGCTGTCCACGGTTGCAATTCTTGCTTTCAATTTGCACTTTATCATGTCGTTGCCCCGTTAAGCTTTCTTCGTAGTATCAGCCTTGCATCATTGTTTGCTATTCTTACTATTTTTGGCTGATTAGATCTTTTACAGATAATAATAATAATAATAATAATAATAATAATAATAATAATAATATTTATTCAGGGGGCGTTCTCACATTAAGTGGTTTTCGGAACGGCCCTGTGAAAAATATTATAAAAACGTAAAAGCTACATAAGGAAATACTGCATAATCAAAAAAAAGTACGATATCAAAAATAGTAAAAATTAAGAAATGCGTTCCAATTTCTTTTTAAAAAGTAAGATCGATGCAGTTTCCTGTATTTCAGGACTTAAAAGGTTAAAATCGAGAGCTGCTTGGTATGTGAGTTTTTGCTTTGCCCAGTTTGTTTTGGGATCCTACCATTTTCGTTTTGGTCCTCTGCATCATTATGATAAATTTAGTACCCCTTATGCCTGATGAGGATAAAACCTTTACCGGCTCCTTAGTTTAGGCAACACAACATGCAACGATAGGCCCAGCAAGTTGTACTTGAACGCTTAAAACGACAAGATACTCGTACTCTGCTTCGAATCTACTTCCATGCGTACGAACCACGTGAGTCAGCATTTAAGAGTCAGTGTCAGTGTAAAAACCGATCAATCAAATTTTCGTGGAAAATGGATTGTCTTGGTTTTTTCTACCGAAGGCAAACAACGTAGGCAATGGAAGAAATTGCCTTAAGTTCGATAGATTCGCTTTTTTTCATTTTTTGAGGATTTTTTGCAGGCACCCCGAAAACACACAAACCGGAAATTAAAAACCTAAAATTTGGGGATTAGGTTATGCTTGCTCAAAGCATAGTTAATAAAGAGGGATGGTTAGGAAGCACGGCAAACATCAAAGGAGAAAACAAAGATGCCAATATTTAGGTTGGAAGGTCCCCGATCGTGCAAAATCTTTTGTTTTGCAGTCACACACTATGCATGAGTTACGTCACCAACACGTTTCTATTGGTTAGTTCCTCAGTAGGGACCAAACAGCTGTTGTGTTTTTTGCACGGTAAAGGCCAAAAAAGCGAACAACAACCTACAACAAAGAACTTTGTCGGGTTTCATAACCACCCCCCTCTAAAACTATGCTCGAAATTTGTACATTCAATGACATAACTTAATTCTTTCAGAATTACTGCATCATTTTTCCCCCTTTCCAAACAACTAAAAACTGTCTGCTTATCTTAAACGCAAGAAACGTTGTGATGTTTTAACCTGATCCAAAATTTGTCATGTGTGCTGACCCACATCTGAAAAAGAATCTGTTTTTTTTGGGAGGTTAAAGAATCATTGGAAACCGTGATAAAACACTCACCCTCGTTTATGAAAAATTACTTGACATTTCGAAAGGAAATTTGAACGCTATTTGCAAATTTTGGGAATTTCCAAAGGTTCGTATCGAAAAGTTAGCATAGGACTTCTGTTATTAGTGAGCGAACAAATCTTATGAAGTTCAGTTCTAATAAAATCACATTAGTCTGAAAATTGTTTGATTCCCTAATTTTTTGCCCATTTAATTTTCCAAGAACTAAAATAGATCCATATTTATCTCTTATTCATGTATATATGAAGATAATGTACCAAAGCACTGCTACATATGCTGGCATTGAACTCCTAACACTGGCCGATTTCATGATATGAGTCTTCACTCACAACCCCAGTGACTACAACAAAAAAACAACGCATGTTATTTATGCTATTAGTTTATTTTTGTTCAGTCGAATTACT
Source organism: Catalaphyllia jardinei (assembly GCA_022496165.2). Lineage (NCBI taxonomy): Eukaryota > Metazoa > Cnidaria > Anthozoa > Scleractinia > Caryophylliidae > Catalaphyllia > Catalaphyllia jardinei. The sequence goes on from CM042756.1 coordinate 2,406,820, forward strand.
CTCTTGTGATCTGAGTATTGCCATACAATTAACGAGTTCAACAACTAACCCAAACAAACTACCAACTACAAACTACAAATTTCATTCATTGCTTAAAAATGTATAACAAGAATAACAATGATTAACGATGTCAGTAATTCTGCCTGAAAATTAAAAGGGTGGTCTGGTTAGGGCTTCTCAGACATACAGAATGTAGACATCAGTGCAGACGCGTCCATCATTGTCGCCCTCGGTGTAATACACCAAATCCTCGCCGTACCACACGCGTAGCTGGGTTTGCGCTGACAGGGAAAAAGGATTGGAGAAGACCGACAAGATAATCTCAGGGGAAAACGAGTTATACCCGGGAAGTTTAGACCACTTCCCGGCTCTGTTCCCGATGAACTGGTTGGCGGGTAAGATTATCTGATTATTTGACCATGTTACCACGACGTCAACGAGATCTTTAACGCCGTGACCACAGCCCCAGAAAGACCAGTTGTCTGCATTGTATCTGTGACACGTCACGTAGCCATACAGATGAACCAGTTTTACAGCGGCTACTTTACCACCCAGAGGAGCGTTAAAAGTGCCATACTGGTTATTTCTGGCGCTAAAACACACCGGTGAACCATTCGCCCTTATCCAGAACGCTAAGGAGTAATGTAAAGTCACACTGTTGCATTAAAATGAACTTTATATTACTATAATTACGAAGGGTTTTTTTTGCTGGGCAAAAGGATAGCTCGATCACGGGACATTATCACATGACTCCTTTAATTCAGGTTACAGTAGGATTTATAGGTGAACATCTATACTCACGCCAGGCGACTCATATGGAGACTGGCAAACTATCAAGGCAAACTAAAAAATGCTTTGGGAAAACAAAGTAAGGCTGCGATGCGAAGGACTACATTATTCTCAGAGAAGAGTTTATTGTGTCAAATGCCACGAGAAATCGGCGAGAAGCCTTCTGGCTCTACCGATACACTGGATTGCGAAACAGTGATAACCGTATATACGTTTTCACGGTTTCTGACGCCATCTTGATTGGGGCCAAATACAGCAAAATGTGCAGTAAAATTATGAATAAAGTTCGACGCCCAATAACTTTCAGAGTGATTGAGGTGCTGAGTATTAAGTGAGTTACAAGGGACAAACACCTAACAGAACGTTTTGTTGACCAAATTTCATAAAGATAGACTTGCTGTCAGGCGAGCAATTGCACTTTTAATGTTGCATACAAATGTTTCTACAAAAAGGCAAAGTCTACTTACGAGCCAAGTGGCTCATTTAGGCCAGAGCTTATCCTGGTTTCCTTAGCATGACGCGACTGAGAGTATTTCTACTCCCCCCTGGATGGGATGCTAGTCCATCGCAGGGTTACCCCCCCCCCCAGCATTAATTTCGCCGGTACCAATTTATACACCTGGGTGGAGAGAGGCACTGTGGGAGTAAAGTGTCTTGCCCAAGAACACGACACAATGTCCCCGGCCAGGACTCGAACCCGTACTCCTCGATCCGGAGACGAGTGCACTAACCATGAGGCCACCGCGCCTCTCACAAATGTCTCTAAATTGTCCCGCAAATTGCGACTCGGTTTAAAGGAAAAAATGCATGTAGAAATGAAAACCTCGACTGCGGCTTTTTTAGAAAAGCGATTTCCCTCAAATTTGATCTGTAAATTTCTTAACTTAGTAGTTTTAGTGTTTAATTCATTAAGACTTCGATCAGAACTTCAATATTCCCTGAGTTTTTAAACGGTTAGATTCAACAATTTCCCCCAAACATTTACTGAAATTTTTGCTGTATTTACCCCCAAGCAATATAGCATCAGAAACAGCAAAAAAGTCTACTAAAACAACTACTAACCATATAATTGTGCATGGTACATAAACTGATCAAAACAAATCTGCTACCTGCTTGTGCTTGTGAGTAGGCAAGACAAATCAGCAGAAAACACAAAATAGCCTTCACTTCCATTTTGCAGCTGATCTACAATTAATAAAAGAAGTTTCGGTGAACCATCATAGTACCATAGGCACTGAATTTGTAACTCACTTCATTGTGGAAGAATTATAGACACAACTGAAGCACATTTCGATGGCTGATATTTGACTCCTAAGTTGAGCACGGAGTCACCTTTTTAAAACGTTCGTTTCTCGAATACAGGCCGCCTCCTCCGGATCCAGCGCACGGTTTTACAACTTAAAGGAAAATTAAATAAATATTTGAGATGCATGTAACTTTTCTTTTAGAGGAAGGTGTATCAACAGAAGGTAAATCAAGGAAAGCTGCTTTTGTTTGGCCCTTCTGAAAAACTCTTAAAATTCAGAACTTTGGAAATGATAGGTATTTAATTAACTGAATATTTCATAGGAAAGGTTTCGAAACAAACAGTTGAACGTGCCGAATTGAAGTAACATGGGTATTCAGAATAAGAAATTAGTTTATTGATCAGCTTCTCAAAGATCAAATAAGTAGAGCCGTCAAGCTTCAAGGTCGTAAGAAATATTGTTCCTCTTTAGTAAAAGCGTTTTCTCTATCCTCTCCCACGGTTTTTAAGACTTTGCAAAAAAATTGCATTTTAGTATTATGTTGACTACAATTCAATATAAAAGAATTGGGATCAAACGATTCATTTTTCTTTTATGGGGTCAACCTGGGCAGTGCATATTACTCGAGGGGGCGTTAGCTCAAAAACAGTATTAATCGATTTCTTAAATATGTTACACTGAAAAATGCTGGAATCAGTTGTGAATCAGTTACTGTGTCTTTTCACATCATTTACAGCAGTCGAGCGTCTGTGCCCACTTTGCGGCATTTCTTAACCAAGAAGGTTGAGCACATGACTTATTGGTTAAATATCAAAATTAAATCTCTTACCTTAAGGAAACTCAGTTACAGCGTGTAGCACCTTGATAGACGACTGAGCGTTGAACAAAAGAGAAGAAAATATAGAATCAAAAATGCAAATAGCAAAGAACAGAGAGACGCAATTTCCTCGAGTACTTACTCAGTCTCGATGTCGAAACCTGACTGAGCTCCGTTTAATAAGCGGTCATTGCTAAAGCTAGATAGATTTATTTACATCTCATCAATTCTACATTAAGTTTGTTTGTCAAGTTTATTAACTTAGCGTCACTTGTCTATACTTGATTCCAAGTTTAACTCATCCTGAATAAACAAAGGTGTCTACAATAAATGATCATCCCAGATTACTCTTTGTTGGAAAGAAACAAGAAGACTCGTTTGGCAGGATATGCTAACGAATGGTCCAGTTGTCTACTTCGATATATATAGTCATGCCTGGAATAAAGAGCATGCATTGTCTTTCAGCCCGGGAGGGGGAGGGGGGGTCAAGAAACGCCCCTCACATCACCACTAAGCGTTTTTGGTTGAACCTACGTGGAAGGCATAATAAGTTTATTATATTTTGAGTCTTCGTGCATGGTGTCGATGACTGACGAGAGTCTTAAGTGATTCGTTTTCTACATCATCATTCTTGAATTTGTTTAAAATGAATAGCTGTCACTGTGTTTTAATTGGCTGTTTTTCATTCCTCAATTATGACAGCTGGTGCATGGCTTTGGTACGTCACTGTCTCATTTGATTACGTTTAAGGAAGATTTCGTGATTTAGTCCGTGCTTACTGGTTGGATCAACAACGATAATGGACTTAAAGCGATTCAGTTTGTTTAAGACGAACAGCTGATACATTACCTATTTCTAATCTGGAATCAACACAGTTTTCAGTTTTGTATGGCCTCAGAGCATATCACCTTATTCGATGACGAATGTAGGAGTTTTGCATGGTTAATGTGTTTGTTTGTGAGAAGGACAAATTGACTAGGTGCCCTTTCTTGACTAATTTGTTTAAGAAGAACAGCTGAGTATATTTACCTATTTTTCCATCTACAATCACATCTCTTTCTAATGGGCTTTTCGTATTAGCGGGGTCATTAACATCACGAAACTCTGCGTGATTAAAGTATTTGTTTACCACGCTAACGTGGATGAACTTTTCCTGTTCTTTATCCTCTGTTTTAAGTCAGTATATCAACGTTATTATATGGCTTGTGGTCTCACTCCGTGAGAATCAGGAATTGATATCAACTATTTTTCCGTCTTCAAACATGATGTCCATCTCAGTTCTGCGGAAATATTTTGCGTATCAGATGCATCATTTGATCAGCAATTTGGTGAAGTGCTGTTTATGCTTAATGTGTTTGTTTTTCATATTAAATGGAGTTAAATAGAATGGATTCTCCCTAACTGTTTATCTCCTGTTTGCTTTGAATCTTAGTTTGTTTAATTTGATAATAGCTTTCACATGAAAAATAGCGGCTAAGGTCTCCTCTAACAGCAGGCTATTTGAATTTCTTGAAATATATGACACGATGCCTCAAATGAACTGGGCCAGTACCAAAGTTGGGAATCATCGCCCTAAATGTAATTAACAAAGCTTTTAAATATTGTTGGAATCTCAAAAGTCCTTCTTTTTCCCGCACTGACATATGGTTAACAATAAAAGACTGTTTTGCTAATTGACGGCGCAGAAAGCTAAAAAGATTCTAATTAAAACTAATAACCCTTTGATTTACATGCAATGCGTCTGAGCAATGAAAGTAGATACACATTGCATTGTAGCACCTTAAACCTCGTTTCGATAGAGTTGAAGAAAATAAGTATGAGAAATATTTATGATAACAATATTTTCTTTGAAGCGTAATGAAGAGAAGAAATCACAAACTGGATATTGTCCGGTTTTTGAACAAATATTCCTCGTGTGTTATATCAATAAATTAGAACTCTGAGGGGTAGGTGGAAAACGCTTGGCCGGGGCCCCGGGGTACGGGTACGGGATCCCGGGATGAGGAAAACACGGGGTCTGGTTGAAAACACGGGGCCTGGCAGATAACGAATGCAATGAACGAAAATTGCCTCTATTGCAATAGATTCGCGTTTTTCATTTTCTGAGGAATGTAAATTGTAGGCACTCCAAAAACCACACAAACCCGAAATTGAATTCCCAAAATTTGGAGGTTAGGTTATGCTTGCTAGCAATTTGCACATTCAATGAAAACACTTAATCCTTTCAGACTTTCTGCATCATTTTCCCCCTTTCTACACAACTAAGAACTATCTGCTTATCTTAAACGCAAGAAAAGTTATGACGTTTTATCCTGATCCTCTAAAAAACGTCTTTACCATCTTTGCTTACCCACTTTTGAACAAAATCTCAGTGTTTACTTGAAGGCTAAAGAATCATTGGAAACTCTGCTGAAACACTATGAAATGTTACCTCATATTTTGAAGAGAAATTTTGAACGCTATTTGGGAATTTTGGGAATTTACAAAGGTTCGTATTATTGGAAAGGTTACTGTAGGACTTCTGTTATTAGTGAGCGAAAAAATCTTATGAAGTTCAGTTCCAATAAAATCACATTTTTTTTGTGAAAGTTATTTGATTCCCTCATTTTTTTACCCATTTAAGTTTCCAAGAACGCAACTAAAATAAATCACACTGCTACATATACAGGCAATGAAGTCATAACATTCGCTCATTTCATGATATGATTGTCTTCATTCACAAACTTAATGACTACAACAAAAAAACACTATAGGACTATAATTATGAAAGTTTTTTTTGTTCTGAACTAAGCTTATTCTCATGAAGAGTTTCAAGGGGCATACAACTCTGCGGTCACTCGTGTCGAAATTTCCAGCGTTACGCTGGGAAAATGTGACAGCAGACCTGGGTTCTGTCTCGGGCGCAATTTATGTCATTGCAGATCATTACAACTTTGCTAGTTCGTTGCTGTGGCTTTGCATGAAAGATCGGGAAGCCTAAGAAATTTGTGATTTCTCTCCCTTCGCCATTTTGTTTATATTTGAAATTCCGCTTAATTGTGAAGCCTGGGACGAGTTCACGAACCCATGAGAGAATAGGCCGAACAAAATGGCGAAGAAAATGCACTCAAAGTAGCAGAAAATTTCGAGGCTTCCCGGAGATTTCTCGGTCTTTCATATGTACTTAAAGCCACAGCAAAAAAAAAAATTGGCAATGTGGAAAGTTAATGATATAACTTGCCCCTGAGACTGAACTCAGATCTATTACATTTTCCCAGCGTAACGCTCGAAATTTCGACACGAGTGACCTAATTGCCGTGGACTAGCAGCCGGGACAAGCAGTAAGTGAAATCTTTATTTCTGTTTTTTTTTTTTAATTCTATTATGGGGGTGGTCCGTAGAGGGGTAGTCCGTGGACCGGACCGTAAGTAGTCCACGGACCCGGTCCGTAGTGGGGATCCGTGGACCGGGGGTCAGTGTTTTCGGGTTACCCGTTTACATCGGCAGCGTCTCAAATTACCCAGAAAACTGCACAGACGATCGAGTCAAGTATCATTTTTTCGAAGGTAACCTAACTTTGTTTTTATTAGCATTTTACTGATGAACTTCTCGTCAGAACAAGTTTATGAAACAGTAATGTATTGTTCAAAAAGGTACTGTTTATAATATTCGGCAGACAGTTTGTTTTGTGGTCGATTGTAACCCAAATAGTTGAAGAAACCTTAGTGATTCCATACTGTTGATAGTATTTTATAATGATGATTCCAAATAAATTTCAAGGCGATGATGACATAAAGTCATATAGAGAGTAAAAAATATATCCATCGCTTAGTATTCCATAAACTCAATTAAAAATATTGCAGTTCTGGATGGCTGACTTAATTTGACAGGTGCCGAAGGAAACGTCTTTGTGTCGATTGCATTTGTTAAAATAAAATAAGCACTAAATACTCAAACTTATTGATACTTTTCTTATTTGCTAGCGTTCCATCAAGAATGCCGTTCTTTTATTGGATGCGTTTTCGCTATCTAAATGAAGTTGAAAGTGTGCTAGCTTGGTTTACGAAGGAAAGCGTTAAAGTCTGATGGAGTCAGTTTGGCAAGACAATCCACCCTGCACTCAAAGTATTTATCATTTAAAGTTCTTGAGTTGTCATTGTCATTATTCATTTGACAAGTGTATCATTGTTTATAATAATTACTTATTACTTTTTATTATTATTAAATAACCATTATGGTTAGCCAGGAATAACCCAGTAGATGTAACATTAACTGCTGCCCCTGAAATTAAATGGATAAAAACGATGAAGATCTAAATAAAAATAATTTGGAAGATACCAGAAATAGGGTACATCCCTTTTTATTTGACCCAGGCCTAGCAGGACAAGAGTCTTGAGTGAAAGCAAACACACTGAAGATATTTCTGATCAACTCTGTTTCCAGCAATCTAAGATACTGAATTGATTATTTACCTGCATTTCGATCCCATTTGGGTGATTACAATGGTCACCAAATGTTACATAGCTTTTAACATTGTCAGTTTTGGTATCATGGTTAGATTCATTAAACCTGATGTCTTGTTTTGCCTGATCGATCTGGGTCTACGCGTGTAACACACGAGCGACGATCATCAGAAAAGAAGTACAGATACCATTCCACTTTATGCATTTCAGGATATCATCTGTTACTGATATTATTCGACTTAGGGCCATTGTTATAACGCAAAAGTAGTCATTTGGCGTTTCAATGGAACTAGTAGTTTCATAACGTTGTAAAGATTAATGAGTAGAAGCTATAAAGCAATTGTCATGCAGGGATCGTAAACCTAGCGGTTATTTCTGGACTCCTAGTCTGAAACAGACTTTTAGTTTGGTTCTGGGTCGTTTCGATTTGACGTGTGAGCTGTATGTTCTGCTTAGAGCAAATTCAAACAATTAAGAGCCAGTGCCCACAAATATGGACCAAACAACGGCACAAGTCGAAAAATCGATTTTGCTCAAATTTTGCCCATAGATTGGCCCTAGCTAGAAAACAAACGGACCATAGTTAGTTTCCGCTAAGGGGGCTTTTTTTGGAAGAAATTTGCGAAAAACGATTTCGCTCCAATTGAGCTCAAAATCTACTTCCGGTTATGCTGAAAATTCGGAATATTTGATTGCTTCGCGCGTCGCACAACAGCTACTCGAGAATCTTTCAATGGTTTTTATATTCAGCTCAGGTCTTCATGGTATGACTGAGGTAAAAATAAATTAAATTGAGGTTTCGTTTGAGCCCGAACCAACATGCAAAGTGTTACAATGTGTTGCAAGTGAATTATAGCACTAAAACATCGCCTTCTACTTCTATGGGCTATAACTTTAAATGCCATAAAAACACTTTCTACGGGTTAACTATACACCCACCTGTTTCAAAATCAAAAAACATCTCTGGGCAAATGGTTTTAAGTCGCCCGCCTTGGCCTGTATTTCTCATTAATTTTTCCCTGAACCGCCGTGGGAATGTAAACAATTCCGTGACGCGGGTGGTCACCCTGAATACATAATTCGTTTCCAACAAACCTTAAGTACATTTGGGTGAAAAATGAAAAGCATAATCGACCACCTTTAACTTTAATATTTTGAAAGGCATCGCTTTAGAATTTTTGTCAATTAAACGTCAATTAGAAGCAATTTACTTGGAGTTCGGGTGTTACTGCGATGTTGTTTTAAGCTGTTGTCTCTTTGATCATTTCAATTACAAGAATGAGTTCTAGAAAGAAAATCGTTGTAGGTTCATTTGTTGAGCGTAATAACAAGTTGATATTGTTGGTTTGTAGCCTTACGTGATCTGAAGGAACGCTACACTACTGACAGTGTTGATTTGGACGGATCGATTCCCAGTTAAACGTATTTTATCTGTATACCAGTCAGCTTGTCGACATGCCTTTCCTTCTTCTAAAAAAGTCGGGAAAAGTAAACTAAACAAATCCTAAAAGCTTAAATGATAAATAGTATACATCAACAGTGCCAGTGTCTCGGTAGCCATTAATTTGAACAAATACTGTGCTGAACGGATTGCTTTCCAGGCACGCACGTACTGGACATGTAAATGTAGTTTATTGTGCGCAAATGTTTCTTTTTGAAACAAGTAAAATGCTCAATAATATTACCTTGACATATATTTTTTTTCTTCACTCTGAAAACTCAGGGTTGGGTTTAGTAAAAACTTTTTGCGGCCAACCTATTTTGGCTAATCGCTTAATCAAATTATATATATTTCGTGGCATTCGCTCTTTCGTGAACGACTTCCGCGAACAAAACAAAATGGATGTTTGCTGTTCATTTAAAGCGCTAGTTGGTGGGCAGTGTTCGTTTGATCGAAGAGACAGAAGTCAGTCTATAGAGATAGTTCCACTGCTTTCATGTAGTAAAGATATAACCCGGCACAAGTCACTCTGGCAATTCCAAGATGTGAAGAGTGAAGAAGACCTGATTCTTGCTCGTGCTGCGATGTTTACAGTGCCACAAAATCTCAATACCATGACGATTTGTCCATCACATCGTTCATCCCTTGGACTTGGTTGGACAAGGGGAACCGAGTGGTGTAGGGTCCCTCCAGAAATTTCAGAGCATAGAAACGTTAGAGGGAAATGGCCTAAAGCTGACCGCGGAATAAACAAAAACTTTTCCCAGTTAATCATGAAAAGAACGGGACATTTGGTTCACGTCGGATCAGGCAGATAATTTGATTTTCCACTCGTGTTAATATTCTTTACTTGTATGCAAACATTTTGACCAACTTCTGTTTGTTTTAGGAATGTGCCGAAGATGCAGGGAAATTTTGTCATCATTTTCTGAAGAAGAGAAGCTGCCGAAATTGTCAGAAGAGAAACGGTCTCCAGTTGTCGCTGCCGATGACGACAACGACGTTGTAGTTACTAAAATGAAAGAGCTGACAATGGTGAGAGGGATAGTCCTAAGCCATTCGCCTTTCTAAAAGTGTCTTTTTCTTTGAGGGGAGGTGGGGGGGGGGGAGTGTAATGAAAAATATTGAATACAATTTTGCTGAAATACTCTTAGCATACGGACTGAGTCGCGCAGAGCCGGACGGCAGAAATATATGGCTAGAGGTCCGTTTGTCCTAAAAGATAATCCCGTTCGGCCCTCAATATTATGAAATATTTAAATACTCAATGATACCACCTTTGCAGAACAGGATTCTGGTGAGAAGTTGTTGCGAACTGCACACGCGAACTATAAGCAGATAGGGTAACCTTAGTGCTAGGGTTACCCTAGCAAGACGGTTACCCTAGTACTCGCACATTTGTTCTTATTTTCAACGACGTATTTACAAGGCAGCCAGGGTTACCCTGGCACTAGGGTAACCCTAGCGCCTTGTAAATACTCTGCTAGGGACAACTCGCTTACCCGGGACAACTCTATTTTGGCTCCCAAAAGCAACTTATGATCACAATACCGACAAAAACAGCGAATTATGACCCAGAAAACATCAAGTTCTTTCAAAATTTGCCATATATTTGCTTTGGAAATAAATCATTTTCCGGGTTTGTTATCTGTTCGGGCTTTACTCGCGAGGTTACCGAAGCGTAACAAGCGTAAAGTTGTCCTGGCAGTAGCTAGGGTTACCCTACCTGTAAATTTTGCTTATACACCCTTTTAATAAGTCGCGGCGCCATTTTGAATATTAAATTTATGACATCATTCGCGGAAAGTAACCTGTCACCTTGGGCTGATTTCATTACGTTGGATCCATGTCTTCAGTTCTGGTGCACTTGGAATCTTGTGATAAGTCACATTCCTCTTGCAGCTGTTGTCGAACAAATCCCCATACGAATTACACGAAGGAACGGCACAATTGCGTGATTTGAGCCTAATGAAAAGGTTGTCTTCTCAAATTTATCTCGGGTAATATTTCTAAGGTGCTAAGAAAGATACTGCACTTTTGTGGCTACTTCCTGCTGTAGCCAGAATGCTATCGTGTGCGTAAGTAAGTAGAGTGTCCAAGTTTGGAACTATTCGGTCCTCGTGACGAATTATCGAATAGAAATCGATCCAGTGTTCGAAATGAATGAATGAATGAATGAATGAATGAGTACCAGAATTTATAAAGTAGGTGTTCTCTTGGTTTTGCTCGACTGGTAATCGGACATAGCAAAAATTAAAATTGAGATCACTTGACATTTCTAAACAAAGATCTACAGTTTTTAGGAGGACTGGAGGGGTTTTTCCGAGGAAATTCTAGAATAACTTCAGACTGCCGGGTATGCATGTATGTAGTATTTTAAAAACACTTTCCGGCTGTGCCTATGCTAGCAGAAATCGTCAGGATTGTTCGGAGTTTACTGGTCGTTTACTGGTCGTGGCGATCCAAGTGAATTTTGCAGCCATATCTGCCGTGCTGCAATCTTGAAGAGCAAATAATCTCTTTCGAGATAACCAAGAGGAATCATGATAAGCTGGACTAAACTCACTCGTGAAAACAACAGTCTAATAACGAGTCAAATTACATTGCACATAATTTGCATAAACTTTCAAGTTGTGTTTTTTGAAAATAACTTCCGAGAATAACGCAGTTTGCAAAGAAATAATCAGGCTACATATTTTTATTGAATCAAGGCAGGAGTATTCTGCATAATTTTGTAGCTTATTATGTCCTAATTGCGGAATGATAAAAAGAAATTTCACGAAAAGAAAAGTAAATCCGCTTTTTGGTTGCTCAAAGTCCCTCAAATAGTGTCTCCGGAAACTCGGAACGAGTTTAGCACTGATGACGTAGTTGGTGGTTCCAGCGCTTTGTTGGCACCTGGTTTTGTGTGCTGCAGAGTGAGAATCTCTCCGTCGAAGTACTCTATTGGCATTGATTTCCTGGGCTTCAACGTAACTATGTCTGAGAGTGACGATCACATATCATCTTCCGCATCTATGTCAAGCGATGAGCAGTCGTCTAGTAGCGAATCATCAGAAGAAATGGAGGTTCTCGGACAAGTCCAACCTTACGCGGACGAACCGCTAGCTCACACGAGTGATGAAGACGAGGACGCTGAAGAAGACCAGGATGGTCTCTCTCCAGCAGTGTTAAGGTCTAGATTGGAAAGAGAAGTACCTGTAAACGAATGGTGAGTTTTCTCTTTAATTCTCCAGATGAACCCTTGGTTGAATCAGCTTGAAGCGATGGATTTCGGTTCTTCGCACCTTACGAGCTACATCAGACTTACATTTTGTATTGGTTTTGCAAGGTGCAAATGTGCAGAATGCACAATTGAGAATCTTTCTGACGCCGTGGAATATAGATGCTGCCGAGAGATTGCTCAAGTAAGGCAAAAACTAATGTTCGATGGAAGTATCGAACGAATTAGCTGCATCACAAGACACGACGACTACTCTGCCACGACGAATCGAAGTGTTCTCACACAAGTGGCTCCTTTGTTGCGAGACCGAAATGGAAGAGGCTACCACCGCCGCGATGGACAAACTCAAAATCAGTGACTATTAAAGTAGCGTTTGAGATCTTGTCTTATCAGGTCATGAAAATCCTAGCTAATATTGATGGGAATGTGCTAAATTTGTATGTTCGCAGAACACATGTTGGTTTTTAAGTGATGTCTGAAGTTCCCTTTCGTTAAAAGTATGTATGGTCATTGGCTTCCCGAGAGGGGAACCCAGGGCCGATGTGGAGACTTTGCGAATTGTGCATTTCCCCACCCGTGGAGGATTTTCTTCTTGCAAAGTCCCCCGTATTTGGCGAAGCCAAGCACCCGACTGGATTTGAAGATGCACTTTAGAACTTCATTGAACAGTTAGCAAACACTCGGACTTTGCATTCGGATGAAAATTGAACTTTAATTATCTTTTTTTTGAATACTGGTACACAAGGTGCTCGCAGTCTGGTGAAAATATCAACTTTTCTCCTCGTCCTGAATCCCCCAGGTTCTGTTTTAAATCTATCCGGACTGATGAAGAACAAGGGAAACACTGTCACTATCATGACGGTTCATGACCTTTAACCTTCAATAGTGACCTCTATGAACAATAGTATATACGCAGGCAAATTTTAAAGTTGCTTATCCCACAAAAATACATACAAATTTTTGACAGATGGTCTGTTTGATAGACAAAAAACAATGGATTTTATAACATAACTTCTTCTCCTCTGCCATCTTGCCATCGATCAAGCGAACAATCAATTGTTCCCAGTCTCTTCTCGGTTGAACAGAAGCAAAGTCCCCATATTCTTTTTGAGAGTAGGG
>CM042756.1:2424219-2439219 GCA_022496165.2 Catalaphyllia jardinei
AGAAGTTTCGGTGAACATCATACTACCATAGGCACTTAATTTGTAATTCACTTCATTGTGGAAGAATTATAGGCAAAACTGAAGCACATTTCAATGGCTGATATTTGACTCCGAAGTTGAGCACGGAGTCACCTTTTTAAAACGTTCGTTTCTCGAATCCAGGCCGCCTGCTCCGGATCCAGCGCACGGTTTTACAACTTAAGGACGTTCGCTAGTGTGCACGCCATTCATTGGTCACGAGCGGGCCACGTCATTTTCAAGCGCGCGCACCGAGTCAAAAACTCAACAAAATATAGAGCTCGTGACCTTTGCGTTAACTTGGTGTGCGAATATTTTTGTTGGATGCTCGGTGACCCCCACTTTTTTTTCGGCAGATCACTTCCATTTCTGATTCTTTCCATAATACTAAAAAAACAAAAAAATCTGTGCGTGGGAAGTTTTAATTATTTCTCATATACTGATCAAACAGGACCGAATTGGTACAAGGACACAGGTGTGCGTGACTTAGAGTTGTAAGTTTTAAGGCTAATTTCAGCTAATTTAATGACATATGTAGCAAAGATCTATCAAATAGTCTTATATATGCTGTGTTAAACAAACATAACTTAGATATGATTCTTCAAGTTAAATATATGCCGATAGTAATGAATCCGACCAGAATCGCCTCCAATAACAGGAAATCCTAGAAATGCTATGGTCTCTGGTACGCCTTATCTTCAAAACGAGTTCAGTGACCCCCGATTTTTTTAACGTTTTTAATCTAATCTTATAATTTTCTACCTGTAGTCAAAGTTTTAAAAAAATCTTTGCGTGTGAAGTTTTTGGGCGCGAACGTCCTTAAAGGAAAATTAAATAAATATTTGAGATGTGTGTAACTTTTCTTTTCAAGGAAGGTGAATCAACAAAAGGGAAATCAAGGAAAGCTGCTTTTATTTGGCTCTTCTGAAAAACTCTTAAAATTCAGAACTTTGGACATAGTAGGTATTTAATTAACTGAATATTTCATCGGAAAGGTTTCGAAACAAACAGTTGAACGTGCAGAATTGAACTAACATGGGTATTCAGAATAAGAAATTAGTTTATTAATTAGCTTCTTAAAGATCAAATAAGTAGAGCCGTCAAGCTTCAAGGTCGTAAAAAATATGATTCCTCTTTAGTAAAAGCGTTTTCTCTATCCTCCCCCACGTTTTTAAGTCTTTGCCAAAAAAAATGCATTTCAGTATTATGCTGACTAAAATTCAAGACAAAAGAATTGAGATCAAACGATTCATTTCTCTTTTATGGCGTCAATCTGGGCAGTGCATATTACTCGAGCGGGCGTCATCTCAAAAACAGTATTAATCGATTTCTAAATATGTTGCACTGAAAAATGCTGGAATCAGTTGTGAGCCGCCCCAAATATATATCCTTGATTAGTCAGGCACATTTCTGAATCTTTGAAGACCAAAGGAATCAGTTACTTTTTTCCTTAAAGTGGACAAGGTATTACGGACTTTTCAGTTGTTGTGTCTTTCCACAACATTTACAGCAGTCGAGCGTTTGTGCCCACTTTGGGGCATTTGTTAACTAAGAAGGTTGAGCACATGACTTATTGGTTAAATATCAAAATCTCTTACCTTTAGGAAGCTCTGTTACAGAGTGTAGCACCTTGATAGACGACTGAACGTAGAACAAAAAAGAAGATAATATAGAATAAAAAATGCAAACAGCAAAGAACAGAGAGACGTTCTCCGAATACTTACTCAGTCTCGCTGTTGAAACTTGACTGAGCCCCGTTTTATGAGCGGTCATTGCTTAATGCTAGATAGATTTATTTACATTTCATCAATTCTACATTAAGTCTGTTTGTCAAGTTAATTAACTTAGCGTCACTTGTCTATACTTCATTCCAAGTTTAACTCATCCTGAATAAACAAAAGTGTCTACAATAGATGATAATACCAGATTACTCATTGTTGCAAAGAAACAAGAAGACCTGTTTGGCAGGATATGCTAACGAATGATCTAGTTCTCTACTTAGAAATAGCCATGCGTGGAATTAAAGAGCATGCATTGTCTTTCAGCCGGAGGCGGGTTTCTAGAAACGACCCTCACATCACCATCAAGTGCATGTTTTTGGTTGAACCTACGTCGAAGGCACAATAAGATTATTATCTTTGTGCATGGTGTCGATGACTGACGAGACTCTTAAGTGATTCTTTATCTATATCATCATTCTTGAATTTCTTTAAAATGAAGAGCTGTGTTTTAATTGGCTGTTTTTCATTCCACAATTATGGCAGCCTTTGCATGGCTTTGGTGCGTCACTGTCTTATTTGATTACGTTTAAGGAAGATTTCGTGATTTAGTTCGTGTTTACTGGTTGGATCAACAACGATAATGGACTTAAAGCCATTCAGTTTGTTGAAGACGAACAGCTGATTACCTATTTTTAATCTACAATCAACACAGTTTTCAGTTTTTTGTATGGCCTCAGAGCATATCACCTTATTCGATGACGAACGTGGGAGTTTTGTATCGTTAATGTGTTGGTTTGTCAGAAGGACAAATTGACTAGGTGCCCTTTCTTGACCAATTTGTTTAAGAAGAACAGCTGGGTGTATTTACCTATTTTTCCATCTACAATTACAACATCCCTTTCTAATGGACTTTTCGTGTTAGCCACGTCATTAACATCACGAAACTCTGTGTGATTAAAGTATTTGTTTACCACGCTAACGTGGATAAACTTTTCTTGTTCTTTATCCTCTGTTTTTAGTCAGTATATCAACGTTATTATATGGCTTGTGGTCTCACTCGGTTAATCAGGAATTGATATCAACTATTATTCTGTCTTCAATCATGATGTCCATCTCAGTTCTGCGGAAATATTCTGCGTATCAGATGCATCATTTGATCAGCAATTTGGTTAAGTGCTGTTTATGCTTAATGTGTTCGTTTTTCATATTAATAGAGTTAAATAGAATGGACTCTAAATGTTTATCTCCTGTTTGCTTTGTATTTTAGTTTGCTTAATTTGTTAATAGCTTTGACATGAAAAATAGCGGCTAAGGTCTCCTTCTCTAACAGTAGGCTGTTTGAATTTCTTGAAATATATGACAGGATGCTTCAAATGAACTGGGCCAGTACCAAAGTGGGGAATCATCGCCTTAAATGTAATTAACAAAGCTTTTAAAGATTGTTGGAATCTCAAAAGTCCTTCTTTCTCCCGCACTGACTATGGTTAACAATAAAAGACTGTTTTGCTAATTGGGGGCGCAGAAAGCTAAAAAGGATTCTAATTAAAACTAATAACCCTTTGATTTACATGTAATGCGTCTGAGCAATGAAAGTAGATACACATTGCATTGTAGCACCTTAAACCTCGTTTCGATAGAGTTGAAGAAAATAAGTATGAGAAATATTTATGATAATAATATTTTATTTGAAGCGTAATGAAGAGAAGAAATCACAAACTGGATATTTTCCGCTTTTTGAACAATTATTCCTCGTGTGTTATATCAATAAATTAGAACTCTGAGGTGTAGGTGGAAAACGCTTGGCCGGGGCCCCGGGGTACGGGGTACGGGGTCCCGGGATGAGGAAAACACGGGGTCTGGTGGAAAACACGGGGCCTGGTAGAGAACGAATGCAATGAACGAAAATTTGCCTCTATTGCAATAGATTCGCGTTTTTCATTTTTTGAGGAATGTAATTTGTAGGCACTCCGAAAACCACACAAACCCGAGATTGAATTCCCAAAATTTGGGGGTTAGGTTATGCTTGCTAACAATTGGCACATTCAATGAAAACACTTAATTCTTTCAGACTTTCTGCATCATTTTCCCCCTTTCCACACAACTAAGAACTATCTGCTTATCTTAAACGCAAGAAAAGTTATGACGTTTTATCCTGATCCTCTAAAAAACGTCTTTACCATCTTTGCTTGCCCACTTTTGAACAAAATCTCAGTGTCTACTTGAAGACTAAAGCATCATTGGAAACCCTGCTGAAACACTATGAAATGTTACTTCACATTTTGAAGAGAAATTTTCAACGCTATTTGGGAATTTTGGGAATTTAAAAAGGTTCGTATTATTGGAAAAGTTATTGTAGGACTTCTGTTATTAGTGAGCGAAAAAAATATTATGAAGTTCAATTCCAATAAAATCACATTTTTTTTTCTGAAAGTTATTTGATTCTCTCATTTTTTTTACCCATTTAATTTTCCAAGAACGTAACTAAAATAAATCACACTGCTACATATACAGGCAATGGAGTCATGACATTGGCTTATTTCATGATATGATTGTCTTCATTCACAAACTCAATGACTACAACAAAAAAAACCACTCGTTAATTATGCTATAAGTTTATTTTTTTCATGCGAATTACTCTCTAGTGATGTGAGTATATTGCCATACAATCAACGAGTTCAACAATTACCCCAGACAAGCCTACAAGGAAAATTCAGATTTTCTCTATCTACTTAAGCTAGTTTAGCAACAAATTTTAAAAAAAGAAGCGTCGTTACATTTCATTTATCCCTTAAATACCTATAACGAGAATAACAATGATTAACAATAGGGAGCTTAAGCAAGGACGACGACGACGCCGAGGACGGCGCATGCTAAAAAATGAATTTATATTTTACAAGCGAAATTCGCGATTGTCTAGATCTGCTCGGTACACCAATGGCTCCAAAAACATGCTTAAGCTATATATTCGACGACACCGTTTAATTCCAAATGGAAATACGAAAAATTAGCCGTCGTCCTCCACGTTCCGTACACGACGCAGAACTTGGTCATTTCACGTTGCTGTTTTGCAGAGGACAGCAAAGAAATGTACCAAGATTTATAACGCACGTGCACAGCTATTGTTTTGTTCATTACACCTTTTGTTTGGTGACTTTTCGTTGCCGTCGTCGTGGTGGTTTGCTTAAGCTCCCTAATGTCAGTAATTCTCCCTGAAGCTTAAAAGGGTGGTCTGGTTAGGGCTTCTCAAACATACAGAATATAGACATCAGTACAGACGCGTCCGTCATTGTCGCCCTCGGTGTCATTCATCAAATCCTCGCCGTACCACACGTGTAGCTGGGTTTGCGCTGACAGGAAGTGAGGAGTGAAGAAGACCGAGAGGATAATCTCAGGGGAAAACGAGTTATACCCGGGAAGTTTAGACCACTTTCCGGCTCTGTTCCCGATGAACTGGTTGGTGGGTAAGATTATCTGATTATTTGACCATGTTACCACGACGTCAACGAGATCTTTAAGGCCGTGACCACAGCCCCAGAAAGACCAGTGGTCTGCGTTGTATTTATTACACGTCACGTAGCCATACAGATGAACCAGTTACACAGCAGCTACAGCAAAATGTGCAGTAGATTTATAACAAAAGTTAACAATTTGACGCCCAATAACTTCAGAGCGATTGAGGTGCTGAGCATTAAGTGAGTTACATGGGACAAATACCCAACAGAAGGTTTTGTTGACCAAATTTTAAGAACATAGATTTGCTGTCAGGCGCGCAATTGCACTTTCATTTGGAATCTCCATACAAATATTTCTTAATTGTCCCGGAAATTGCGACTCGGTTTTACGAAAAAAATGGTTGTAGAGATGAAAACCTTGATTGTGGCTTTTCTAATTAGGCGATTTCCCTCAAATCTGATCTGTAATTTTTTTTCTATTTTAGTTATTTTAGTCAATTTTCCCTGACTTGTTAAACATTAGATTCAACCATTTTTTCATACATTTACTGTCAGTTTTGCCTTGTTTACCCCCAAACAAAATGCCGTCAGAAACAGTGAAAAGGTCTACTAAAACAACTGCTAATAGTACAAATAAATTTTATAGTACATTGACTGATCAAAAACACTGCCTGTTGTAAAAAAAACACATCTACTACCTGCTTGTGTTTGTGAGGAGGCAACGAAAATCAGCAGAAAATACAAGATAATCTTGACTTCCATTTTGCAGTTGATCTACAGTTAATAAAAGGAGTTATGGTGAACATCATGCTACCATAAGCAGTGAGTTTGTAATTCAGTTCATTGTGGAAGATTTTTAGACAAAAGTGAAGCCTTATTCGATCACGAATCTGGGAGTTTTGCGCGGTTAATGTATTTATTTGTCACAAGGACAAGTTGACTAGGTGCCCTTTCTTCACCAACTTGTTTAAGCCATACAGCTGAGCATATTTACCGATTTTTGATCTACAATCACATCCCTTTCTAATGGGCTTTTCGTGTTAGCTACGTCATTAACATCACGAAACTCTGTGTGATTAAAGTATTTGTTTACCACTCTAACGTGAATTAACTTTTCTTGTTCTTTATCCTCTACTTTTTAGTCAGTATGTCAACGTTATTATATGGCTTGTGGTCTCACTCGGTTAATCAGGAATTGTTATCAACTAGTTTTCCGTCTTCAATCATGATGTCCATCTCAGTTCTGCGGAAATATTTTGCCTACCAGCTGCATTATTTGATCAGCAATTTAGCGAAGTGCTGTATAAGCTTAATGTGTTTGTTTTTCATATTGATAGAGATAAATAGAGTGGTCTCTAACAGTTTATCTCCTGTTTGCTTTTCATCCTGTTTAATTTCTTAAGCTTTGATATGAAAAATAGCGGCTAAGGTCTCCTTCTCTAACAGCAGGTGATTTACATTTCTTGAAATATATGACACGATGCCTCAAATGGACTCCAAAAAAAGGAAAAAAGTGTTAAAGTTGGGATTCATCGCTTTAAATGTTACAAAGCTTTCAAAATTGGTTGGAATCTTAAAAGCCTCCCTTTCTCGAGCTCTAACTATGGTTGAAAATAAAGACATGTGTTGCTAATTGAAGCCGCAAAAAGCCATAAGATGCTAAATTTATTTTTTTTTCTCATTAAAAATAGCGAAAACCTGACCGAGATGACAATGTTTATCTCGATAAAAAGTTTTTTTTTCTGAACTAAGCTTACTCTCATGAACATGGCATGAAGAGTTTCAAGGGGCATACAACTCTGCAGAAGTATTGTTTCCGGCGTCAAACTACCAACGGAATTATTATTGTGCCGACACAATTCTAGTAAATCAGATATCGTACCTCTATATCAGTTCAGCGTGGTGGTTAAAGGTCCTCTTGCAGGCACAAAGCTTAACGGTAGAAACAAGAATCAGTGTGACTGTATAAAAAGAAATAAGGAATAACACTACTGAAGCAAAATTATAGGTTTACATCGGCAGCGCCTCAGTTTACCCAGAAAACTGCACAGACGATCGAGTCAAGTATAATTTTTTCGAAGATAACCTAACTTTGTTTTTATTAGCATTTTACTGATGAAGTTCTCGTCAGAACAAATTTATGAAACAATGATGTATTGTTCAAAGAGGTATTTTTTATAATATTCGGCAGACAGTTTGTTTTGTGGTCGATTGTAACCCAAATAGTTAAAGAAAACTCAGTGATTCCATACTGTTGATAGTTTTAGTATTTTATAATGATTCCAAATAAATTTCAAGGCGATGATGACATAAAGTCATATAGAGAGTAAAAAATATATCCATCACTCAGTGTTCCATAAACTCAATTTACAATATTGCAGTTCTGGATGACTGACTTTATTTGACAGGTGCTGAAGGAAAAGTCTTTGTGTCGATTGCATTCGTTAAAATAAAATGAGCACTAAATACTCAAGCTTATTTATACTGTTCTTATATGCTAGCGTTCCATCAAGAATGCCGTTCTGTTGTTGGCTGCCCTCTCGCTATCTATTTTGCAGTACATGATGGCTGCGGCAGTACTAAGAGAGTTAACTGGGTTAATTTTTTAGAAACCTGGTTATAAATAACGCGATTATATTGAATGAGCGGCCGCAATACAATTGGATATGAAATAGGTAACTCAATATTAATGTCATGAGATAAAAATAGCAGAGAACCATGCTCTTATATATTCTCGATTCTTTTTTCTTTGTTTTTGTTTCCTTTCTGTCTACTAGCGGCTAAGGCAATCCCTCTTAGCTATGCTCTCTACGCAAATTTCCAATACCCAATCCTTTCGAACATGATGTTAATTTTGCGTGGATGTCAGAGTGTTTTCCATCGCCGTCGAATGAGTCCGCAAACTTTGACTTTATCCGAGAAATCAGCGATGATTTGAGGAAATCATCAGGAATCCTACCATGCATGGCTTTTATAGAGAGCACTTTCGAATGAACTTCAACTCCCTTCGAGCCCTTTGACGTATTCTGTCACCAAGAGAAACAATGTGTTCCGTGAAGCGTAATTAGTTCCTTGCCAAGTTCACTGATTTGAAAAAGGTGGCGAATATTGAGAAAAGACATTAGTAAGCCGCTTGAGTAATACAACTGTTGCTAGAATTAGCGACCTCATCACGATGTTTCGATAACACGGTTAACTGTAACTGATAATGGCCGTGTTTTCACAACAACTGTTGTCATTCCTGAAGGAGTTTGGTTTACAGAATCCGCTAAGCGACTTAAAAATTAGTGGCTGATCTTGGGGAGGCGTGGGGGGGGGGGGGGGGGGGGGGGGGTAGAGAACAATATACTGTACCGCGGGTGCCTGACTTGGGACATAATACTGATTTGAGAAAATTATTATATTTGAAACCAGTGGGCAGAAAACATTTGGCACGAACATTTCCGTATCTCTGCGCAAATGTTTCAGTCTGTCTCCAATTTGGTTAGTTCGTTACGTGACACACGGGCCATTCCAGTAGATAAGCGAGTAGCTGTTATATTTTTGATTTGACGGCCCTGTCAGATGAATGACCATAAGAAACTCCTAATTAGCTGTACTTAATTATTTCAATTTGCTTAAAGTACCTAAACTGTTCACAGCCCTCTATGTTTCGTATTTTAATTCGGAGGGAATTGCAAGAGAACTGGACGCCAGCGCAAAACGGACGACTTGACTGGGTAGGGGGTAGGGACCAAGAAAAATAGGGGGCTGTAGACATCTTAAAAAATGTAAATTTCTCGATTCTCCAGAACCGGAAAGTTCCCATTGGTTGAAAGGCGATAAAAGTGCCATCACCTTGACAACGGATGGATGGTCATGATTGCGGCCGGTTGTGTCCCAGGCGTCCCAAATCACTCACGATTCGAGGAATCGATGAAATATTAATGCTTTATGTACGTTGAATGTTATTCTGCTAAAAAAAACTTGTTCGGATTACCTTACTAACACATGATGATCGACGAAGATTATAAAAACGTGAGTGTTATCGATCAGTCCTACACACGCAGATGGATATATGCAGCTATTCCCTAGACATATCCTGCCAATTTTTAATGTTTATCGGTACGCGAATGATTGTGCTTCCCGAGAAATGCAGCTTTACGCTTCTCAGCCTATAATATGAACAAACGAAAGCTTGAATGCGATTTCTTCTGGCCGCGTGTTATTGATTACAATTTTGCTTATGGCTCGAAAATTGTACGTAACTTGTCGGAATTTTTGTGTACTGTGTCTATACACGTCGTATATGTGCCATAGCCTGAGATTATAGTGCAGTGCCTTACAGTACTACCGAAAAGTGGTCTTGCACCCTTTCAGTCGTACTGGTCAATGGGGTGAAAGACTGGTATAATTTGGAGCACTCTGCAAAGATACCAGTAACCCAGGTCATCAGAATTAAAACAGCCCATTAATTTATTGAGAGTCCTGGCCTTACATCTAACTGTTCTATTCTTGTGACAATGAAAATTGTTTTTGCATATGTACACAAAATTTCCAATATCATATAGCAAGTTAGTTGACAAATTATGTGAGAAGGAGAAAGTCCAATTTGATGAACAAACTTAGAAAGCACTCTAGGTAGGACATCCAGGCATCCCAAAAGTGTAATCCTTGATATTTATGAGCAGAAGGCATTTTCCAAATGATGAGGGTATTATGATTTGCCACAAGGAATGGTTGGTTATTAGTGTATCACTGACATGCACTCAATTATCAGTACACTGAAATTATACATCTTTCAGTCGCTAATATTGTATTAAAAATTGGGACTAGGTAGCCATACCACAGCAAAGTCCTAAAATGGTCACTTCTATGTTAAATGAGGGAGTTTGGTTAAATCAAACAGCTAGAATAAGCAAATGAGAATCAATCAGATGAAGCTGATTTCAACCACCAACTAACCTGGAGTCAGTTCAGAAGGCCTGGGGCTAATTAAGTTATTGCTAGTGAATACTAACAACATCAATTATTATAGATCGAATCTCTAACTCTTTTCTGATTTGCCAAGAGCATATAGTGAATTTTGAAATCAGCGCCCATGACATCATAACTGCAGATTATACAATAATTAATCATGTCAAGGACACTCGAGGTCACAGGTAATCATGTCAATTTTGCACGCTTTCTGTTTCTTCCCGTCACTGAAGAAGCAAAAACATGACTTCCATTTTTTTTCGTTTACTGTATAATAAAACAATTATTCGATTTGGTTTTTGTGATATCCAGAATAATCTTGGTTAAGGGTTATCAGCCTCAGCATTTGGCTTTGGCTGATAACCCTTACCTCGATCAAGGTTATTCTGGACATCACAAAAGCCTCATGCAATAATTGTTTCTAATCATTCAGTAATTCTGGACAACCAGGCCTTGTACCAAAATGATATAGGTGTTATGTATGTTGACTGGTTCTCTCGTCTCATGTAGTTTTACCATGTGCTTTGGCCAAGAAGTGTGTATTTCAGTATTGGCCATTAAACTATGTTAGTTGCTTTACATGGTGTCTAGTGGGTTATGTATCTCCCCAAACACCAAAACAGATGACAACAAACAAATAGCGGTACATTAGAGAAACAAAGATATCTTATTTTTATTGAACTTCAATATCAACATTATATTACAACCTAAACTTGGCAGTCTAGAAATGCATGATAACGCAGCTATATGCTAAAAATTACAACATTTTGCAGAAAAGATTTCTAAAACAAGAAAGTAAAAAAATTGATATTTGAACTTTTTTTCTCCTTATAAAGGCAAATTCATCAAGCATACTCAAAGCCACCACATTGTAGAGACAGTGTGTAAAGATGACTCTCTCTTTTCATTACACAGCTCCTGGTCAAATCACCAGTCATTAATATCCCCCAGGAAATCAATACTTGTGTCTACTCTGATCTCTGCTGGGAACAACAATTACAAAGAATATTAAACTATGCCCAGATAAATGATGCAATATAAATTACAAGGAAGCTATCTTGACCTTGAATATAAATAATTCAAGGAGTTTTTCGTTAAATAATTCAAGGACTTTTTCGTTAAATAATTCAAGGAGCTTTTCGTTAAATAACATTATTCTGTAAAATTACAGCAATTGATTAACCACCAGATGTAAAACTAATAAAATTAATGTCACATTACAACGGCAAAAAATAGATCGAGTTAAACAGATGCAAATATGATGAAAACAACAAGGTTTCCCTTCGTGTTTAGTGACAGTGCTGTCTTGATAACTGCCCCAAAAATGTCAAACGTAAGACAAATGTAGCGAGAAAACGATAAGGAGTGCGATGGGGTGCGACGTCTTAGAAACAAACTATAACTATTCTACAATACAATGATACATTTTTCTTGGTTAAAAACTCCATTTTTTCCGAGCAAGAAATGGTTGATGTGAAGCATATATGAAATATTTCATATATGCTTCACATTATTTCACTCCTCACGAGAGATATGAACTCAATAAATTGACCTTGCCCCCAATGTGTGGCTTCAAAGCTCAGTTGGTAGAGCATCGCACAGGTATCGCGGAGGTCATGGGTTCGAATCCCGTTGAAGCCCTGATTTTTTTTTTCAGGCTTCTTCTTTCCAGTTGCTTAAACTGGAAAATTTACTGCGACGATCAATCTTCACTTGCAAGAAATGGTTGATTATGCACACCGTAAATCGTGACCACGATCCACCATTTTTGACTCGCCTACAGTTGAATCCCAATAGTGGCAAGAAGGTTCGACAAATTGGCCGAAAAAAGTGACACACCAAAACTTTAGATCCTTACCTTCCTTTTCCATTAAGCAATTAGATCACCAAACTCGTTAATACTGAGAAACACGCAAAGAAATCCTTTTCATCCCTCGAGCGACGATTTCTTCCAAATTGACTCCCAAGAAGATACGCGCTCCTGATTGGTTAATTGCCTCTACCATAATGCAGTTCGGTGCGTGTGCAACCTCCTCTGCCGGACGGGTGCACAGTCAAAAATTTCCGTAAAAATACAACCTTCTCCACAGACTGTGCAACCGTCCGGTAAGTCGCATTTGTCACGCAGGAGCGGTCGCTGATGTTGATTTCAAACTGATTTCGTTATTTTAAATTCCATACAATGCCTTGTAGAGCGCTCAAATTCTCAACGGCCTAATGCGTAACACAACACAGCGAACTTCGAGCAGTCACGTCTCACTCGATACGCGTACATAAATCATTAATATTTGATAGATTCCTCGAATCGTAAGGTTGGGCCGCCTGACTCGTGCCGTTATTCGTCAATCAGTCAATCATTCAATCAATCAATCAATATATTTAACGTGGTCTTTTTGTTTAACTAAACAAGACACTACAGCTACTTACATTATTTACAGTACTAGCACATTTACTTACACCACTTACACTGACAATACAGCTACTTACACGATAACTATTTCGATACTGCTTGTTTAAATTGCAGAATTATATATATATATTATATATATATATATATATATTGTTTAACGTGGTCAGTACGCTTAGCTAAAAATCTAGTTTACACGTACGCCACGAAAGAGCAAGAAATTATAAAAGCCTTTTGAGGGATGTATAAATTTAAAATAATTAAGATTAAGAACTAGCTAATATTAAAGTACAAAAATTCAACAATGTTGTCACCAAGTTAAAATGTATAAAATATGATCATTAAATATTGATTAAGGACAGATCTACAATAAGCGACAAGTGTTGAGACACTTAACAGTAAAATTCGAATTTCTGCGTCTTGGAATCATTTCTCCCCCTCTCCCCCAAAACAATGTTGATTTTTCTATTTCTTCGACCGCACAGATCAAAGCGCCTACACGACATTTAATTGGGGGGCCGGGGGCATCAGAGATTTAACGCTAAATGCAAATAAAATAGAGCAAATGCTTAAGTATTGAAAATCGTCTTTTCCTGAAAGTGTCTCAACTACTTTTGTCGCTCATTGTACATCCCACTCAGAGTCCTGTGGGGGTTTAATGTTTTTAAGTTGTTGTTGTTTTTTTTAAGCAGTGTATATGTTTGTATCTTTCGAGACTCGTACGGTATATAGCGTTCCACAATTTCGATCAGGCGTATCCCCATGATCTTAAGCCGAAAGTTGTTGATTTAACTTTTGGAAGGTCCAGTATTGTGGTGCCACTAAAGTTATAAGTGGAGCACCTTACTGTTATAAGATCATGTAAGCTTGCAGGTCCTGCATCGGCAGCTGCTGATCTTAAAAACAGTGGGCAATAATTTCGCTAATCGCTGTTCACGAAGACTTGAGACACCCATATGCTTACAAAGTTCCTCATAAGGCAGAGACTTATCTCTAAAAAGAAAACGGAGCGCTCGTTTGTTTACCATCTCTAACTTGTCAGCTCAAGTGCCACGTTTCGGAGCAGTAATTGAAGTGTGGTTAGAATAAAACATTTCTTCTGATCTAGTCTCAAAAGGCGACAGTTTCTGCATCCTTTCTAATAAAACGATTTGTTGACTGACTTTTCTACATTTTTTGGCGATGTGCTTTTCAAAATTTGTTTTTCATATTAATAGAGATAAATCTGAATAGACTCTAGCAGTTTATCTCTTGTTTACTTTCCATCCTTTTTTGTTAAATTTCTTGATATAGCTTTGACATGTAAAAGAGCGGCCAAGGCCTCCTTCTCTAACAGCAGGCGATTTACATTTCTTGAAATTTACACCATTCCTCAAAGGAACTCGGAATCAGAACAAAAAGTACTCAAGTTGGGATTCGTCACTTTAAATGGTACAAGGCTTCCAAAGTTGGTAGGAATCTTAAAGGCCTCTCTTTCTCCCGCTCTAACTAAATAAAGACATGTTTTGCTAATTGAGGGCAAAGAAAGCTAAAAGATGCTAAAACTGATAACACGTCTGATTTAATGTGAAAATCTATGTGCAACGCCCCAAGAGTGACTTCTTTCGATCTTCCTTATCTCACGTGCATCTATTCTATGGAATAACTTACCCGAGTACTCTTTGAAATCTGCTCTTAAAGCAAAATCTGATATTTGAAACAAAATCACATTTATGCAGTGCAGGGAACAAACAAAGACACTGCTAATTATATACATTATTATTATTATTATTATTATTATTAAATGTTATTGTTATTGTTATTACTGTTATTATTATTATTATTATCATATGACTTTTAATGACTTATCTATTTTGGATATGTGTAAAAAAAAACAGAGAAATATCTATATTCTTGTGAATTTATAATTCTCACCTGTTTGGAGATATTATTCGTTGGGTTTGTTTATATCAATGATCTATATCAATGATCTAATAGTTTGCTGTTCTTTCTCTTTTATAATTAATATTAGTATAAATTCACCGTGGTCTATTGTGAATCAGTGATTTTGATTGGCTCTCCAACTGTTTTCTATTGGCTGATAGAAAACAGCCACAATCAACCAATGAACATCCGTCTTCTATTAATTTTGACCAATCACGAAGCTCGTTAAATGTAACAAGAGTGTCAACAAAATCCCTCAAAACCCTGGGAACAATGGCGGCAAGACCGTTTGCCGATATTTCTGATGAAGAAATCGAAAATTTAATAGAGAGAGCAGTTCCAGAGAAAACAAAAATTGCTACAAAATATGGAATGAAAATTTTTAATGGTAAGGAACGACAGCCAAATTTTGTTTGAGACATTTTTATCATGAATAAACTAGCATAAGATTTCACTCGAATCTTAATTTTTGTTTGTTTGTTTGTTTGTTTGTTTTTCTCCGGTGAAAAAACAGAATGGCTAA
>CM042756.1:2444219-2455100 GCA_022496165.2 Catalaphyllia jardinei
ATGCAACTAATTATTTCATGTACTTCGAACTTGATAATGATGACATGGAGTCATCGAAACGTCGTTCTATTTTTATATCGCTCATTTTTATTCTAAAGGTAACAATTTTTATAATTATTTTTATTATTATGATTATTATAAAAATTGTTACCTTGGTAAAATTGTCTCCAATATTTTTGGTACTTGTATTGTCGATTTTGGCATGGAAGTTGGGCAATCACATACCTTTCCAACAGCATCCATAGTTCATTGGTCATTTTCAAGGACCCAACCAATTTGTTGTTCTCCTGCCTTTGCCAGAGAAAACACCCTCCGATACCATTTTGCCAACCACGTGATAACTTCTGGTCCTTGGAAAGAAGACTTCCTTTCCTGTCTTCCCAACCACTTTCTGGCTCCATAAAACTTTGACGTCTCCCAGAGAACCGAATTTTGTTGGAAGATCTTTACTTCCGCTGGTCGGATCACTGGGACCTAGTTCCAAGTTTTGACTTGGCTCAACCCCGCAGCGTTTGACCTACAAAAATTGAAATAAGTTAAAGTTTTGTGTTTGGGCTTGAGACAGTATTAAGCTGCATTTATTTACTCAGCAGAAACTAAGTACAAGTATCAGGCTGACTTTGACACAAGAATTATAAAATAGAGCTGATTAAAATACCTTGTAGCTATCCAGAAATTATTGACTCACAACGAAGTTATACAAACTGACGCTTGCACTACGAACACTGCCTTCCGCCATTTTAATTCTCCCAGTAACCTTTGCGCCGTCATCTAGTTTCCATGCTTCGAAGAGCGGGACACCTCGCGAGTTTCCCTTCTTTTCGCCCGTACCGCGGAACATTCGAGCTGGCCATACCATCTGCTGTAGCGAAAAAATTCTTTACTTTACCTCAAATTGTGTCGCCGGGACGATTTGTCTTTCCACAATACAAGCAGGTAGCCAGTTAATAGAAACAAGGTGGACTGTCTCTGTGGGTGTAGACTTCAAAGATTGCAGGCCAGCATGATAATCTACCCCACGTGGAAAAAAGCACGCGAGTGAGCGTGAGTGGTGTTCTCGTGAATGTTCTCGTGTGGTTTTCGTGTGTACTTCAGTCACGAGGTAAACTAAGTCACGAGATCGAATGTTGGATCGGCGGCCATGTTTGCTGCTGAAAGTTTTTCTCGGAATAGGAGAGGTTCATTCGTCTATGTTGAGCATCAAACTAACGATATATACGGAAAACTGTTAAAGCCTTATGTTAGATAAATATTTATGCCTGTAGTAGGTTCGTTGAGTTGCAAAGTTCGAACGTGTACTGTACAGTTGGCCGAATACAGTGGTGGAAGCTTGTAGTGCAGGTTTATGCTGGAGAAATAGCCCACTTTTGCCACTCTTTTGCTCTGGGTAAGTAAAGTGTCTAAACTTTAGTTTCAGTTCAGTTCAAATGACTTTGGATTACCACATTTGTACTACCATCGGTACCATCGGATCATTGCTTTGACTTAAAATTGGCTGGCTTATTTATTTTTCGTGGTTCAAGAGGTGGTCGAAATCGAAATGGCCTCTCGTCGAATATTCCTGTTCTTCAAGGTGCTGGTCATCGATCTGCATATCATCAGTGCAAATACCATCATGTTCATGGAACAAACCAACGCAAGCTTAGTATTATTAGCATTGCTTCTCGTAGCAAGATCACTCGAGACGCTAAACTTGATTTTGCCCTTTTCAACGCTCGTTCAATTTGTAGTAAGTCTCGTGTCATTAATGATTACATCGCCGATTATGATTTCGATATATTTGCTGTTACGGAGACATGGCTCCGCGGCGACGACTATGATCAGTACTACATTCGTGACATTTGTCCTGATGGTTATAGTAGTAGATGATGTTGGGAATTATCCGGATTACTGCCTTCCCCTGCCTTCCCTGCCTTCCTGCATATTAATAAAGTGCCTTCCTCCATACTATTAAATGAGGTGCCTTCCCCCATACAAATGAGGTGCCTTCCCCCATACAAATGAGGTGCCTTCCTCCATACTAATAAGCGTCGCTCTAGTACAATGAAAACAATTAGGTTGCCTAAACTTGCCCGCTACTAGTGAACCCTGATTGGCTCATGTAGAATCTATTATCTGTTTAAAATAAAAGCGCGCTCTCCGTTGGGCATTTTATTCTTGTCACAAACTCCAGTAAATAATATTTTTGAGCGGCTCAAACATGCAAGTCGAATCCACATCTAAACCTATGTTAACCGTGGACGAGGCTAATGAGGATACAATTAGTGCGTTCAAGGAAACTGATGCTACCAAGGATTTGCGAATCAAGAACAGTGTATGCCTCGTCATAGACTTGGAGGGATTCTTTGTGCAAAAGATATTTCAAGTGCGTGAACTGGGTTATTACTCCTGGAATGAACACTTTGGTCGCTATGCTTTCGTCCAACCAGCAGCACTCAAAGACTTGTCTCACAAGGATAAAAAGACAGTAAACTTTGCAAAACATAACATACACGGACTCACTTATCAACCCCGTTACCAAGAGAGGGCTTATGAGTACGATCAAGTAGATAATTTCTTACTGAGATTATACAGTCAATTCAGGACGGAGAAAAGAACTGTGGTAGCCTACAAAGGGGGACATGTTGAAAAAGACTTGTTAAACAAACTGAAAATTCCTTGTCTTGATTTAGAAACTTGGGGCTGTCCAAAATACGAACAGTTAAAGCAAACGATCGTAGAACCGTTAGCGAGCTGTGGGTTTCACTTAAATGATAATATTCACCATTGTCCCATAACAGAATGTCACGCGTTTTGGTTATGGTTTCAAACTTATATCAGGTAAATAAGCAGTTTTCACGTACTGGAATTTTTTTGGGAAAAAAAATGATATTAAAGTTAGTTAACCTAGAAATCGGTTAAGTTTTTATCTGAACTCTTAGCTTTGCTGGCGACAAAGAAAAATAAAATCTGAGCTAACTGCTCTTGTTTTCCGCTCCGTTAGTCACGCACTGAACTCAACTTTCAACCCTAGATTTGCATACAAACTCTCCAACGGAATAGCCCATGGGACAGATCTATCATTGAAATGCTAACAATAGAAGTTCCGAGCGCTAATTAATTGTGAACACGCGACAATAAATGTTTTCGAACAACACCGTTTCTTGAATATTACTTTTATTAGCGAAATGATTAAAATACACAGAGCTTTGAAATGAATACACCAAAATGATAACAGCCACGAAGTGTTTAACACAAAGTAAATCAGGAAATTAGGATGCAATGAACAATAAGACTGGAATCCCCTAACAAAGAAATAAACTCTAATCGAACAACACACTAGATATTGGTTTGAAATACATTTGTATTGGAAGCAAAACACAGTAGGTCTAGATCTCAAGCGCACGCCTAGAGAAAATGTGGCGTTTCTGGCGCTTTTGGCGCTTTTGGCGTTTCTGGCTGTCGTTGCGTATTAACAGTTCGAGATCTCAACAAAAATAAAACAGTTTCAGCGAGTTTTAAACTTTTATGCGAAGGGCAAAAAGGGCATAACACAGGACAAAAGGGCCATAACACGGGACAAAAAGGACTTTTGAGGGACAAAAGGGACAAAACGAGGCCATTCAGGACAAAAGGGCAGAAGGGGCACCTTTTCGGCTCTGTGGTTTTCCCTAGGCGCGCGTGGAATCTCGCGTGGAACACGCGCATCGTTTCAGATTTCTATGGATTATGAACCTTTCACGATATGAATGACTGATTTGCTTTCACTTTTATGTCTTTTATTTATATATCCAGGAGACTTGCATGTTTCTTAACACTCCTTAAAACACTTTGCTGGTTTTCTTCCTGACCTAATTTGAGTAAATTATCTGTTCCGAGCTTTCTCAGGGTTTCACCTATTTTATGATCATTATCAACATCGCGAAGATATTTAAAAGGTTGAATAAAGCTCTCCATCGACTTTCCTCTAGCTCTCGCGAATAAGAAAAACAAAGCGTAGTGTCCACACGTATTAGAATCTGTGGCTTGTAATTCCCCAACATTGGAACTAACATCTTGGTAATGTTTGAAGACCCATGTCACAAAGGGGGAGGGTTTATACCAATGGAGTGGTAATCCATAACTGTCAAAGACTTCGCATTGCTCCTCTTCCACAAATATGCTTAACCAGTGTGAACCCTGTTTATCATGGGTATCCACATTAATAATATAGGCAGATTTCGTTTGGATTTCTTTTTCTATCGGTAGTTGGTCTGATGCAAACACACCTTTGAAGATAGGTTCGAGATAAGGATCTTGCCTAGCCAAATAATCCAGTTGTCGCGTGGTTAATGCCACAAACTCCATGTTTACTACTTGTCGTAAATCACAGCTCGGTTTGGGTCAATTTCTAGGTTGGAACTCACCGTAGACCAGGATGTTGTTAATGCGCCCTGGAGCTTCACCAAACTTGAATTTAAACCTTAAATTTCCCGACATGCGCACAACTGTGTACAATCTTATTTATAGAAACATCGTTTTGGGTTCAGTCTCTTTGTGATATACGCGAACCATATTGGTGTTTTGTAGTTTCGCCAGTTTAAAATAGATTTGAAATGTAGTTCACATGTCAAGAATATAAATTATGCTTTCATTAGGAAGTTTAAAACCTATTTGAGATAGCAATTCATATTAAAAGCTAAAACGAAAAGATGAAGGAGGAGGGGAAACAATATAAATTTTTCCTTAAGATTTAATATTTAAAAATAGAATTAATTAGTAGATAGTTTGTAAATAAATTTAGTTTCATATGCTACTGAACCATGGCTTGTGTTCTGTTTAGCCACGCGCGCGTGTTCCACGCGCATTCGGGGAAAACACAACGCTAAAATGTGGCGTTTATGGCGCTTTTGGCGTTTCTGGCTGTCGTTGCGTATTAAATTATCGATAAATGTCATATCGCAAATAGTTTTGTTCAGTTGGAATCGAACTTTCACAGAGATAACATGGTGCGGAGGAAATGTAAACATTGTCCAATTCCCGGCTGTGGCTCGAAATTCTTAGTTCGGTTAGCAGATCATTTAACTCGCGTACACGAGTTAACAGAGTTAGAACGAAAATACTGGTTACAATTTGCAAAACTAAAAAACACCAATGCGATTCGTGTGTATGACAAAGAGGTTGAACCCAAAACCATTTTTCTATAAGTCTGCAAGCGTGCTTTTCAATCAGTCAGTTGTGATCATGGACCCAAGATGGAAACATCCTTTTCCCGCGCTGGTAGCAGGACCGACCTGTTGTGGGAAAAGTCAGTTTGTTAAACGTTTACTAGAATCAGGCGAAGACATGATTGAAGGTGCCCCAGAAAATATCATTTGGTGTTATGGCATTTACCAGCCTGCTTACGACGAAATACAAAGAAATATTCCCAACATTTCGTTTATCGAAGGCGTCCCTGGTGATTTAGAATCCATGATTAACCCTTCTACAAGAAATCTTGTGGTCATTGACGATTTGATGCACGAATTGAGTAACGACCAGAGAATTACCAGTTTGTTTACTAAAGGCTGTCATCACCGAAATTTGAGCGTTATCTTTATTTTGCAAAATATTTTTCACCGCGGCAAAGAATTAAGGGATATGAGTTTAAATTGCCATTACTTGGTACTGTTCAAGTCTCCCAGAGATAGCAGCCAGGTCAATCATTTAGCCAAGCAAATGTTTCCTGGCCATGTGAAATATATGCAGGAAGCTTTTCAAGATGCCACAAAACGACCTTATGGTTATTTATTATGCGATCTGAAACCGGAAACACCTAGCGACTTCCGGTTACGTAGCAATATTTTCCCCGGGGAGACTCAATGTGCCTATGTCAGAAAGGTATAAAAAGGGGTGAACCACAGCGAAATAAATCAGTTGAGTATGGCCCAGCGACTGAGAAAGAACCACGATTTTCTCAAGCTCCTGGTAAAGTGTACGCCCGCTCAGCGTAAAGCCATTTTAAAAGTCGCCGACGACGCTTTAGTAAGGACCATTTGTGAGTGTATTTTAAACGTTCTTAAAGAAACCGTGCCTGTCAGTAAACCGGCGAAAAGAAAACTTCTAGCCCACAAGAAATCGCTGATTGCTCTCGCCGAGAAAAGCACACCGATCGAAAGGAAGAAAAAAATCTTAGTGCAACACGGAGGAAACTTTTTAAGTGTTTTATTACCGCCCGTGCTTCGTGTGCTGAGTTCAATTCTTGTCTGAAAATGAATCATACCAGGCGCATGATTCTAGTACCAGAAAATACACTGGAACGGCTACAACAACGTCAACAAATATTAACACCACCCGTGACACAAACTCTTAAAAATTTGGACAGGGAAATGAGCGACATTTTATCCAGCAAGCAACTAGACGATGAAGCAAAGGCCACACTTTATAATCAAGTGTTGCAGCGTTATCTGACTTATTATGATCAGCGAAAAGGGCAACCCCTCCACGTAAAATTAACAACTCCCAAGCCTGTGGAAACACCCAAACCAGAAGAAAGTAGTGAAGAAACTAGTAAAGAATCCATCGCGGAGGCAGAAACTATTCCGACTTCAGCGGTCGAGCAAGAAGTCATAAAGAGCGTACCCAAACTTTACAAGACCGGAGCAAGACAACTATTAGACAAAATCAAGGAAAATTCAGATGTGTTGAATTGGAACGAAAAAGGAGAATTAGTGTACGAAAACAAGCCGATTTCCGGGTCCCACGTGGTAGATTTGGTGAATGATATCCTGCGTCACCGTAAAGGATTTGAACCCGTGGGGTGGTCCGTGTTTGCCAGGGGTCTGGCCCGAATGAATGTACCAGAAAATCTAGTGCGTAATCCCCAGAGGCAGAGTGCTATTCGAGAATTTAAAGCAAGAGTGAGAGATGAAACCCCTGACAGTCCTTCACGTTGGTTACCTACACCACCCACTACAAGCTCAGCCCCCGTGAAAAAGCAAAGGCGAAGAGTTGAGAGTCCGCGCCCTCAAGCTGTTCGTTGGTTACGTTTATAAATAACCACAACAGACATTTTTATTAGTGTAGTTTTCTTTATTTTAATCACTCAATAAAATACGTGAAAATGAAATTACATGGTGTGTTTATTGTGTCGTGCTATTGCTCTTTGTTTCCTTACATCAGTGCGATATTTCGGGAGACTAATAGGAAAGCGTTTTTCGATAAACCGTTGTACAAGAAAATCATTTCTACTTTTATTACTAGAAAAACGATTTACAATGGTACTCATGCTAACTTGCCGAGAGCGAAATAAGGCAAAATACAGACAGTAATGACCACAGACTTTTGAATCAATGCTTTGCAAAGTCTTTGAGTTAAACTCCCAGCCGTTAGAATTATTGTTCAAAAACGAAGAAAATGTTCCAGTATAATTGCTTGGAGGTAGTCCGTAAGAGTCGAAAAATTCTCCCTCTCTTTCTTTGGTGAAATAAAACGCAACCCAGTGAGTTCCAGGCTTGTCACTAGTATCCACATTGGCAATGAACAAGGCTGGGTAAGACGAAACACTTGTAGGTAGCTTGTCTGAGGGGTACACTCCTTGAAACACACCGCGCGTATATCTATCTTTTCTCAGAACAAGGGTAAGCTGAACAGTATCCATGTTAGTTTGTGTAGTCGTACAAAACGTTTCGACTCGCGTCAATCTCGATCACGTTTTGAAACTCGGCGTAGATGATAAGGTTGACTGTATTGGCCAGTGGCTGAGCAAAATGAAGTTCTACGCGTAGATTTCCTTGCTTTATAAGCTCAAAATGGTCACCCGTGCAGTGGTCTGGGGACAAGTCAAAACAGAACGCTGTGTAGCCAGAGCCGTAATCACTTCTATTTATCTGATTTCCTGTATCCTGGGAAAGCTTTCCAATACCGGAGAAAAGGCTCTGAAAGCCAGCTATGAAGTTCTGACCACCAGCCTCATCAAATTTCAGAAATAGAGGTTTTCTCGGTATCTGTTCCCCGTCCACGTACACTCCTACTTGGGTTAGGTTATGGTGTTTGAAGTTAAACGGGTTGGAGGCATATGTCCCGTTATAAGCTTCTGTATCCACTAATCCCAGTACTATACGCTTTGGGATATGACCGAGGAAAAGGTTATCCGGCGTAAAACTACTGAACCCTCCAGGGATGGAGAGAACTTTGCAATCGACCCGGCGTATAGGGTACTTGGCAGTCGCTTGTTTTAATGCAGCCGCGTGCCCCAAAGCAATAGAAGGGGTCACTTTAACTTTTCGAATGTATAGAATTGCTTCTGTAATAACCACCTTGTGATTAGCTCCGCCGGCTGATGAAACTAGGCAGAAAGAATTTTTGGCTCTATTGAGCTTTAGCCTTAGATTAACTCCGTTTAAAACCAAACGGTCTTGGAAGAAAATATCGCTGTGGATAGGACCTATCATATCCACCGTGCGACTTTGTTTTGTAAATGCATAACGAGCTTTTAAACCCATATTAGCATCAGCATCGTCAGCCACAGGATTCACGACATCCATCTTCCCGGGAGTGTCCTTGTAAAACATAGCCATTGTTAATTGACTCGATTTTGCATCTTCTCCATAGTTCAGCAATGTTTCAATCATCGCACGATATGGGTAAGTATTAGTCGATGTTGAAATAAGCCTCTCATTCAAAGAAACATCCACTTGTGAAAACAGGGCGTGTAGAAAAAGGTTCACGGGTCCCACTTGCTCGTTCAGGTCTAAAGCAGTACCATTTGCTTTGGTGATCTTGGCTTTAAGAAACAGCAGGGTTCTTGCCAAGTCTAGATATTCCTCTCCAGAGCCAGAAACGTTAAATTCTATAGGACCGCTGTCGGTAATGTTACTGAGGGGGTGATACTCAATCCATTGCCCTTTAGTGATGGATGTTTGAGTAGCTGGAATTGTAAAGAGATCTAGTTCCGATTTCGTGCATTCTTGAGATTCGTGATGAACAAAGGCCATTTTACTTTAAGAAGGAAAACTTCTCTTCGGGTTTCTTCTTTTGCTGCGGAGATGCTTTCACTTTCTTGCCTGGAGGCGAACTGTTTTTTCTTGGTTCTGCTTTCCTTTTTATAGCTTTTTTACCAGCACCTGACTGTGAGGAATTTTGGGACGGTAGGCCCAGAGCTTGTTTAGCACGCTTTTTTGTTGCTGTTTTAACATTTTCTCCACCTAACACATCTTGTGCCACTTGGACACCCGTTTGAAGAGCTCTTTTACCGAGCATTTTAGCGCCTTGTTGTAAATGAGGCATCGCCCAACGGAAAAGGCCTTTAAATATGGAACCTAAGCCATATCCTCGCTGAAATCGAGCTCCGTGAAAAGCCGGTAAACTACCTCCTTTTTGCTTAGCTTGATCTACATAATACTGTTCGTACAACTTGTGATTTGGAGTATAAAGTCTCTTCATGGTGTTTAAAAATTCGCGGGTCTGCTCTGACGAAAATGAAGTGTAAGCAACACTCTCCCAAACTCGAATGGCACAGTTTCTCCTGTATCCCGCTTTATATTGACTTCGATACTTTCAAGTTGCTTTCTGCTGACAGGTAAGTATTGCGGGCGAATAAATGACTTGCTGATTCTCTCCCCATCCTTTCCTTCCACGGGTACGATTCGAAGGAGGGGAACAAGTGCGTCTCCGACATATTGTGATTGTATAATATCGCAATAGACATAAACATCGTGAAATCCATGTTCCAAGTCTACTGCTCGTTCAGCAGTCGATGTCCTAGAGATAACCTTATTCGGAGAAAATCCTAGCATTTGCCCAATGCCGTAAAAATACACTTCGACCTTATTTTGTAGGTGTACGGTCACTTTTCGGTTCAGAGTATCAAGGGATAACTGCACTTTGTCTTTGAATCGATCATTCGCGTTGATCACTTCGTTGAACTTAGTTATTAGATCGGCGACCGTGGTGTAATATCCTGGTGGAACTATTAAAGGCTCCCACATATCGTCTAATTGTTGATTACGGAGATAAAATCGATTCTCAAAATTTCCTTGTACATTATTCCAGCTATGGGGATAATGGATTTCTGTTAGCGCTACTTCCCACTCCCCGGTCAAGCTGATTGTCTGAGGTAAATATACCCTGTACTCTGTCAATGTGTTATTGGGGAATTTATCGAGGCTGGCATTGCTAGGAAGATGCACGTAGAACTGTGTTACCTCCATCGTATCTTGTGATAAAATGAACATTTTGCTGTAGGTGTTTTTAATTTATAAGAAACTACACGACAATCATACTTTATTTCACATTCTTTTATTCATCATACACAAAGCCTTTATACTACAATTTCAAAATATCCTTTTCAGCAACCCAGCTATTAAACTTGTCTGGGTATCCTTTCCATTTCACAAAATATTCCACTACTCCTTTGCGTTTTCGCTTACGCAAAACTTTTTCAACGCGATAAACATCATCCTCCTTGATTACTTTCTGTAATTCCGCTTCGTAGAATGTTCCGTCTAGGATCTCTCCGGCATCATCTTTCAATTTGTAAACAGGCACTTGGCGCGCAAATCGTTTGTAGATCGTAAACATTTCTTCCGTGTAATTGGGAAGGTAAGACTTTTCAAACATTCGCTTCACTTTGCTGATCCTTACGCGATCTCCCACTTGAAATTTATATCGTAGAAGCTTGTCAACGTCATTGCCATACAGTGTGTCCCACACCTTAGCTTCATTGGATTTAGTCACCTGACTCGGTTTCATTTTAATGCTCCGATGGTAAGTGTTATTGTAGGATTTTACCAACTTAGGTAACACATCGATGTAAGTAAGAGTGTTTTTAGCAGTGAAGTACTTGTACATCTTGTTCTTAAACGTACGGTTGAATCTCTCTACTACCGATGCTTTGAGCCCAGAGTTGACTGTAAAAAAGTTAATGTTATTTTCACGTAGGAA
>CM042756.1:2462700-2469652 GCA_022496165.2 Catalaphyllia jardinei
TCTATACTCTGAAGTGAAGCAATATGTTGAAGACTTACTCAATCGCGGATGGGTGCGGAAGTCACGCTCAGCCTATTCATCACCGGTGGTTTGTGTGCGGAAAAGGGACGGTTCCTTGAGACTGTGCGTGGATTTTCGTGAGCTGAACAAGAGAACAGTACCTGACAGGCATCCACTCCCTCGGGTACAAACAACCATTGAGAACCTTGGTGGGAACAAGTGGTTTTCTCTTTTGGACCAAGGAAAAGCCTACCATCAGGGATTTTTCAACCCTGAATGTCAACACATGACTGCATTTGTAACACCGTGGGGCCTGTACGAGTGGGTGAGAATCCCATTTGGTCTCCGGAATGCCCCAGGAGAATTTCAAAGATTTATGGAGGACTGTCTGGAAGGACTTAGAGATGAAATTTGTGTACCTTACTTAGACGATGTGATAGTCTTCAGCAGTACCTTTGAGGAGCACATCGAAAATGTACGAACGGTGCTGAGGAGGCTACGTGAACACGGGATAAAGCTGAAAGCCAGAAAATGCAAGATGTTCAAGAAGGAGGTCAACTACCTAGGAAGAATTGTCTCTGCTGATGGATGTCGGGTGGATCCCTCAAATGTTAAGGCAGTGTTGGCACTTAAAGAGACGAACCCAAAGACCGTTGGTGATGTGAGGAAACTCCTGGGTTTATTAGGCTATTACCGAAAGTACATACAGGACTTCTCCAGAATTGCCCAGCCTCTTTTTGAACTCTTGAAGACACCTGTGGTTAAGATCAACAAGCGTCTTACTCAAACAGAACGGCGAAGTCGGAAAGGAAATGGCACACAAGCACAATCCAGCCATGCTATTGTTTGGACACAGGAACATCAAGGAGTGTTGGAGAAACTTGTTGACTGTTTGGCTAACCCTCCAATTCTCGGTTATCCAGATTATGGTCTTCCATTTGTTCTACACACTGATGCGTCCAATGAAGGACTTGGAGCAGTCCTTTATCAGCGTCAGTATGGTAAAATGCGGGTTATCGGATATGGATCCAGGACCCTGACTACTGCAGAGAAAAATTACCACCTTCATTCAGGAAAGTTAGAGTTCTTAGCCTTGAAGTGGGCCGTCTGTGAGCAATTTAGAGACTATCTGTATTATGCACCGTCATTCACAGTTTACACGGATAATAATCCCCTGACGTATGTTTTATCAACGGCGATACTTAATTCAACGGGACATCGCTGGGTGTCCGAACTGGCCGATTTCAATTTTGAGATCAAGTACAGGCCTGGTAAGGTGAATAAAGATGCTGACACTTTGTCCAGACTTCCTTTGGACATCAACCAGTACATCCCTACCTGTACACAGGAAACTGCCCAGGATGTGATCAGTGCAGCTCTGTCCGGTGTAATGGCACTTCAGAATGGCGATGCAGTCTGGATAACAGCAGTCAGTGGTAGAACGGAAGCATTGAACCTTGACTCTGATCTTCTTGATTCCAGAAATTACGATAAAATCGAGCCTCAAGTCATCCTGGCAGCTCAGAAACAAGATCCTAGTATTGGCAGAGTCCTAGCATGTAAATTGAATGGCCAGAAACCGGAAATATGCGAAATTACTAAAGAACTTCCGTATACAAGAAAGTTGCTGCGTGAATGGCCTAAATTGGAAATTGGAAGCGATGGGCTGCTACGAAGAAAGAGTGGACATAATTTACAGTTAGTGTTACCAAAGCAGTTTCACCGCTTGGTCTACAAGGAACTACACCAAGAGATGGGCCACCTGGGGACAGAGAGGGTACTACAGCTAGCCCGAGAACGGTTTTACTGGCCCCATATGCAGAGAGATATCACTCACTTTGTGACTCGGGTGTGTAGTTGTCTGAAGCAAAGGCGACCAAATCTTCCAACACGTGCCCCTCTTCAACCTATTGGGACTAATGCACCGTTTGAGTTGATATCTATTGACTACCTACACCTTGAAAGAATCTCTGGTGGACACGAATACATACTGGTGATTGTTGACCACTTCACCCGATTTGCACAGGCGTATCCCACTCGAAATAAGTCAGCTCGTACAGCCGCCGACCGGTTCTACAACGATTTCATGCTTCGATTCGGATTTCCAGCTCGTATTCTGCATGATCAAGGAAGAGAATTTGAGAACAAGTTGTTTCGCCGCTTGCAGCAGTCGTGTGGGATGATACGTTCCAGAACCACACCCTACCATCCGCAGTGTAATGGTAAAGCAGAGAGATTCAACCAGACCTTGTTGTCAATGTTAAGAACACTACCTGAAGAAAAGAAACGCAAGTGGTCAGAGTATGTGCCCAAGGTAGTTCATGCCTACATCTGTACCAAGAGTGATTCAACTGGGTATTCGCCGTTTTACTTACTATTTGGAAGGTCACCACGTCTGCCAATAGATCTGATATTTGGACCTTCACTGGAGGAAGCTAGGATCACTCACACAGAATATGTAGACAAATGGAAGTTTGCCATGAAGGAAGCATATTCACTGGTCCGAAAGAACAGCTCGAAGTCTGCAACAGATGGCAAACAACAATATGATCGCAAGGTGAGGTTTTCAAAGTTGTAACATGGGGACAGGGTATTGGTCCGAAATTTGTCTGAGCGTGGTGGACCAGGGAAACTCCGATCGTATTGGGAGCAGCAAATCCATGTTGTGGTTGAGCAGAGAGGGGACGTACCGATCTACAAGGTGAACCCAGAAGGACAGCCAGGCAAGTCGAGAGTACTACACAGAAACCTCCTATTGCCATGTGACTTCCTTGCTGCTGAAACTCAGGAGTCCGTGCCCCAGTCAATCCGAGGGAGGGGAATGCATGTTCGTAGAGTGCATAATGAGAGAGATTGCCAACCTAGCCATAATGAGAGTGACAGTGGAGATGATGAGGAGGAGGACCTACCTGGCCTTTTTCCCAGTGATTTGGACCCATTGCCTCTTCCATCATCGACAACGGGACAGTCAGAATGCACTGAAGATGAGTCAATGCTTGAGAGTTTGGTGAGCGGTGATGGAACTTCATCCAGTACCTCCGACCCAGAACAACAGCCAGAATTGGACCCTGAGCCAAACCAACAGCCAGAATTGGACCCTGAGCCAAACCAACAGCCAGAATTGGATCCTGAACCAGAACAACAGCCAGAACTGGTTCCTGAACCAGAACAACAACCAGAATGGGAAGAAGATCAAAGTAGACCCCAGCGTGTTCGTTATCCACCAAAAGTGTTTACATATAATACATTGGGACAGCCAACCATCTGTAGTGTCCAGACTGGATCAGACTTTGTATCTGGATGGTCTTATCCACCTTTCCAGTCACCCTGGATGTTACCTATGCATCAGTACCATCCACCACTCTGTTATGGCCCGTTGGTATATCCCCCCTATATGCAGATGATGTACGCTTGATGCACCAGGATTTATTTACTTTATTGGACTTTTATTAACGTTGTTGTTAAACGGATTATGATTCTATCAACAGTGGAATTTCCAGTCTTTTGTGCTGCCGTGTCTTCTACACAGGTTAAGAAATAATCTAGTTATCCAAGAACTATGAATATGCTATTTCAGTTGAACGAAGATGAGTTGTGATCTGCATTTTTCTAAGTTTTGTTTTTATACAATTGCGGAAGTTGGGCCTGATCAACCCACATAGTGCAAGGCATGCAAACAATGAGAGTGAGAATACTATGATATAGCATGAGTTTAGAGGAAGTCCAGAACTTCAGTGAACATTGCTGTAGCAAATGTCCTAGTGGACATTTTAAAAAAAAAGTGGGGGAGTGTGTGGCGTTATATAATGTGTCACGTTATGTAACAAAAATCACGTGATATGCGAGAGTAGGACCTCGTGCGGGAGATGTCTTTCGTACAGTCGGCCGATATGTTGTACGACTCAAAGTGTGTGTGATCGGTCGAATTATTTACCAGCACAATAGAAGACAGTTCACTATTTAAAGCGGGCAACACGTACTCTACTCGTCTTGTTCGCGTCACGCATCATGATTTTATTTAGTAGTCAGACACAGTTTTCTAAAAGCATTGGCGATTGCCAAGACTGCTAAGTATATTTCAACTACTAGTAAAATCAATTTGGCTTAACTATGGTCAATGCAAATTTTTCTTAGGGCTTGGCAAGAACCTCAATAGCCCCGCACAATTCCCCACACAGTTTAAATTATAATTTGTCTTTAAAATCACACAATGCTATTTTTTTCTGCGCCCAGATAATTTAATTCAAGTTACCGAAAGTCAACAGATTTTGTGCGAAGCCACGAGTCCATAGACGTTTTCGTATTTAGTTCATTTTATTGCAATATGATTTGTTTTACTGCAATGTTCTAAATAATAACAGGAGAAGCCACATGAAGTCATTGACTACCTATTTTTGTCAGTACCGCGATCGGCTCAGTTAACGTTGTTAGTTCACGAGAACGGTTCGAGCATGAGCTTACCTGGCTGGCTTTGAAGAATATAACTCGAGGACCGAGCCTTTCGGAAAAAGATCGACATCTTTGTATGAACGTATAAGGCGCGGTACTTGCCAAAACTTTCTAATTCTGTCGCGAGCGAGCAATGTCGAGTTTCTCGTCCCCAGTTTCTGCGGTCTACGCATGGAACGCCTGGGACCATGACCCCCCTTTTGGCGAGGAAAACGGTTGCATTTTCTGACTCGGGCTCTCCGTATAGGGAAGCCCGAGTAATAAAAAAATTATGTCACATTGCAGCAGGTTAGTGGTGGGTTTTGCAGTCACGCACCTGCAGTTTCCTTGTGGATCCGCTTGCAGACTTCTTACAAAAAGAGTAATGCATTGTCGAGTTCTATTTAGCTGAGCAATCACGGAACACCGACCAATGG
This sequence comes from Catalaphyllia jardinei, assembly GCA_022496165.2. Lineage (NCBI taxonomy): Eukaryota > Metazoa > Cnidaria > Anthozoa > Scleractinia > Caryophylliidae > Catalaphyllia > Catalaphyllia jardinei. Next base: position 2,467,566 of record CM042756.1, read on the forward strand.
CATCAAGTACCTCCTCATTGGACTGGTCATCTGGTAGATAGTAACCGTCATCACTGGGCTCGTTTTCTGGTTGGAAAGAAATGTAATATGGAAACAGGATATCTTAGTGGAATGCACCAATTCCTTTTCCTTTTACTTGCAGCATTTACTGCTCCCAATTCGATCTGGATTCTCAGAAAACTACCTTATACTGATTCAGGTCTTCTCTCTTCATATAATCTTTAGTTAATTTTAATCAGGAACATTAATTTTAGGCAAACCCCGTATTTCATAGCATTAATGTTTCAGGTGGCACCGGAGTGTGAGTTGTTTATTTTATATTTTTACCAACTTGTTTCATAGCTGACGCAGATCCCCTACCTTCGTCATCTGAGGAGACATTACAGAAGGGATTGTAGTCATCAAAGGCAGACTGTAATATTTCTGCGGCATCTTCATCAAAATGACAATGTTCATCTACTGCTTCTTTCAAGCATACCTTGGCGTCCGCAAATTCTCTGTTGAAATTGTAAAAAAAATGTAGAAAAGCATTAATTGGTGCCCATAGAAATGTGTCAAACGTCCAACCGCGCATGAGTGCCAGCGCATAAAGTATAGTAACTGAATATACAACAAATGATTACGAGATGGATAACTTATATGTTGACTTAAACAGATTTAATATGAAGCACAGCTAGTGTTTGAGCATGTATGTAATTAGCACTTCCGTTTTTACAATATAATGCCCATACTTGCAAAGTGTGTCATCTGCTCTGTTGCTCCTAAATTTTGTTTGAAATGTATTTCCACAATCGTGAGATTCATTGTAGAAGGTTTCATTGCATGGGATCTCTTTCTTCTTTTCGTCCGTTAGAACTGGTGCGGAAAACAACCCATCCTTACAGTAGAAGTCTTCAGACTTAAGCTGCTTAGCTGCCTCGTTTAAAAATGCTTCTATTTCATTTCCTGTGACGTGATCCTTTACACACTCTCTGACATAATCCTTTGTGCATTCAACCATCCTGCTATAAATAACTCTGAAAACGAACAGAAGAAATTCGATTATTCAATATCTATCAGATTGCAAGCACGAAGCAGTAAGTAGCAAGAAGAATTATTCTAGAATTATTCTAGCTTATTTTGCCTGTTGATATTTCTAAGGTTGATAAGCGAGCGAGCTTAGCAGGCATTGATGCCACTGAAACCTTGAGGAAGTATTATGCTCACATCCTTCTGGTCCACTCCTAAACATTTATGGTTGATACTTAGTTTTAAGGGATTAGGGACAGACCATTAGAAAAGTTATTGGGAGTGGTGAAAAAGAGACAAAAAAATTCATGCAAGGGAGGGAGACTGAAAAAATCGTGTAAAGAAAGAAGTAAATAAAAAAAATTCCTGCAGAGTGAATTGCAGTGTCAGGCCCACAAACTGTACTCGCTAGAAGAGCACATTGGCAACCTCATCATGGACACAGGTAATCAAACATCATTGCAGAAAACTTTTTACGGATAGCCATGGCTTAAATGTGATAAGAAAAAACAAGTACTTTTAACAGCCATCCTGCGTGATTCGTTTGCAATTAGCCACGCCTCGACATATAGGAGCAATTTTATAACTAACATGAATGTCGATTTTAGACACAGATGTGCACTCCCATGGCGATCCGTAACAACTATATCCCCTAAGATGGCCCCGAAGTTGGCCAAAAGTCGTAATCAAAGGCAATCATGGAGGTGCGCTTAGTATGGGCTGTTTAAACCTATGTCAAGTTCTTGACAAAATAAACGACGCATTATCATCCAAGTCCAATAGATACGTTAAAATTGTGTATCATATTCCCCCGAATTAAGATTTTGACAGTAAAGCGTAGCCACCGTGTGAAAGATAAAAAAAATATATTCATTTGAAGCTGGCGACTGTCAAGGCCCGGTGGCCAAACGGATCCAATATGTTGATACAACATCATCCAACATTGCTGAATCCAACATTTTGCACTCGTTTGGCCACCATGTTGCACGATAAACTTAAAATAATAATAATAATAATAATAAAATGGAACTATTATTATTATTATTATTATTATTTTAAGTTTATCGTGCAACATGGTG
>CM042756.1:2470052-2475052 GCA_022496165.2 Catalaphyllia jardinei
TTTTTTTATAGATAGACGTTATTCCTAATTTAACTAGTAAGACATTAACAACATTAGCTTTCTTTGTATTCTTTGTACTCATTCATACATATATAGCACCATGATTTTATATTGTCAAACACTTTTATCATGAGCCCCTGGCTCGGGGGATTGGGAGACCACCCCCTGTGTAATTTTGACATTAAATAAATTATCTTATCTTATCTTATGCTGGATGATGTTGAACGAAGTTTGATTTCCATCAAACATCGTCTTCAACATCATCCAACATTTCTTTTGTTCTTAAGTGTGAACTAGCATGTTGCATTCGTTTGGCCATCGTGTCCAACATTGTTGAACGCGCGCATGCCCGCTAAGCTGACTTTGCGGGTATCTGTTTCTATGGCAATGATTCACTGTTAATACTTGCTTCGTGTGTTCCCCGCGGATGTCAAGATACAGTATGGCGAATGAGGAAATACGAAACTGGAAACTTAGGGATCGATAAGTGCTGCAGCTATCACTTTGTGACCTCCCATCACTTGACCTGGAGTTATGTCAAGTTCAATGGCTTTCGATATCCTTTTAAAATCTTCGTGATTCATTCGCATCATCTCACGGTAAGCTGCAGTGTCCTCAATCATTAACTCTCTCACTATATCTTTGAAATATCCCTGCTCTCCTCCTTTGCTTTATCCAGTGTCTAGTCTTTCCTCTTTTTGTTATTCTATCATCCTCCTCTTCCAACATTTCAAACAGAGTAAGAGCGGCTAAACACCTCTTCACAGTCGATCGTTCGAGCGCCGTTTTTTAGGCAAACCAACATGGCGCGCGTTTGTTTTCTAAAAGGATTCTGGTTAGATTTTGGACCCAGACCCTATCGAGCTTAAGTATTGAGCACAACATGTTGCATTCGTTTGGCCACCTCGTCCTACAATGTGCAACATCGTCCAACAATGTTGGATGATGTTGGTTCCGTTTGGCTGGGCCTTCAAAATTAAGATTGCAACAGTAGAATACCCCCCCCCCCCCTCCCAAAAAAGTAATCATGCAGGGAACTTGCCCCGAAAAAAGAGTAGATGAAGTGGACGTGAAAAGCAATTCCTGCAAGCTGAAAACGTCCCCCTCCCATCAGTTTTCTAACTTCCAAACTTCAACTTCAACTTTGTTTAAAGAATAATTGACAAAAGGAGTGGTCCGCAAAAATCATTTGCTAATTTGGGCGGAACAGTCACACTAAAAGATTATAATGAAAATAATAAACAATTACTAAATTAACAAAAGGAGACTTCCTTAATTATTTGCACAGATTGTATCAACTTAAATCAGTGTTAAATCGTTAACACAGTTAAAAGTTCCATGACTCTTACGAGGTATGTTTGAACGAAGAACTCAAGTTCTATTTGTACGTTTTTAGAGCAGTGGTAATTTCGGAAATATCAATATAGTCATCATGCTTCTTAAGACTATCAAGAAGGAAAGAGTGGAGTTTCGTTTGGAAGCGTTTTTTTGGGAGCTCTCTTAATGATGCAGGCATCTCATTTCAAATTTTAGCTCCTACTTTTGAGAAAGTTCTTTTTTGGATCTCTAATGGTCCATCCCTTACACATGACTGGTTTTAATCTTACTTAACAGAACCAACATTTTAAAACAGATCTGTACGTGCACAGACAACAGAATGTCTTTACATATTTGTACCTGCTTTGTTTTGCTTGGTCTTTTAGATATACCAATTTGCAAGCAGATCAGCCATGGTGGCGTAAATAACATCTTACTCGTCGTCGTCGGTATTTTTGTAAAATATTGATAGAAGCCCATAAAGTAGGGGAAAATCTCTACATGTCCTGTAAATGTCGGTTTCCATATGATCCCTACCACTGTTGGCATTACTAAAATCGTTGCTGAAACCTTTCTGGCGATCGAAGTCATCGTTGCGACTGTCATAGTGGCGATAGTAGCGATTATATGAGAACCAACAGGCGTAAAAAAATCGCTCAATTTATCCTTTAGCGATCGCGGCAATCATAGGGATTAATGGAAACACATGAATAAGAATTAACTATCACCGCCTGAAACAATTCCAGAGACAGTCTTGTCAATAAACTGGTATTTTATGATAAGGAAACTCGCTACAGAATATATGTATTTTTTTTTAAACAATACTATTACAACATTTGCCCCAAGAGCAAAAAGAGCTCATAAAGAGAACTTATATGCTGTTTACAATGCATATTGCACTTGGCGATCGAACAAAACATACTCAAAGGAATAGAAGTTAACAGAAATGGTTGGATTTAATAAGAAACGGTTAGACAAGGAAATAAATGATTGGACGTACTGAAAAAAAAAAACACAGCAGTACTGTCAAAATCACCATCGTGAAAAATACCATTTACGAAAAAGAGTAAGTAAGAGAATTATTTTTCAGCCCAACTCACTTGCAATCCACTGATGGATCTGCCTGAAGTTCTGTTATAAATGCCGTTGTACATTGTCGAGCCCTGTGTATATAGACTTGAAATGTGCAACTTCCAACCATTTGCAAGCCACAACATCTTTCTACCGTTAAGACTGAAAGTAAATATAATTAAAACAATTATATTGGTATTTCTCTAAAGGAGCATGATAACAATTATCAAACATGGAAACCGGCTACGAACCAAGCAAGTTAAATCTTCAATTCGATGAATACTTATTTTTTTTTTTTTTTTGCGGCAGATTTAATTGATACACATTGTTTGGTACTTTTACAAGGGGATAGCGAAAGCGGATAGAACAAAGTCAAAGTTGAAGGCCTTTTTTTTTTCAGGCTTCTTCTTTCCAGTTGCTTAAACTGGAAAATTTACTGCGATGATCATTCTTCACTTGCATCTACAACCGCAGTTCAAATATGAAATATTTCATATCACTACATCAGAACAAAGTCTATCGAGAAGCTTCTCTTACTCCGATCAAAAAGACTGACTAGTCATTCTAATTAAATCGAAAAATTCTGCAGCACTTCAAGCTAAAAAGGCTTAGTTGGTAGAGATATAACGATTACCTATAAAACAAGTACTTTAACAGTCTCACTACACGCGATTTATTTTATCTGCATTATCTGGCGAAGTGTATAAACTCAACCGAGTTCCATAAACACACTCTTTGTGATATCAAAATTTCTCATGTGTAGTTGTTCAATTTGCTCTTAAGTAAGCGTCATGTTTACTTACCTATGAACAAAAAGATCAGTCCGCCGGCAAAAATCTTTAACATAGTCACTGATGACGGCACTAGGAGCGTAGGATAACAGCCATAGTTTGTATCTCGTGTCTTCGATGTCGTGAGTTTTTATGCATAAACAACTTTGTTGATTTTTGCATCAAGATGAACGATAGTTCGGTGATCCGTTACATTTACTTCATTGTCCGTGATCATCAACGATGTCGTCAGCACGTCATGCAATAACTTCCAAATTCATCGCCAGTTTAGGTTTTTTTATTATTATTTTCGTATCAAAGTTTCACGCTCGTGAAGGTCTGAGTTACATTAAAACTACTTTCTTAATAATGATTCACAGAACCTTCTGCATCCCTTAGTTAGCGATCGTTCGCAATCAAGAATTCCAAGTTGCCTTAAGCTTGTTTTGACAAGTCTATTGGCGTCAAACACGCGGTCTCTAAGTAGCAGTTACGTGATTATCATAGCGTGGAGAAGAGCTATTGTACATTTGACGGTGACTGACACACGACTAATATCTTCAGATACGTAAATATTTAGTTTGTCACACCATTTGATTGTTTCTTTGTAGTGTTTTTTTTTTCTCCCTCCGGTTCATATACAGTGTTTTGTTGCTCCCTAGAGGTTTATTTCTACAAAAGCAGTCATTTGGCCTTAGCCGTGCAAATTTTCGCCAGACTATGACAGTAAACCAATGTAAGAATATCTATGAATAAGTACTACCATAATCCATGGTCCGTATCCGAGTAACTGCTGCCGACTGCCACGAATCAGGAATTTTTGAGTGAATTACAGATGTTGGAAATTATGACACAAATGGGCTGCAAAAAGCCCACAAATAAAAATGCGTGCAGAATGGCTCTGTAGAATTGAGAAAATCGTGTTTTACTGGGAATTTAAAGAAATAAAAAGGGAAATCAATTTTGGGCTAAACCTAATTTTTTTTCTCTAGGCAAGTTTTGAGAAGAGAATTTCCCAGCGGAAAGAGTACTGTTAAGACTCCAGTCATAAAAACAACAACATAACTCGGGCTCAGCTGTTACACAGTATCTGACGTAACAGGTTCCTATGGAAGCCTTATCTTGTAAGTGACAATAGAGTTTGTTTTATTTTCATTTTTTTTAATGCATTACATCTACAATTTTGAAAATTAAATCTCTGAGGTGCAATCCTCGTACAATGTTAATTCAATTTAAATCTCAATTAATATCTTTTGAGTAATTCAGTTTCGTTGAATAAATTATTGCTTTTTATATGCTTTGGGGAGGTGGAAATTTTATAAACTGTAAAAATAATATTACAGATGACATAACCAGCTATCGGCAATACAGAGTTCAGTGTCCAGCAGTCCATGCCATAGTTTAGTTCATCACCAGACTCCTCACCACATTCGTCAAGTTAACAACTCCAACTGCCATGCTCAGCATTCTCGAGAGTACCCGTATGTTCCTTCGAGCACCACTGGCTGTTGGGTGCCTGGGCTTAGACCAAATGTTTGTATTATTTGGGGGTTTAGTTGAAGCTTTAGATGCTATTATGGTCTCATTTCCAGTATCTGTGCAGAACGGGTTAAACCGGTTTTCCTTTGGCACTGGTATAGTGCCGTTACAGTATAGATCAAAAACAGATTGTGTACAGCTCCTCGAACGAGAAAAAGCCCTAACAATAAAAAATAGTTGGTTAAGAGTACTCTCAATACAACAATTAAAACAAGGGTTAGACTTAATTAACGATTTGCATTGCATCAATTGCATTGCATTAATTGCATTAATGCCTAAAATCCCATCCATGATGAAGTTATC
>CM042756.1:2492552-2519958 GCA_022496165.2 Catalaphyllia jardinei
AAAGAAAATAGCGTTTGGAACTGTTTTCAAGCGTGCAAAACAAGTATCGAGTGCCGAAGTTTAAATTACAACTTGGAGACTTCTATATGTGAGATCAATAACAGGACTCAAAGCGAAAAATCGGAGAAGTTTGTCCCATCAAAAGGGAGTGTATACGTTGACAATCCTTTTAGAGGTAAGCGAGGGAGATGGAAATATTTTAAATATGGTAAATTTTTAAAACCAATTTAATTAAAGAACACGCCACAAACTTAAACTTATCAGGCAAACAATATCATAGCACTTTGACACTCCCCAAACTATGTTTAATCATTTGTCATGGTGAGTTGGTTAACGTCTGCAAAATTGTTTACTCCAGAGCGGCTTTAGTTAAATTATTGACATTTTTTATTAAATTCATACATCCAAAGTTGATCTATTTGCGTACAATAAATTGCTTTACTTTCATTCACAAAGTCAGACGATGTTGTAAAATAGATATTTGAGCAAAGCAAAATTCCCTCTGACATTGTTTGTCGATTACTTCGAATTACTCTTTCTTAACTACGCTTTATAGCCCCTGTAGGTATGGACAAAGACCTCCCTGGTTTGTCCTGCAAAGATATAAGTGACTCCCACAAGGATTTAGCAAGCGGTGTCTACTGGATTGATCCTACCGACTCTAGCAACGCATTTACAGTATTCTGTGATATGAGGACAGACGGAGGTTAGATAAATCACTTCAATCGCTAATTTAATAAAAAGCGAAGTAAAACCCAATCCTTGCATATGTCTGGCGCTCCTGAAATTTGAATTGACCGATCAGGATTCAGAGGCGGAAAAACTTACATTGTCCTGACAAAAATGTTAGTGAACAGGAAGGGCATTGAAATCTCGCAACTTTGCTCACTGGAGATTCACGAAAAGACGTTTACAATTCTAAAAACCCTATCAGATTTTCTAAAAAATGTGAAAAATAAGAAACGAGCTTGTAATCTGGGGACGGGAATGAATCGCCAGCTTCTGGCATGGCCACTCGCTCGTAGTGCCGCCAGCTAGGATAATAATTGTGTTATTTTGAACATATTATGCCGTTCGTTGCCAACTTAAACCGGAATTCTCAAGCTAACTACTCCTAGCGGCCAAAGCAACTCTAGCATTGTCTTCATTTTTGTTAGTTGCCGAGGAAAAAAGGCTATCATTGTGTCGTTTTGCTCAGTTTTGAATGCTGCTCGTACTACGAGTGCAGCCTCCGATTGCAAGGATGGGCCAAACCTAATGTGTTGCATTTAATTTGTCCTATCAAGTTTTGATACACTCGCTTAGCTTTTGTATTAGCTCTTCTTTCGTTTCTCTTGTCTAATCTTATGCCATAACCTTTTACCGTCGTCGTCACCTTTGTTGTAATCGTTATAACTTTTTTTAAAAGATTCCCTACATCACATTCATGACTTAAAATGGGTGTAAAGACCAATTTATGTCTTCAAAGATATAAACTGTAGTTAATGGGACAACCGTGAGAAATGCTTACTGATTGCATGGCATGCAATAACATAGGGTGTATTTCACAGGCCAAAGTTTATCTTGATCATGTGTGTCCATAGTGCAATCTTCAGGCCGAGCTAATCAGGATAGTTCTTATTTCGCTGATGATCAACTACTGTGCCTCGAACATAAGCCTAGTGTTTATTCTTTCTATCACTCTAGCAGTCAAACATCTTGCTTGCTTTAGTTTGCTTTTAATACAATTATTTTCCCACCCTCCTCACCCCTATGGCATAAGCATGTCATGCAGCATACTTTGATTACGATACGTGATGTTATATGTAGGATGTTTTGAATACAAAAATGTTTAATTGCGATGGATGTTTATTTAAGATGTTATAGTTAGCAGCCAACGCTACTTAGACTGGCTGCATATTTGCATTATAGACTCGTAATGATTAGAGTAGCCCTGTCTACTTTCATAGATTAGGTATATTCCTGTATTATGAATTTAAGATTCGGTTCGGTGTCTTGTTGCATATTTTCTTGAAATGAATTGTTAACGAATCCTCAGTTAGGTCTTTGGTTCAACACATTGTTACTCTCTAGTATGCAATCATGTTACATTCCAGTGTGACTTCAGCAGTTTCCCTGCACATAAGATGCATAATGAATCGATTAGCTATGCTTACTATTGAGATCTACACAACTGGACTCTAGAGTAAAGTTCAGGTGTAGATCTTTCCTCTGTTCTATGACGTTGAATTGATATAGACAAATAAACTTTGGGTTGGGATCAAGTGCTCCCATACAGGTCACTCTTTGCCCCATAGACTCACAGAATAAATTGGTTGCCATTGTAACCATGAGTCTTAACTACCTTACCTGACTAAGGACCTCTTTCAGCCCTAAGCCCTAAGCCCTTAAGACCTGAAGCCCTGGAGAGGAGTAAGGACCTCTTTTAGGGTATTGTTATGGCAGGCTTAAAGAGGAGTAAGGACTCTTGCAGGGTATTGTGATCTGCAGCTCTCGAGAGTAGTAGCATGCACCTCTCTTAGGGGATCGTGACCTGCACCCCTAGAGAGAAAGGAGATGAGGGGGGGTTTGACCCCTCCCATCTTACCAAGCTATATTAGTATTGTGTTAGCGATAGTGGCCTGTTGGAGCACTTCATTCCCAGCCTCTTTCCCCACATTTTTTGTTGTTTGTGTTCCTTTTTCTCATGGGCTGGGAGCATTGATGTTTTTTTTTCTTATAAGATGTTCAGTACGATTTTAAGTTTATGTTATAACGATAATGTCTTTACTCGTTCATACTTGCGATCAATTATGAGTTTAACCTGTTTTTGTAGGTGGATGGACTTTGGTAGCACAAACTGTGGTTAAAAACTCTACGTTGTTTCCACCCATGATCAGAGAGAAAAACTTCCGAATGATCACAAACTACAGCAGTGGGATCATACGTATTGATGTCCCTGCAATACTCCAGCTGAAAAAACTCATGAAATTCACACAGATGCGTTACTTTTGTCCAAAAGAATCCACAGGAAGGACTTTCCATATAATGACCAAGAATGACCCAGATGGAGAGCGAGCCGTTCACTATCTCACGGAAGATCCAAGTGCCCAGCCTAAAGCGTGTGGTTCCTTCGTAACACTCGCTGACGATAATTCATTCCTAGCCGCTAACTGTGATAAGTGGGGTAATAATAGGAATGATAGCGAATGCAATAGGTGGGGCTCTTACAGAAACAAAGGAATTTTTCGAGTCTATAACGACCCAATATTCTGGGAGGGAAAGTATCATATAAACCTGAAGACGTCAATCTTGGCCTGTGATGATTCATACAACAAGCCAGCTCCTCTGTCGCGTGGAGACACATGGCAATTACTTGTTCGATAATGAGTTTCCAGAAGGCATAAGTGTTCCTTCTTTTATGTAAAACTACAGGAGAATTTCGTTCGCAGATTACAAAATTTAATATGTTATAGTACAGACGTATTGTACTCATTTCATATTTCCAACCCACGTTGTTAATAAACAGAAACCTGTTTCTAAACATTACATATTGTTAAAAGGAAAGTTAGAAGTCTCTTATGCAATTATTACTGGCCAGCGTTGCAAGCATATACATCAAAAGTAATTGTACGGTCGTATTTTCATCTTGACAGCCCTGTGTGCAAATGAAGAGAAGAGATTAGGTGGAGATAATGATTGGATAATGACCTTGTCATGTTATCTTATTAGTCTATCGTGTAACCCATCCTAACAACTCTTCTCCTGCCCACCTGTCCACGGCCATCCCCTTTTTGGGTAGTGCTTGTGCCGTTCAAACCCTCCTGTTAACTCTACTCTGTGGACATTCCCATTTGTATATAGTTCTCAGCGCGTGGGAATTAACCTGTTCTTTACTTACAATTTGTCAGTATAACTTGGAGATCGTTTTTTCGTAGTTGTCCTAGATTAAGACGTTTTAACTTCAGTATAGAACAATAATGGCCAGATTTTTTATTGGCAGTAAGTCTTCCCAGAAAAGAAAGTTTATTAACAAATGATTGTTTGACGTTTAAGATTAAGCTACTTTTAAAACTGTTTCTAGACTGCGATTTGTTTCATGATACCACATAGCTGTAAAGCTTTTATTTAATTTATTTATATTTTAAAGTACAAAAAGAGACAATGCTATAAATTCATAACATGATAGGCATTTTTGGTGTAACCGCACTGCCTTTTGATTAACACATAGCGTTTTTGATCACATGTCCAGTTCAGGAAACGACATTTATTGAATTACTTGGTATTTATCTTTTATGGTCATGCGTAACAGTCTAATTTTTACTGTAAATAATTTTTCAAGTGTTCAGCGATAATAACACTACATTGTTTGAAATCTATGTCGATTGATCCTTCCACGAGACTCTTCCTCGTCAGTGTCTTTTGTTATTGTATAGAGACCCATCATACGGCACGTGTTACAGTCAGAATCAGCCTTCTCAAAGTGAACATGTCTGTTTTCAGGAGGGTCAAAGGAGCTGTACCTCCTCATCTTGACAACTGCATGCGATGTAAGAAGTTCCATGGATTCTCTATGACCTCTTTGCGCTGCACGTTGTAGGGCAGTAAACTCAAACTTATCAGCTGATGTAACATCGCTACCGTGCGTCAACAAAGCCTCGATCGCGTCCTTATGGTTGTTGTGAGCAGCTCGATGTAACGGTGTGTATCCCCAAAAATCTTTAGCATGTACATCTCCTCCGTTTGTTGCTAGAAGTTCGCATGTGTCCACGTGTCCATTTTGGGCAGCGAGATGAAGAGCCGTGTGTCCTTTGTTCATTGCATCATTGATGGTGCTGCCATAGCCAATCAAAACACGACAAGTATCCACAAAGCCGCCGTAAGCGCTGAGAATCAGTGAGGTTGCTCTCTCCTTATTCAACGCATTTACGTCACTTCCCTGCCGCATAAGATATTGTACGACCTCAGTGTGGCCATTCTGAGCAGCACGGTGCAAAGGTGTATCTCCCCATTGATCTTTAGTGTGAATGTTACTACCTCCCTGCACTATCAGAGCTTGAACTGTATCTCTGTGGCCAAACTTAGCAGCACAATGTAGGGCTGTAAAACCTGTTTGGTCTGTTGTGTGTGAATTTGCGCCATGGGCCAGTAATAATTCAACAGTACTTGTATGTCCATTTTGTGCCGCTCTATGTAGAGCAGTGTTTGCCCATTTGTCTCTGTGGTGAATGTTGCTTCCTTGTAGAACCAAATATTCCACAACAGAAGTGTGACCATTTTCAGATGCTCTATGTAATGGAGAGCAGTTCCAGTAATCTACAGCATGAAGTTCAGTGCCTTCTTTCAGTAGCAATTCGACTGTTTCCCTATGTCCGTTCTGGGAAGCTAAATGAAGCGAAGTATGACCGTTCTTATTGTAACCTTCACTGGGGACGCCGTCGATTATCGAGGAAGCTGGTGAACCTTTTACACCCGAAGACAACATTAAAACGTGTGTCCTGGCTTTAATATCACTTCCCTCTCGAAGAAGAAGTTGGGCCGTTTCATTATGCCCGTTCTGTGCAGCCCTGTGTAGTGGGGTAAAGCCTTGAAAATCAATGGCACGAACATTACTTCCGCTTCTAATTAAAACTCTCGCGGTATGTGTATGTCCTCTTTCTGCAGCACGATGAAGAGGGGTGTATCCCCAGAGATCTTTGGCATGTATTTCGCCGTCGTGAAGTAACAAGATTCGTACAACGTTGATATGACCATTACCAGCGGCTCGATGAAGCGGTGTAAAGTGCCATTTGTCAGTAGCAGAGACCACAGACCCATGGTTGACAAGAAAAGTCGTTGTGCTTGCATGACCATTCTCGGATGAGCGATGCAACGGTGTGTAACCCCAACTGTCTTTACAGTTCACATCGCTTCCGCCTAATACCAAATATTCGACTGTTTCCACGTGTCCATTCTTGGAACCCCTATGCAGTGCGGTGAGGCCCCATTTGTCTTTTGCAGTTGCAACAGCACCATTTTTAAGAAGCATATTAACAACCTGGGAATGACCTCTTTCAGATGCAAAATGAAGGCAGGTAGTTTCAGTTGCCTGGTGACACATATGCAAATTTGCACCAGCCCTAACGAGATATTTGCAGCATTTCAGATGGCCGTTATTTGAAGCAATCATCAGTGGTGTTAGCTTTTTGTTATTCTCCCCATTTGCCATACTTCCTTCGTGTAGGAGTAATTTCAGAGTTCCTTGTTGTCCATGCTGAGCTGCTCGATGTAATGGTGTGTTACCACTTCTGTCCGCTGCATGAACATCGGCCCTATTATCAATGAGAAACTTGGTAAACATGGTATTACCCTTTAGTGCGGCAAAATGGAGAGCTGTTTTTCCGGTGTGCTGCCTTGCATTCCGTTTTGCACCATTGCTCACAAGCAAACTTGCGACTTGTCTGTTATCATGATATGCTGCAATCATCAAAGGCGTGATCCCATCCTTGGCCTGAGCATTTACTTTAGCCCCATGTCTTATGAGTTCCTGACCGACTTCAACGCAGTTTGTCTGTGCTGTAAAATGCAGGGGAGCAAAGTCATTGTTGTCTTTTGCATTGACGTCTGCTTGCTTGTCAAGAAGAGACTTTGCTATGTAAGCTTTTCCAGAGAAAACGGAATAATGCATCGGTGTGTATCCAAACTGGTCTCTTGCTTCGAGATCACACCCATTTTTCACTAATTCTTCCAAAGTATTTTGTTGTCCATTTAAAACTGCTAAATGCAGTGGAGAACATCCCTCGTTTGTCCTCATCTCCGGACCACCTTCTCGCTTTAAAAGCTCCCGTAAAGCGTTTGTACTACCATAAGATGCAGCGTAATGCAAAGCGGTCTTACTCATGAAGCTTTTCTGATTAACTTTCGCCCCTCTTTTAGCAAGAATACGGATTGCGTTGTTATCGTCATTTATAGCGGCAAACATCAATGGTGTCATCCCGTTTTCGCTGGTGGCGTTTACATTTGCACCTAGATGAACCAAAGCACAAATGGTATCCGAATGGCCCGAGGAGCAAGCCATCATCAGAGGTGTCCGCTGTCCCACTGAAACTGCATTTATATCACAGTCACTTTCACTCACAAGCCTTCGAACGGCAGGGGCATCACCCATCGCCGCTGCAACATGTAGCGGTGTCAATGACCGAATCTCTTGCGATTCTTCCCGTTGGCATTGTCGAAGCTTGTTTATCTTTATTTGCTTCAGTTCCTTGATAACATCTTCTATAGAATCAAGTCTTCCAGCGTTTGTTCTTGCGTTGTTATCAAACACTCTGTTCTCATTCGTCAGATAGCCATCAAGTAGATGAGCCAAGTTGTTCTCGAATGGAATAGAGAAATCACTTTCTGGAGTTAGCCCCATTAAAGAACTAAGGCTTGTTCCACGTCCACGGATATCATGACGACAATCAAAGTTATCCATCTCCTGTAAAAATAAATTTTCATTGACAAGTTTTGAAAAATTGTGCTATTCATTCATGAATGATGACTTTAAAGGAATTTGAAAGAAACAAACTAAGGGAAACTGAAAAACGCGTAGCGAGCAAAGGACATATTTGCAAATTAACTTTCTTTTTCCAATATAAAAGCAATTAAACTTTCCCCGTCGGCGAAATAGAATAATGCGAATGAAAATCTACCAATTTTAAATTATCATGATGTATTGTATTTTTAATTACTATATTTTTAGTCCAGGGCCCCTCTGGATATCAGCCTCGTTGCTGAATGGGCCACCCTGGTAAAATAAAGTTTACTTTACTTTACTTTACTAGAAATCATGTTTACTTTCTTGAACGGTTGTTTGCGCGCTTCATTGCTTTGTGAGGTATGTTTCAACTGTCATGCAGCTGAAAATGATCCAAAAGGTTCATGCTACTTACTAAAGATAAGACTTGAAGGGCCCGCGTGCAAAAGTTCTCGTACAATTGTTTTGCATGGTTTACAAAATAAACTGAATTTCTAGTGTTAACGGCAAATTTCTCAGTGTTTTGTTAGAAGAAATATTGGGAAAGCGGAAAGCTCCTCATTCTTATAAAAGCAATGGTCATTACTTGTAAGAGCAACTTGGCCGCGTCATGCTATCAAGTACTCTGGCTGCCGACTGCATGAAATGAAATTCGCTATCTCCCCGACTAACTCTTGTGCGAACTAATTCAGTATACATGTACGCCACCTCATCCACTTGATCAATTAGCATTGCTGTAGCAATAATTTTCTCAAATGACAGCTAGACTCGTGACTTTGCTTAAAACTTCAGTCACTTTTCCCAATTCGTAATTCAATGGATGATCTAATACTCTTCAGACAACAATCATCCAACAATACAATCAGTTCACTGTGTTACTTACCTTGCCGTCTCTACAAATATTCAAATATTGACGCTTATTCAAGTTCGTCGTCTTCTCTTCATTCGGTTGATCGCTGTGCTTGCCAAGCTTGACAATTTACTCTCGAGATATAAACAGCTGAACTGTCGACGTTTAGAGGTAGAATGCAGATATAGCTGCCAACCTCTTTGTATTGAAATACGTACCGTTTTGTCAATATGAGAAGTACAATTTCACCTGATGGCGTGTGATGAGTAAACGGGTTAAGCGTTGTTTACGGATTAAGCACTCGACCGGGACCAGAACTCAATATCGCAAACAATATCATTATCCAGTCACGTTAACCTCAAAGTTTGCACTTTTTTGTTTGCGATCATTATTCTAAATATAATTAAAATGAATATAACCTTGTGAAGGGATCTCGTATTTAATTGTCGATTACTACTAAATTAAACAAAACAATCTACAGGAGCATCTTCGAACTTGGTCAGATCGTGCTCGTTGTTAACATATTGTTCCTTTCAAATCACTGTTTTCTGAGTTTGCTCCGTAGAATACATATCTTTGTCAGTAACCTAACTGTTGGCTATGACGTCAAACTCTGGCCCGTTTCCCTAGTTTCATGATGTGGGTTTTTATTGTTACAAGTATTTCATTCATGCTTCTGCTTCCAGCGATTTTGTTCCAGGCGTTTATAATGTGCGGGTTAGTTCTGGATCGTGTTTTTTCAACGCGAAGCTTAAATTTAGACATAAATAAAAGGTAGTATCATACATAAACTGATAATTAACTGCCCCATGATTGAATATTTTTAACAGTTTTCATGAAAACAAGGAAACTGCAACGCAGAGAGAAGACAATTAACAACATCAACAGTTGAAAGAGACATCGCCTTAAATGTTGTACCATAATATTCTTCAAAGTAATATAAACGCGGCAACCTCAATTTTTAGAGTAAATTTTCTCATTTCGAAACCAGGACTGAGATGGTATAAACCGTATTTCCGTATAAAGGTTTCAAAGCTACATTGACTAGGTAGTCAGTTGACAAGCTTTGTCTCCCGGCACTTTTGTCTCAAGTATAGACTCAGAGAATGAGCTAGAATGGGTTCATTAACATAATTTCACCTGTGTTGTGCTGCATCAGTGGACAAGTAAAAGGGTATGGTATTGATAGTAGTGATTTGAATATCAGACTAGATTTTATATTCCCTGATGCATGGCATGCAAAAAAGGAACTACATAGGAAAGCTCACCGTGTTCAGTTCCTAAAAACAGGTCCCTGAAAGCAACACGATAGAATCTTCTAAGATTAAATCTACAGTAAGAAGTTTGTTACAAGAAATGAGCTTAGAGCCGAGATCCGAGATATGAGAATTGAAAAAACTCATACAGGTGGCCTGAATGATTAATGAGAGCCTCAGGGTCTAACGAGTGGCAAGTCTAGCATTCTTGCTCCGGGCACTCTTCTTCAGAGAGATTGTCTACAAACAAGTGAGCTGTGGTTAGCCTTGTCACTGTAAATAATTTAATTCAATCAGGACATTTGGCTTTTTGTTGTCTTTCTCTGATTTACAGGACTCATGAGTCGCTGATCACTGAATCAGTCAAAGACTGACACAGATAACCGGCTTTCATTATTGGTTACGTTGACAGGAAGTGCCTAAGTTTGATGGCGGTTTGCTTTGACAACAGGTATTAATTAAGCCCATTAATGACGCATTAAACGTGCAATTGAGTTTGAGTTTTGTTTGCGACTGATGGAACAGTTTGTGGTGTGCTTAGCGACCAATCTGCTCGAAAGATAGGTCATCACCACTGTCGCATTTAATGCGGACCTGGATCCCCAGAAACGTTTGTATTATGGTCCTACGTATCCTGTTGTATCCTTACACTTATTTAAGCAAGGAGTTTCTTCTAAAGACGACTGTTGAGAAGTTACGTCAATTGGGGAAACGTTTTCTATAGATGATTTGCCGGCGAATTTTAACGGTTTAATAATAGTTAAATTCTTGAAATTTACAGTCGAAGAGCTTTTGGATTTTTGTTTAGTATTTGGCCTTGGAAATCCAAAAGAAGAAAGTAGAAAATTATGATAGCTATATTCTATTGCATGCTATAGGTTTTGAGTTAAACTGCGCTCAGTGGAATGCCGGACAAACCTCAAAGGTCAAAATTTTTTAAGTAAATTTTGACGATAAATAAGATTGTTCGAGTTATCCTATTGTGCAATTGGATTCTCCCAACTAGGGCTATGAGAAATATATGGATACCACTGAAAAGGATATACACTCTTGTTTTTTTTTTTATTATTATATTTTGGATTTTTCAAATTGCATGAAACTTCAAAGCAAAGTAAACCAGTTTTATATACGTTTCTTAACAATGTGTACAAGAGGACTATACAGAGCTCTAGATCTTATCTTTAAGTTTGAGTTTCTAGGTGTGTGTGGACGTCTGTTTTCTTCTTTTTTTTTTTTCAGTGTATTTTATTTAATCTTTTACTCTGAATACAACTGCTTGCGTCACTGTGTGGAAAGGTTTGTCAGTTAATCACCCACATTTCCCTTAATATTTGAATTTGATATGAATTTTAGGATTACATGAGTTGCAGTAATTAACTACTTTTTAGTTTTATCACTTGAATTTCACTTTATCACTAGTGCCCGTTATTTGATGTAAATCAAAGTATTTCACTCAGTGGTTTGTATGTTTCAAGTAATTGGAATAAAATGCTAGAGCACGTACATAGTTTGAATCTCGGCTTCAGAAAAGAGACGGAACGACTATTTCAATTTACAGAATTGATCAATACCGATATTAGGTTTGCTATTGGAATATAAAACTGGAAGAAAGCTATTCTGTTGCGTATCTTAAGCTCTCTTTATTATTGTATTTTGTTAGCTAGGAGACTTGAAACAAGGTGCAGACTTAGTACCTGGATTAGAGATGTCCATACTATTGAGGAGAAAAGTGTAGGGGTTCTGGGTTCTTCTGGAGCAGGCAAACTGTGTGTTTTATAGAGCTGTACGTGTTGTGAAATTATCCTTGAAAAAATTATCCGTGAAACTGTCCGTGACGAGAGATTTGACTCATGCCAGAAAGGTGAATTCATTTCTACTTTTTTTCATTATCCTGAGGCGGATATTAAATTGGACAGTTTATTAACACAGCAACCAACTTAATAAACAGCAAAACTTAACGGGTGACTACATGTTATTTCTTGCAATTTTCATATTTAAATCGACGTTCTCATTTATATTACTCTATGATAAACATTTTGACATCAATACTTGAAGTTTTTCCTTGTAATTAGCTTTTCCTTCTACCAGCCGGATTTTCACCTTGCAATGTTTTCGTACCTTGAATTATTTACATCAAACTAAATTTGTGTTTCTTTATGTAACAACTTTCTCTTTAAATTGTTGTGATTTGAATGTTTGGAGCTTGTGACAGAAAGCAAATTTGTTCGCGCTGCAGATTGGCTGTTGTCCTTACAGCAGAGAAATCGTTTGAACCCACTTCGAAAATTTTCGTTAAATGCAGCATATATCATGGGATTAATAGCCCCGTTTGCTCTTATCAGGAACTCACTGACAAAGAAAAAATCGTAAGGCAGTTCAACATTTCCGAAGTAAACTGAAAAAGTTACTATTTGTAGAGGTAGCCAGCACAAAATAAAACACAACACGATGGTTATAAGCATTCGAATCACTTTGCGTCGACTGGCTATTACACGCCGCCTAGTTGTTGCATTACCATTGCCGGGGATTTTACGAAACCATAGGAAATGAGAAATAAGGGAGTATAATATTAACATGGTTATGAATGGAATCAGGTATATAACTATAAATAATGCAACGGTGTATGTCTGTGACGCTTCGTCTGTGTCAAAATATGGCGACCAGTCTTCATAGCAGAATGAGGTGTTGTTATCTTCGTACAGGCGCATTGCGTACAACATTGGCGACATGACCAAGGTAGAACAAATCCAGATTGAAATAATTATCCTTTTAAGATAAGTTTGAATCTTCAGTTTTCTCAGTGGAAATACGATGGCAAAAAAGCGATCATAAGCAATGGCTGCCAATGTCAAGACGGAACTGGCAATCAGGCCAAAACCCATCGCGTTCGTAAATTTGCAAATGAAAGTTCCCAAATGACCGTGAACGGAAAAAGGGTGTCCTAGAATCCCAGTTACTAGCGGCGGAGTAGCGATAACTGTGTACAGTAAATCGCTAACACTCATGTTCACTATAAGCAAATAAGTGTTTGTCTGCATTTTCTTAGTCGTGAAAACCACAAACACGACGATGATGTTGCCAACCAAAGACACAACTGCCACCATGACACACATCAGGAGCTTGACAATGGATGTTAAAGTGAAGATGCCATTTCTTGATAGGAAGTCATCTTTGGTGGAATTTATCGATCCATTGGAGATAGGCGGCGCGTTATCCATAGCTGGTGCTACTATAGCCACTGTCTCAAACTGTCTCAGTCTTGTCAACACGATCACGAAAACTTCAAGACATGAATTATTGACGAATAAATATGACAAGTTATCATTGGAGATGTTACCCTTATGATATCAGTGCTCGATAATCATGCAACTTGAGATAGCTCACAGTTTTCAGTGTCGCCTTCTAATCCTGTGGCGTCAATAAAAATTTGCAATATTGCGCACAAATTGCCACACCGAAGTAATTAAGTTTGATATCCAATATTTAAACTTTTCTCTTCCATGTCATCAGTTCCGTCGATTTTCATTTTACGTATTACTTTTCGGTAGAAAATAAATATTAAGCTTCATATTCCTCTCAGAGGTGACTCGTACGTGGTTTTGCTTGCGTCAGTATATATTATTTAGTGTTTAAACCTCATGTTTAATTTCTAAACTACGTCGGAAAGTAAATCGATCGGAGAATTAAAGGCATAATAATGGAAGCCATTAGCTGCCTTCGCGGGGTCTTAAAGCGGACAATTATAGCAATGTGCGTCTTCCATTAAACCAGTATTTTTCTCCTTCTCTGCATGGCATTTTTTTCCGTTTGGACTGAATTGTGATTTTAATTTTCCTCATTTTGCATAGAACGTGTTAATCAGATGTAGTTATTATATAAATGGAAACCAAAAATACCGTAGTTCATTTGCACATGCCAGAGAAAAACACTTGCAATCGAAATCATTACAAGTTGTTTCTCGTAAAAAAGGGACAAAAACAAAAACTATATTTGTTAACATGAGAGAACCAGTGCTTTCGTATTTCTGTAACTGCAGCATGGAAAGTATTTTCCTTCTGATTAAATCTAATGAAAGCAGCGCTAAGGAAGTAGGAAACTAATCGATGGTTTATTCTATTTAAATGAGAAACATCTGTAGTGCCTTCGTCGGCGTAATCGTGAAGACAGAAGTATAGAAAATTCTTTTTAAAGAGAAAACTAAAAGGCCGAATAAGATGAAGTCAAGTTAGATATATTATTTTTTGCCGGTTCTTCATTATTTGCAAAATAAATGTAAGGAATCATGGATATACTTTTTTGTCGTAGAAAAAAATCTCCGTTGGTTAAATGTTAAAAGTGCTCGCGCTTTTATCGCATGGGTGACGTGAGTCTTTCACGTTAACCTCATAATGGATTTGTATATAACACATGATAATGCGTTTCCTTTTAAATTATTTTTAAACGCCTTTTAAACCTCGTTTACATTACTACTTAGTCTTGAATATGTTTTGCTTCGTTCGGTTCCCATCATCTGCGACTGTTTAAAGCCTTAACACTGTGCATTTTACGTCTATTTAAACAGTATGTGCTAAGTATTGAAAGAAAGGTAAAATATAGAATTACCATTACGAAGATGAAAGTTACCAAAGCCGACTTTTCCACAAAAATCCATATCTTGGTAGATAAATGGAAAGTACTTCATGTTATCCATTTTCGCCACCGAAACATGAGTGTTATCGCAGAGATTTTAGTCAAAGAAGAGGGAGAAAACCAGTAGAAACCCGCCAATGTACATAAGAAACTGTGGATGAAGAATTGTAACCTGCAGGCTGAAACTTGGTAATTTAAATCCCTCAATACGTGAAAAAAAAATGCCGGCTAATCACTGAACAAGGGTTGTATTTGAAATATTACAGTAAAGAAACACAATTGTAGATCGATTTTTACTTAGGAGCTCCATGAATACATAAATACATAGCAACGTACGCATTCGTATTCTTGGCTTGCATTGTCGCGCAGTATAAAAAAAATCGAAAAAAAAATCAGTGGATAAAGTCAAGAAATTGCGATGTTATAAGTCACAGAGCCCAATATGGAGCCGCCATGTTGGTGTACCGGTTTCGTAGTACACAAACATGGCAGCGGGAAAATAGTGCACACATCTAGAACGTGCATTTTTTAAAAAGGCTTTCGTTTGCTGGACTTGTTCACTGAGCCGTTTGGCGAAGGAACATCCTTCTGGAAATTAGTCAAACTCGGAAGTAAACTGGGCCAAATTTTGAAGTTCACAAAAGCCGATGAAAGATTTTAAATGTTTCAGTTTCTTTTTTCGAGATATAAATCGTTTGAACTTGGTAAAAAAATAGCTTTGTAGTTTTTTGACCTCTCTGGAGCGGTTCAATTTGAAAGAAAAAAACGCTCTTTTCTGCTCATTTGTGTAAACTTTCGGGGGTTAAATTCGTCTCTCGTTACACGCTTCCTCTCTGCTCCCTAGTAAGTCGGTTGATTCAACAGTTTTTGCCTCACTCCAGTCCTAAAAGACCTAAACAAATCTGTCCTCTCATTAACGAAGATTTTTTGATAAAAATCACGCTCGGAAAACTGGTTCCGCGTCACTTCTTTCAAATGTTTTGTTTTGGAAACAAACGAGCCTGAATTGAAAACTGTCACTAATAGAAATGGTGCTAAAAGAAAGTGTAATTGTGCTGATATGATCGACGATCGACTGAAGTTGGATGTGATCGACGTAAAATCTTCAGTTATTGCAGTTAGATTGGGGGAAGAGAGGCAACCGACATTTCAGTCCAAAAGCTAATCAAATAGATGTGCCAATCTGTATGCCGGAGAAAATCTGATGTAAATCAGATTTAGAGGAGAGGCTGTCGGGATGCTGATACTGCTGTAGTTAAACCTGACATTTACACATGAAGTGCTGGGGGAAAATGCCCTTCCATCCGGTTGGGATTAATTTCCAATGCAATATAATTACCGCAAGCAATATCAACAATTTGCGCTAATTCCCTTAAATCTCAGTAGCCATGCACTTCTTGGTTCATGCAACATTCAAATAATACATTTTATGTTAGCAAGTTAAAAATACTGAGAATTGACCATTAAAAATCGTAGGCCTACGAGTTATTTATTGCATGCTTGTTGGAATTAACACTTGGTGACCAAACGAAAGATACAGCAGTAGATTTCTGATCACGTGACTTTGCGCTGACACAATCAAGCTCAGGTATTGTTGCCAACTGAGCGATTGTAGAGTCCTAAGTTTCATATACTATTACATTACATTACATTAATATTATTGATGTTAAAGAAAGACAAATAATACAATCATGCAGTAAAATTGGAAAGTGGTATTTTGATGAAAAGCTCCAGAGCAGTCCTATTTGCGCGCGATCGTCTTAGATATCGTAAGCCAGGCCCATCCTCAAACACTTCAGATAATTTGGCATTGGATAAACATTCACATCCTACTCGCCTTTTATAAATTTTGGTCCTTTACAGTTTTGCGGTAAGTTAATGTTGGTCTGGGGTACGTTAAGGGGCCGATAAAGCTGGAGGATTCAAAGAAGTACCTCGGATTCTCATTTTTACGTCAGACTAAAATGATTTTCTGAGATAAGGTTATGATCTTTGAAATGACGAATTAAGCTAAGTAACCCTTGTCTCTTAAATTAAAAAAAAATGTGATAAAATCAGTACGTCGAATCTAATTACGCAGATATTGACCTCCCCATCCCCTTTTCGTTGCACAGTAAACTAAGGGACTTTCTCCAAAATATACCCAGCCCTTAGACCTTAAAACTGCCAAATCATTTTGACCGAAATCTTTGCGCCTAGTACATACGCTTGAGTATGTATTTCATGGGTTGATGTAAACTTCTTGAACAACGTTTCCCTTTGGCCAGAAAACTTCGCAATTGCCCTCAATGCACTGTGCAATATCCGTTGCTTTCCTTTCACCAGTGAAGTATGCTCCCTGTGCAAAGCCCCACCAGTCGAAATCAAAAGAGTCAGCGGCGAAGAGAAGCTTGCCAACCTTGCCTCCCAAGTTATGAAAATCCGCTGACCCTGGTAAAATATCACGTGCTTCAATGTCCATCCATATTGGGTAATGGCCTCTGATACGGTGATACGGTGAGCTATCCCAGAATTTGCAGGGAAACTTGATAAAAAAATGTTGTATAATATGCCAGTGGAATCTTGTTTATGGCTTCCACTTTCCATTGAGGAAGTTTCTGTGAGAAAATGACAGAGTCACTTGCCAGAACGCTAGTGTTAAATGTACAGAGACCATAATCCGCGGTAAATGCCTCGCCATTGACGGTAGTGACTCTAATGCCATATCGGGTGTAGGAAACTTGTTTTACAATCTTGCTTGCTTAATTCTTCACGGAAATTATCGGCCATCTTAAGAAAGATGCTTCCATAACCACGTGGGTCAGCTACAAAGAAGTCGAGTGATCGAGATTCGAATCCCATAAATTAAAGACTCCATCTTTGGCCGTTCAGCAAATTCGAAGTCCAAAACTGAGTATTCGAGGACGCTCTTAGCTGGAGTATCAGGTTTCAGACATATCGGGTCGCAGATCTTTAGATTTCAATTCTTGCATTGCCATTAGCTTTTCTTCTGCTTCAGCAAACTCCTTTAGTACTTTACGGTCTGTGATGTCTTGACCTTTTTCATTTCTGATGGCAAAAAAGTACTCAACGTAAGAAAATTTTTATGTGTAAGTGGTTCGGTGATATAAAAGTAAAAACGAAGAACGGTTTTGATTGAGTTCTGATGATGACAAGCTCCGTCTATTAGAAAGATATGTTTGTGAGAATACCAGCTATTTTAAAACTGAATAACAGTTTACAAGTTTCATGCTCGAAAAGCGTTGATCTCAAACCACTGACATGATGAATTTAAGATATGAGGTTATGTTCATTGCATGAACGCAAGGAAAATTTGGTTATTATTATTATTATTATTATTATTATTATTATTATTATTATATTTACTTTATTATTACATCACTGTAGTTGGTGTATATTCCTCGCAGGTTGTGCTTCTTCTTTAGCTCCCACAAAGGGTTTTGCTTATCATCCGCTTAATGAATCCAGTTTGCACCTTCTTCCAGCTTCACTCCAGCGAAAGATCTTTGCTTGAAACGCCCTCCAATGTAATCTTGGGCTTCCAGGATCAAGAAGTCGTTAATCCCTTTTTCTTGTAGAGTTTTTGCAGCCACTAAGCCCGCCACACCTGCCCAAAGAATCAGCACTTTCGTTCGACGTCTTTTTGTCCTCTCCCCAAGCCTCAGTTGCCGACCATGGACATCGGACGAAAAAAAATAATAAAGTGCATATAGAAACAGTATTTTAAAAGCTCTCTTCATAGTGAAGTTGATCACTCTGGAAATAAAGCAGCCATGATTTCAATATTGTTATGTGTTAAGTGACTTCAGTTTCTTAGTTTGTTGGTTTGATTTATTGTTGCATTTTTTTCTTTTCGTTTTAACTTGTTTGTGCGTTGATGTTTCTGATTTCAGCCGCGTTGCATATTCTTAGCTACGATTGCAATAAAACATTCTACACTTATAGTTAATCCAGACGCATTGATACTATTACATCTAGAATGAATGCTCCAGATTTCAAATTACTAAGACCTGGGACATTCGGCCAAGTGATGACTGTTACCTTCAAATCCAGTTTAGGGTATACCAAAGTTTACTCCATTGTGGCACTAAAGACACTGAGGTAAATTACTTCGAATTTAACGTTGTTCTCGGTGAAAAACAGTTTTGTTCCAATACAATGCAACTTTCCAGAAAGACGAAACTGTTATTAACCGTAAAAACTGTGAAGCACTTGTCGCGACGTTTTGACAATTGTAGGCAAATATGACAAGGTTTTTAGACTTCTTTGAAAAGAACAAATTTGCACGTGCAAAAAAAACCAGCAACTGATATTTTTTTTGAAACATCAGATATTAATAAGTGCTAAAACTAGGGACTTTCAGCGGTTTTGTACCGTGTCTTACAGTTTTTGACAGTAAGGCGGCTGTAATTTTTATTTTCATTTATTTTATTTTATTGTTTTACTTTTGTTTTTACACTTTTAGTCGTGTAACAAGTCTCTTATCAACTGAGCTTGAATACTGTTTCTCGGTGGTTTCTGTATGGACCTTGCTGAGTCGGCCTGTACTGTACACACCTTAAGTGACAATGACCAAATAAGGCCATCGTGCCTGGTTGAAATGATTTTTTTTAGGTCTGGAAAAGCTAGTTCTAAAACTGTTCTCCTAGAGCGACGTACGAGGTGAAAAAAAAGCATCATTACAATTTTATTTCAACATTGGGTAACCCCCCCCCCCCCCCCCCCCTATTCCCCACCCGGCAATGAAAAGTTTAGCTTGGTACTAGCTGAGATTTCTTCTTCAAGAGCGTGACTATCATTATCATTGACATGTGGTTAAACACTGTGTTCCTTGATAAAATCTATCTATGTCTTGATCGGCTTAATACAAAAAAAATCACGAAAGCTAAGAGGATCACCGTCCACTCAGGCTCTGATTTAAAATTTAACAAACTCGACTGCTGTTACAGTCATTTCTTGATCACTCGCTTAATTACTTTATGCTTAGTCACCAAGTGATAAAGTCACTACCTCACATGATTTATGTCCTTAAAAATCTACTCTACTGTATGCAGTGATAACATAATTGCAATCGGACACGGACAACATCAAGTAACGTCCATTTTTAAAGTTTGTTAGTCGGTGACAACAAGTGTTAAACTATTTAGTGATGATTATATAATCATGACTACTAGTGTAAAACAAAGGAATACCTCTTTTCTCAGAAAATCCTTCGTTTTTTTGTTAAGAGTGCTGATATTTTCCTTGGCAGTAGTTTAAGTAATTTAATGAGAAGTCGTGCAGAATAGCATAATTTTTTATGCACTTGGCAGGTGTGGAAAAGGTGAATAAACAGTCGAGAACGAAAAATGGAAGGTACGCTAAATTGCTCTGATTTCATATTGAAAGACAACAAGTTCCTAGACACAAAATATGTCATCTTTATTTTATCAGGTTGCATGTTTGATTACTTCCAATTAGAATGGATTTACTTTAGTATCTATTGGGTAATAACATTTTTGGAAGATTTGTTTAAGAAACTGGTCCTAAGATAGATCTAAATATGACTAATAAGAGAGGACGAGTAATAAAATATTAAATTCCATATATATAAAGTCCTTATTTCTACTGTAGTCCCTCTTAAGGTATTTTAGATCACTCATATCACCCATAGTCCGGCTGGCGATCGACTAGACTTATGCGGGTAGTCTTTTCAAATGCATCGATGACATAAATCTCTTTTGGGGCCTGTTTACAAGAAGAGAGGGTTACCCTTACACACACATTCCGTCATTATTTTTTCCTTCGTTGCGTTTCCAAGGAAGCTGGGGTTTCCCGGGTAAGGCGAGTTACCCTTATTTAAATGCTAGGGTTACCCTGACAGGCGGGTTAACTTGTACCCTTGCAAACATTACAGGTAGGAACCGCCTACCCGGGTTAACTTTCTACTTTTTTCTAGACCCTTTGATTGTAACCGCGCAGTAAGTTGTCCCGGTTTGTAGGGTTGTAGGGTTACCCTACCTGTGAAATTGTGTTTGTAGACCCGGGCTATCTTTTGCCCTCCTCCTAGGGTTAAACCCCTTGCTAGGTTAACCCTCCCTCCTTGTAAACAAGCTCTTATTAATGATATAACCCCAATGAGCTTCCATTGTAAGCAGTTACACACCGTTCCCGGGAGTACGAACATGTCCTATTTTGGATGTGCGCTTGTACTGGCTAGTTGTATTATTAGTTTAAGTTCTAATTAGTTCATTGGTTTATACTCACGAACATTGTAACGTCTCGAGCTGTTAGAGCGGTTTTCACTTGAGTGAGTTATTGGTTTGCTTTTACTTAGCCTGCGTAGCAAGCGTTTCTGTGCGGTTCTGGGGCAAAGAATTACAGGGCGATGAATGGAGCGAGTGAAAGAGGGGGTAGGGGAGGGGAAGGAAGGAAGGAAACGCTTGCAGACAAACCCCTGGATTTTGAAAACCGCCCACACGCAAATAGAGATGTCATGCTGTCATAAATAAACCAATTAAATCTTCGGCCTTCCGCAGCGGAAGTGAACCTTGAACCAAAACAAACTTTGAACTTGTCAAAATATGTCTGAAAGAAAGAGCGTACGGTGGCAACGGAGAAATCTCGGTGACTCCAGGCGATCATTGCAGGCTTTCAAAGTTAAATTTGGTAATTTATAATCGAGCTATAATCTACTACATCCGCCTAATAGGAAGGACCGCAAGGATGAAGTTTTAGCACAAATCGGTGAGGAGTATTCAAATCTCTTTGTATAATCCTTGTGCTCGTAAGATTCGAATTTGAAATCTTTGATCACTGTATTTATTCAGTCAACTCCAGTAAAGAAGCGAAGAAGTATTTGCGGGAAACGCCAGATCCGCAAATCGGTTGAAGGTGTTATTTGGGCAGGAGTTTTGGGCAGGAAAGGCTCGGAATTTGGGCAGGAGAGGCTCTGGAAATGTTCTCGTAAGCACTCCTTGCGACGAGAAGACTATATTAAAATGTTTAGGTGACAAAAACGGCTGGCATACTGCAGCTCACTATAACAAATCATTCAGAACTATACCCAGTTGTTCTAAATCTTGTCAACAAATATGCTTCTAATGAAATGTCAGAGCACCCACATGATAAAATCCGAAAGCATGCCATGTAACAAGCCAGACGAAATCACTCTGTTTTCCCACGTGGTAGTGCGAATTTTCTGTCCCGTGGTTTTTTTCCTTGTCCTTGGCGCATGTGGCATTCAAGAAAATGATGTTAAAATTAAAAGAACAGCTACAAATTGTGTCGCAATTGCTTCAGCAATAATGTACAAGTTTCGGAATACCAAGCGTCGGCATTGCTCTACAGGATTTCTACCGTACTGTCAAAGCTCACGACTAAATACTCATTCCGTGAGAAAAGTTAACGCTTTTTGTAAACTTCGAACGCGTCTTCCACTTGTTTCCGGTACTCAGATCTTTAATTCCTTTGATCGACATATGTCGACAATGTTCGACTAGCCCAGCCAATCACGAGCCCCGTTCGCCAGCGAACGGGGTTTTCAATCCAGGGGTTTGTCCGCAAGCGTTTCCTTCCTTCCCCTCCCCTACCCCCATCTTTCTTTTTTCGGCTCTCGCCCCACTTTCCGCGCAGGCAAAATACCGAAAATCCCGTCCCTCGGTCTTTCTATGCTCCCAAGCCTCACGGAAACGCTTGCTACCCAGGCTAGCTTTTACTATGCTACACGAGTGGCTTAAAAACTCGCGCCAATTCTTCACCCAATCAGAAGTAAAACCAATATATACAGTGACTCGTTCACATGCGTTTCTTCGCGTTCACACGCGTTTTACGGCGTTCGCACGCGTTTTTTTCCGCGCTTTGTGTCAGCTACATGTCGTTACTTCGAGTTTTTGATTTGTTTACTGTATTCTCTGTGTCCTTTATGATTGACTAGAGTGATTACTTTGGTTTTGGTTTTACGACACTCAAGTGAAAACCACTCTATACGGACACTCATTTAATTTATCACATGACCGAGAAAATTATTAACGCGCCAGTATCGATTTGCGCTGCAGTCAAAATTAAAAATTATCGATCAATTGGCGTTCTCTCTGTCAATCACAGTGAAGTCAGTTACTCAGTCATAAAATAAGATTGTTATAGCTCCCAAGTCAAATACGTTTTCCGATTGGAGGAAATGTTTCACGTGCCTTGGGTCAAAACTCACTAATTCCCTAGGGAAACTACAACTTGAGGTTTCGACTCGCACGTGATCAGGTCCTGCTATCTCCCTGAAACCAGGGCAACTTTATGAGCCAGCCCGCGTAAAGCAAACGACTTCTTTCGCAGTTTTTTTCTAGTTTTGCAAGACTGATAATTTGGTTTTATCAACTGGGTTATCGACCCAGCTGATAAAACCAAATTATCCCAAATTATCACTGTTTCCCTGGGGCCAGTCATTAATTGCTTAACAGTCACGAAAGCACTTTAGAGTTTTCAAGATGCCGCCAGGGCAACTCTGTTTTACATTAAACCGTTCAGAAATGAAAACCATTCAAATTACTCTTTTATCCTTTGCTCAAGCCGCTTGTATGTAGAGCGACAAATTATTAAGGAAAAAGATATAATAATTATATGCTCGATCAATGTTTATACCCAACTTCATTATATTCCACAATTATCACGGATTAAATTGGGTGATTATGTATACACAATAACCTTTAGCTTAGCTTTCTGACCAATTAAAACATGAAAGGAAACGCTTTAGCTGGCCGTCCAGATAACAATGAACTCGGAAAAGAGTGTTCAAGTCACACCTGCACCAAGCAATGTGAAAATTAAAAGGTCAGTTCAACCCGAGTAAATTAGAATCAAGTTACTTCAATCACACAGTGAAAATGTCCCTGTTAAAATCATTCATCCTCCCTAACTGTTGTCGTGGTATGTCTTAAATGATTGTTTGCTGAGGTTATCCGAGGTCGAGGAGGAAAAAAAAAACATGCACAAAGACTTGATCTGAGAAGGTCGAGAAGCGAAACTGTGGTTTGATATTTCTCTGGCCGTGATGTGACCTAGCAGAACAAATCATCAGGGAAAAAAAACTCGTACAAAAAATATCATGCCTTTTATTAAACCGTTGAGCACCATTATTTCCATGGCTGTGTGTCTTTCAACGTTAATCGTCTCCTCGTCTCTTGCTAATGGGCTCATTCTTGGTGTCATTGCTCGGTTCAAGAAGCTTCGTACCTTTCCAAACATTCTCCTGGCCAATGCCGCCCTGGTCGACCTCCTGAACACACTGATCAACATGCCAACGTACTTGCTGTATGGCGTCCTAGAAGTGAGCTGGCTTAAAGGAAAAACTCTGGCAATTCTTTTGATATACCTGAGTCGATTGTTTATCTTTCTCCATCTTGTTTCAACATTGTCACTGTTGGTGAATGCGTTTCTGGGAATAGCCTTCGACTTCCGATATCTCGCATGGAAGACGAAACAGAAAGCCATCTGTGTAGTTGTTCTTGAGTGGCTGATGAGCTTGGTCGTCCTCTCGTTATACTCTATTCCTCTTTTAGATGTCGACCTTCAAGATGCTCATCTGTACACTTATCGCCAGCACATCTATTCTGAATATAAAACTTTTCAAGCAGCAGCCATGGCTTTGTTTATTGCGTGCACGATAGCTTTTGGTGCCCTGAGTGTCTATTCCATACGGCGGAGGAAATTACAGGTCAGTAATAAGTTTGATCATGAGCTGAGAATTACTGATTCAACTGTAGGTTTGCACTTCCTTGAGAAGAAAAAGAAGGCGCTCTTTCTTGTAACCTTTATCGTCACCTTTATTTTAAATACACAATAGCTTACAGCGAGATTTTAAGTTTGTATACAACAATACTCGGAAGGTCGCAGAGGATTTAGGTACCATTTTGTTTTAATATTAGCTTTTCGTCAAATTTTCCGGTCCATGCCTTTTTAATGTAGTTACAATGATAAAGTAACTCTTTTCTTCACAGAGGAAAAGCCTACATTTATCGTCAATCCATGCTAAGGCAAGACTGCAACAGGACATCAAGGCCTCAGTGACTGTGGTCATTACTGTGGTGGCATTATTGGGGTGTTTTATTCAACCCGTTTGGTTTGCAGTATGGAATCGTCACAATCCTCTTTCAACTAGCAACTGGATCACATTCTTTGTGAACTTCAGTATTTTCCTGTCTAGCGGAATCAATCCCGTTATTTATTTCTTCAGAGCAAGAAGATTTCGTTTGGCTTTGAAGCAACTACGGAAAGATCCCTGTGGTAGAAGCTCCTTTCAAGAAACGATCAAAATAGCAGAGCAGAAAACCCCGCGTAACATTGCAGATCAAGCTACAACAGACAAAAAAGTCCACAAAAATAAGGTTGGAGAGACGGGCAACAGAAAAAATGCAGAACAGGCAAACGGTCAGCATAGTCACGCAAGACGGGTATCATTCCGTGAACTGGAATCTGAAAGACAAGTTGTTAAGAAAGCATGGGCAGAAAAATACCAAAATATTCAACAAGGGGGGAGCTCGGTTTATCTAGAAGAACGCCCTGTGGCCAGTAAAGTGATGAACACGCTAAACAAGGTGTCACCGATACAAAGCACAGAAAAGTAGAAGGGCAAACAGCTAATTTTCATACCGGTAATAATATACGCAGTGTTTATACAGCAAAATAGTGCTTTTCACGCGTTATGATTGGTTAACTCGCAAGTTATATACAAAGTACTATTTACCTCCTCTTCGACGAATAATTGTTATACAGACATAAAAGTGATAGTTTAAACTGTTTTCTATATCGGAAACTTTATGTAATCAGCATGAAACCCAAGGATAAAATATTTAACACTTAATGACTGGTCCCGAGGGGAACAGTAAATTTTGTTTCCCGAGAATCGCAATGTTTCCCGAGACGAAGTCGAGGGAAACATTGAGATTCGGGGGAAACAAAATTCACTGATCCCCAAGGGACCAGTCATTAAGTGATTTGTTATATAGCAAAACAAAACAAAAGCAAACTTTGAAAAACTCGCCGAGATTCCAGCGACAACACCAGGCCACCTCTGATCACGTGCAACAGCGGTCAACATTTCGCGGGTAACAGTGAACTGTTTCCCGGTTGACGTCATAGTTTTCGCAATGTTGCAATGGCATTTGGCGGGAAACAGTTTCATTGTTAGACGTCATGTGACCATGAACTAGCCAATGAATGGGCGCGCTGTAGCGGGAAAAACGCCAGCTATATAACAATGCAGGATGTTGTTTATTGTGGTTTTCTGAGCTAATTTTTCTGAGCTAATTTAGGCTGTTTTACAATTTTTCTCCAATTATAGTGTCACCTGCAGTGTGTATGAAAAGCAATTAGAGATTTAAATAAATGCAGTTTGATTTTTCAACAATATTTTTTCCCACTTTGAACACGATTTACTCATTTACAAATAATTGACAATTATTCGCCGAGAACGAAGTGAAAATAATTATTAGCACCCATAATTTTCGTATCTGATGACTGTATTACAAGGTTTACACTAACGACATATCACATAGTAACATGATGGCTTGTCGCAACGTGAACGTCGACATCAAAGCATAAGGAAAAGATCAGTTTTTTCCTTATGTCGGTATGTTCTAATGTTACTATTATGTCATTATATCAGCATGTTCACACTGCATACATAACAACCATCTTACGTCATTATGTCGCTAATGTGGATTGAACCTGCATTTTCCCTTTCACAATTCCTTCCATCACTTGCATACATGTTTGTTAAGCTAATTTTATTCTTTCTTATTGTAACCTAACGTATTAAATACTACAATGCTCGCCTTGATCAGCCCAGGCGGGTGGTGTAAGTTTTCATTTGTAACGACAATAAATTAAACTGTAAAACTGTAAATATTTTGAAAATAAGGAGAAAGAAAGTAGCATTAATTAGTCCACAAGAAAATCGCGACAAAGGATGATTTTGTTTCTCTTCATGAGAATAGTTGACAGATATTTATGTAGCGAAAAACGTTCTCCGGTTAAAAGATAAAAAGACTTAAGCTTTCGACTATCACACTATAGCCTTTAACGAATGAAAATAATAGCTCCCGAATGGAAATATATGCGAAAACCCGGGCTTAATACGAAAAATTATAAAGTAGAATACCAAAAAAGGAAACATGTTTCATACATACACATACACATACACTTTATTGAGTTTTAGGGTAAAAGAGACAAAAAAAAATTTAAAACGACATCTGATTACAATAAAATGGAGTTTTGCCTAGGCAACGGTTCAGACGGTCCGCGCCGTCCGTTTTGGCAGTCTGCCAGGATTCTAGCGTTTTCCGAACACGATAGTTCCCCTTATCGTTTACACACGCATTATCGTCATGCATTAAGTCAATGGAATGATTGTTTTACCACACATGGTTGGCAACGTTTGAGCCCTTTGTGTGGTTCTTCAAGTTTCGTTGATGTTCCTCTTTTTTCCTATCTTTTAGCATTTTTCACACTTCTTTTGTATTTTACTTTAATAATTTTTTTCCGCACATATTTTCGTATTTATTTCTATTTGCGTGCTATTAAATTTCATTAGTTTAAGGCTGCAGGCTGTTAGCCGAAAGCTTATGCCTTTTTAATCTTTTACCAGAGAACGTTTTTCGCAACTTGTCTTATCCTGGTTGCATCTCTACTTTTACAGATATTCAATATCACATTCCGTAACCCGTCCGTACACCAAGATTTCGATTTGAGCGGTGGCTGGAAATAGGAGCTCTCGTATGACTTCTTTGTACACGTGAGTTCGGAAAACGTAGCAGTAGAAGGGTTTCCTCCATCGCGGTGGCCTGGGCATGAGGTTCTCTGACTTCTGGCTGCGCGACTAACACATAGCGACTATAAAGATGAAAGGAAACATAACGACCGAGGTGTTGATAAGATACAAATGATGCAGAAAGCGCACACAAGGCAATTCCTAGGAAATAATACCGCGTTAAAGTGCCACTATGACGAAAATCGCATCTTTTCTATCGAAGCCATTTTAAAACATAAACAAGAGCCTGTATAAGAAGAAAAACGCGGTTTACTATTTTTAAATATCTCTTTTTGTTCCAGAGATACTCAAGTTTCTAAAATATGCAAATTAACCAAGTGACGACGTTGTACACTCAACCTAATACAACCTCGTTCCCAGGGTCTCTCTTCTCTGCCTTTCTTCCAACAACC